>VWZD01001527.1:165238-210936 GCA_013396695.1 Sakesphorus luctuosus | reverse complement strand
CTCCCTTCCTTCCCTTTAATCCAGTGTTGGCAGCAGTGGAAGATGTCTTCAGCTGTGCCACTTGAATTCTCTTAAATCCTTCTTTTCCTTGGGCAGTAAGATGATTGATTTCTTCTCCTAAAACCTAAACCTCACAGCTTCCTTGTCACAAGGATATCTACAGTCATTTTAAATAGAATGTGTGTCCTACCTTGGTGCAGTGTGCTCTCCTTCCTGGGGCTCTTCTTCTATTTGTGTTTTAATTGGCAGTAATCTGAAACTAAACGGTCACTTAGTCGTAGTGGGAGTATGGGATTGTATGCACATGGGCTTATATGGAATCTGTGAACTTGATTGTATTCAACATCAAACTGAGAGTAAAAATAACCCTGACAATTAGGTGCCACACATACATGTCAAGAAACAAAGCCTTTCATTGTAGACTTCCCAGTTCCTATTGAAGTAGATTGACAACACTAATAAACTGATTCCTGCTTGGTGTTTCATGCAATATGTACTTGCAGACATTTTGCACCATTGTTGTTGCCTCTGGCAAGCTCTCAAGAAGGCCAATGGTGCCGTGGAAATGAAAATGCAATAAACCATGGTGCTTGCTTGACCTCAGCTGGGTCTCAGGCATGGAGGCTACAAGGGTTAGGGGGCCTGTGCTGCTACTTGTCAGAGTAGGATGGGAGTTTTTGGGGGTTTTTTGTTTGGTTGGTTTTTTAATGTTGAACATCAGTTAATTTCACAGGTGTCTAAGGGAATGACAAATTGATTCAATAGCTCTTCACTGCATAAATGTGAGCTGACTTTTGATTAGGCCTATATTGATCTCTCCATCAGTTTCTGTTCTGTATGAAATCAGATTCTACCTGACATTCAAAATTGTAATGTATTCGTCACAATTTTTTATTGTGAGCTTTCTTGAATGTTTTTAGCTATTTTGTTGGGTTTTCCTAATGAAGTTTTCAATGCATCGTATGTAAGGATGATGATTAGCTGAAGTCCTAATATGCTCTAAGTTCCATCTGCTGGTGAATAACTGTGAAATCATGAGCAGCTGAGCCAGGTCCTCTTGCTGCCTGGTGATTGATCAGGAATATTGTATCTGCCACGAAGTGTTTTTATTCTCTGTAGTGGCTGATGACTTTGTGTCTGGTAAAAGGACAAAATCAACCATCCAAAACATTTCAAACTATCAGCTAGAATTAGTGATTAGCCTCTACAAAAGCCTAGCAATAAATCTGCTCTATTCCTCTTTGGTCTTTGTGACAGCTTGCGACAGAAAGACTCTAAATGTAATTGTTATGACTAGTGTGTGCCCTTGCCTTTTCTCCCTGATATTTGTTCATTAAAGATTAGTACTTTCTCTCACTGAGATTGGTTAAATCCTGCTGCTTTCAGTATCTTACTGTTTATCTTTCTCATGTTAGTACTTAAAACTTTCATGCTCTGTTCCAGTTATTAGCTTTGCTTAGAATGTGTTCTTGAGTAATCCTTGGAATTTCACCCTGAATTAGTATTATTTTCAGTTACAATATTGAAATTCAAGATTAGGAAACCAAAATGTAAGCATAAGCAATATCTGAATTTTCTCTAGACTCTCAAATAAATGGACATCAGCAAGAGCTGGAAATCATTTCTCAGTTCTCTGTACTGTCTGATACTTACTCTCAGATTTTGTAGCTTTTACGTCTCTGGGAAAACACAGAGTTCAAAGCACTAGTGTTTTCTTGCTAGTTTTTCAGTACTGGCATATTTCTTAACTTTATTTTACTTGAATGATAAGTCATATGTAAAACGAGTGGCCTGTGCCTTGCTCTGCACTGTGGTCTGTGCTGCTCATCCATCCTGCATGCGTGTGAGGACCATCCGCTGCTGGAATTGTTGGTTGTACCAGTTGTGTTCTGTGCAGAATATGCCTACTTGAGGCTTTAAAGGGCCTGGACCAAGAGCGTTCTGCTCTTTGTGTTTCTGGTTTTGTACTTGTAAATTTTGAAGGCCAATGGGAATGCCTTCATTTGGTAAGCACTCCAAGAGAGAAATGGAGAAAATGCTGTGAACACCTTAGTGAGGTTTTCTTAGGTCTGCTTTAGGGCAGGGTTTTTCTTTCTGTCAGTGGGGTTTACTGGGGGTTTATGTCCTCTTTTCTTTCAAGCAAGGAGTATGTTAAAACTATGGATCTGCTTGTGCATTAAATGAGGTAGTTGCTATTAGTAACTCAAGTAGCTTGGCCAAAACACATATTTGTATATTGTTAACATTTTTCTAAAGTGTGAAACCCTACCAAATGTATATATCTGTGAACACTTCTGCTGAAAGCAACATTTTTTTAAAAAGAAAAAAATATTTTTAAGCAATTTCTAAATTATAAATGAAGTTAGTTATTTGCCTATTTTTGTAATTAGTCTTTCAAAAAGTACCTGATACTGAGGTGGGAGATTTTTTTTTTTAGTTTAGACTGGTTACAGAGATTAGATATGTTGGTGGAAAACAACTCTGTTGCTTTAAGAGATCAGAAGTAGTCAAATCCTATGTGTACTATAGCATACTATGTGTACTATACTTACAGTGTTCTGTACTATAAATATCCTAGGAATAGGACAGGTTAAATGGCAACAAAATTGAAAATAGATTTTATTTGTTTGAGTTTTCAAACTGTTTAGCAACTGATGTAAGAATTCCAGGACATAAAGTTCCACTAGTGATAAAGAATAAATAAGGCTTTTTCATTTGTTATGAAGAGACATTATATAAATCAATGGAAAATCAGAAAAATGCTTTCATTCTATTGCATGGGAATGCAAGTCTAATCTTTCAGTAGGAAGCCTGTAGCTCAGTAGTAGTGTAGATTTTAGTGCAGATTCTGGTAGGTTTTTCAGATGTCTGGATTATTATATTAGAAGTATTCTTTAGAGTTGAGTTGTGGAAAATGAAAATTCAAGACCACAAGTCAAAGAGTCTCTATGAAACTGAGTTTACAGAGCCAGAAACTGTGAGCAACTTTTTCATTGGAACAGGTGTTGGCCTTCAGCCTCCTTGGAAAGCCTTCCATGTGGAATCTATTAACAGGTCCAAGTGGATTCAATTTGCGCAACACTTACAGGGACTTGCAACCTGCTCAGGAAAGTTTTTAACTGCTTATTTGAAATATAGATCTTTATTACAAAGAATACATGTTATGTATGTAATGTGGTTGTGTGTAACATGCTTAATTCTCAAAGGTGTGTTTTACTTGGTCTACATTATTTAAGCTGTCCTTTTCCTTTATAGTCTAAATCTCTAAAGTAAGGTTGAGAAAATCCCACTGCTATCCTTAACTCAAAAATCCCAAATGAGCCCCAAGCTTTATGTCAGGCATTTGCTTTTGTTGGAACAAACAAGTTTCTCGTAATTTAAATGATTACTGAAATGTAAAGTAACAGACACTTTCTATAGCATATCTCTTTAGCACTATGAAAAACATTATCAGAAGATAGATAACCTGGTGATGGCTCCTCACAACAGTGGAATATCATTTATAGAATTTATTTGATGCATGCAATGATCTGCCCTTTTCAGAAGTGGTAACTGTTTGGCAACAGAAATGGAAGCTCAGGACATAGGGTCTTACTTACACTGGGATTATTCTTATATTTATATAAGAATATTATAAATATATTTGTATTTAGTACCCTTGGAAGAAAGATGGACCTTTTAAAAGCAAATGGATGTTTTAGAATGACTACACTGGAGTGAGAACTATGATTATTGCCCTTACAAAGATAGCTTTTGAAGGACTATTTTTCATGATGAATTTATTCATAGATAAAAATTGTTCTGTTTAAAATGCACAGACACATACATACACATGCCTGTGCTGATTTTGTTGATTATATGTAAGTGTTTGTACTTTTAATGTGGGAATCCTATTGACTTATTAAATCACTTAAAAACTTTATGGGTATAAGGCAGATGTGGATTTTTAGCAGCATTTATCATAATGCATTTTAATGTTCTGATTGAATATTTTTGAAAATGAAATGCATGCTTCATTGCCTTTTTCATTATGAGTTTGGTGTTTGAATGCAGAAGGCTTCTGCCTTTCTATATCCTTTTGCTGTCTTGATTGTGGTCACTGATCCAAATTATAAGCATTTGATTTTTAACAAAGGTTATTTTTTTTCTGAAGATTCAGTTAGATCTCTTTTGGGTGAACAAAAAAGATAATGGAATTAAACAGCTCGAAAATTCTGCTTTCTGTGTTTTTGAATATTAAAAGGGAACATTGCAATTAAATTAATGTTTTCAGGAATTCATGGGGAGGGAAATAATCTAATCTAATTTGGGTGAATACACAGAACATTTTACTTCACATCTATAACTCCCATTCTTTTTATCAGTAATTAAACACACGTATTAAGAGAAGAATGTTACAATGTTTGATTTCTTTGAGAATTCTGGCATGAGAATAGAGTGCACATTCATGAGAGATGGATATGTTACTGACCACAATAGCTGCAAAGAAACAATTCCACTTTATTAGTTCAATAATTTGCTAAGAAGCAAATATTCATTGTAGCTCAGTGGATGAATAGCATACAGCAGATTCACAGTTTCATGGGAGTATCAGTATTCACATCAGCTAATGTCTAGGAATAAGAGCTTCACTCTCTTTCTGGAGACTCTTCTGGAAAGAGGCACTTAGTGTTGGGAAAAGACTCCCTGAATAGGCATTATTCAAGACAACTTTAAAGTTACCTTTTCAGTGTGATGTTGTAAGGGAAAAGAGTGGAAATAGCCTGGTTTGGGTTTTATTCCGTAAGCAACCTAACTAGGCTAAGTTGCATAAATTTCATAAATACATGTAAGTTAACAGGGTGTACATCTGTGCCCTGGATCTTGGTAACCCTGTGTATTACCTAATCCAGCTCCAGATTTGATAGGACAAGAAGTAAATGACTGAAACTAATAAAGAGTACATTCAGAGTAGATACAGTAAATAAGATTTTTACAGTGAGGGTGGCGAAGCACTGGAACAGGTTTCCTGTAGGGGTGCTGGATGCCCTATCCCTGGAAACATTCAGGATCAGACTGGATAAGCCTCTGAGCAACCGGATCTAGGTTGCAGAGGGGCTGGACTAGATGGCCTTTAAAAGTCCTTTTCAACCCCAGCTTTTCTATGGTTATGATGATATGTGTTCAATTAATTTTATTTAATCATAGACATGTACAAATTTAGTGTCTGGTTTCAGCTAGCCATCTACTGGGCTTTTATATGCAGTGGCTAGAGACCCATTTTGAGAGGATGTGGAATCTACTTTCAGACAGTAATTGTTGAGCAGGAATAGCTTTGTTGAGAATGGCAGGTTATTGCTTACAGCTCCTGGACTGCTTACTGTTCTGCATGTTCAGGCAGATCAAAACTTTGAGGAGTAAGAAAAAGAAGAAAGTGAGGTGGGAGACAGAGGGAAAGCTTTGCTTAAGGAAAAAATATATCTGAAACTTTTTTTGAGCAAAGGAGCTGCAGGAGCAGCGCTACTCAGTCTCCATGTAATACTCCCAAGGTCCCTGCAGCAGTTTGGTGAAACTTTTAGGTTCAATGAGTAGAATAAATATGGAAAAGAAAGTTCTAAATGGAAAATTCGTTGTGTTTTTTTTTTTTTTAATTCAGTTTATTGAGTTTTGTAATCTGAATCTGGTAAATGTTGAAACAGTTTGCCTTTTTGATGCTTCCAGCATTAAGTGTAGCCTTGTATTCAGGGTGAAGCACAAAGTTGACTTTTTCTAGAAAGGACCTTACCAGTTAAAAGTTTCTTGTAGGCAAGGGGTGGTATTCTAACATCTGAACACCATATACAACCCTTTTAGTTCTGGAATTATCAGGCTGGTACTGACTCCTTTCTTCTGTGTGCTTCAGTGTTGTGGAAGCTTGTATTGCTAATCATAAGATAAGGATTAATATCAGCAAATTAGTAGAAGAGATGTGACTTATGTAATCAAGCTCATTATTTAGTAAGTTAAAAGCACATAAAGAAATTATAAATTCGAAAGTTTTTAATTCTCAGGACTTTCAGTGTGTTGGTTTTGTTTTGTTGTTTTCTTTTCTAGACATTTGTACACTTCAGCTTACAATGAGGGACCTCCTCCACTATTATGATGGTATTTTACCCTCAGCAAATGACAGGCGTTATTGGTACACAGAGATACATTACGCATTCTCTCACTGGAGAGCCTTCATTGCATGCCATTAGATAACAGCATGTGTTCAGTAGCTACAGTCTCTTAGCAACTAAATCAGTCTCTTTCTTTTGAATTCTCCTTTTGTGACCCAGAGTCAGGTCTTTAGACATAAACCTCAGCCCACTTTTCTATTTCCAAGACAGTGAAAACTGGAATGTTTTTAGGGGCTTGTATAAAGTCCATGCAGTGCGAAATATGGCCTTCTAAATCTTCTGCATGTATTGAAAATAGAGATAAACTTGTATTTCATAATTTAATAATAAATCCATTATTAAAATTCTGCCGGTTTATGGTAGTGTTTGTAATGATATGCCAATAGATTTTAATATGAAATGTGGCTTTAAGAAAACACAAAATCTGCAGATTTGGCTGTATTACATTATGTAAAAAGTGCATAACCTTTTTCACTGATGTAGATTTTAATGTATGTACTTTGGAAGTGGTAGTTTGTTGATTTGGTTGGGGTATTGTTGCTGTTACATATCTATCTTTGAAGAAAGGATGGACAAGGGAGAGCATTCCTTCTAGGCAGGAGACTAGGGCCTATGCTTTCAAAACAGAGATTTAAATTCAGATCTTTGTGTGTATGCTCCCAAAGCTCCCATTGGATAATTTTTTAATTGGAGATTTTTCTTGCCTTTCCATGGCAATGTGTATTGGAAAATCCTGTAATTCATAAAGCTAACCCCAGGATCAAGAAATATTTTATTAACCAAAATCTTCATTCAGTTAAAGAACATAAGAGTCACTCCAGTGTTGTGGTTAATTGGTGTAATGAATAGTGGTCTTTCTAAACTTCACATATACTTTTATGTCTAGATTGGTCTGTAGTGAAGAAATATAATTATAACAGAATATTTCAAAATGTACTGAAGAAATTTTTTTCATAATAAGCACTTTTTTTGGTTTTGGGGTTTTTTTTAAACCAAGGCATGTATAATGTTTAGAAATCTTTCTGAAGTGACAGTTCTGGTCGATTCTTCTATGTTAAGCTGATTAACTGTTTCTGACCCTTCAAAGTCTGTCATATATAATCCTAGAAGACCACCAAAGTTGAAACTATTCTGTTAGTTTTGACATTCCCATCAGGCTTTCTGTCTGTTTCACAAGCAATCCTAATTCACTTGTTTTTAGTTAATTTGACAGGCCGTTGTTAACATCATTACTAATAGCAAACTGCTACAAGTTACACATGTTTTGACAAGAGAAGTCTTCAAGTTATAGGGATACCCATTAATTAGAAGAGAAGGAAAGTGCTTAATTCTTTTGGCCAAAAGCTGGGTATTATCTTCATATTTTGGAACTAGAGGGGGGAAGGGAATATGTTTACTTCAGGAAAAAATTTATTTCTGGGTGGCTGAAACCAAGCAAGAACCAGTATGGAAAATATCCTGACACTAGTGCACATCATCACATTGAGAAAGTTTCTTTTTCTGGTAGCTATTTGTAAAGTAGATTTGGAATGAAACATCACTTCTCTTATTAGAGCTGCTGCTGGTTTATGTAGCTTGTTTTGAGCAATGTTTTTTTCTTTATGTGTAACCAATTTTATCATTTACTGTGAAATAAAAGCTAGTCTGCTGAGCTCTTTCCCTTCCTCAGAGGCAAAATGTTGAGAATATATAGATCCTTATCCAGTGAACCCAATGTAACCCCAAATAGGAGCCTTCTAGGAGAGGGATTCAAAGACCACACGTGAAAAGTCTGTCATGTGAAGCACACTTTAAGGAATCATGTGAGTGAATAAATGTTTCATTGCTGAGAGAGACTGAAATTTGTAAAGAATTGTCCTGATTGTGTCTGGGGTGTAGAGATAACTTTCTTCATGGTGGCTGGTATGGGGCTGTGTTTTGGGTCTGTACTGAAACACAGGATTGATAAGACAGATATTTTTGTTACTGCTGAGCAGGGTTTACACAGAGCCAAGGCCTTGTTTGCTTTCTGTGCTGCCATGCTGGTGAGAAAGCTGGGGATGCATGGGAGGCTGGGAGGGGACTCAGCCAGGACAGCAGACCCTAACTGACCAACGGGATATTCCAGACCCATGACATCACACTCAGCATATAAAGCTGGGGGGAAGAAGGAAGAAGAGGGGACACTCGGAGTAATGGTGTTTGTCTTCCTAAGCCACCGCTGTGCATGATGGGGCTCTGCTCTCCTGGAGGTGGCTGAGCAGCTGCCGGCCCATGGGAAGCAGTGAATTTCTTTGTGTTTCCTTTGCTTGTGTGTGTGGCTTTTGCTTTCCCTATTAGACTGTCATTATCTCGACCCATGAGTTTTCTGGCTTTTACCCTTCTAATTCTCTCCCTGATCCTGCCGCTGAGTGAGTGAGCAGCCATGTGGGGCTTGGTGGCCAGCTGGGGTTAAATCACAACAGTAAAGATAGATATGAGGGTGGTATTATGTGTGGTCTAAGTGGGAGCAAATTTCAACATGGAAGAAGAAATACAGCACAGAAGTTTTGAGAGAAGTTTGCGCAGATTTCTTTCTACTTTAATTCACCAACCAACAAAGCTAGACCGGTCTGAAGCCTTAAAACCCAATATCTGATCCATAAAAATGGTCAGATCCTGTTTTGAGTTTCCCATTTTGGTACAAAACTTCAAACCATGCATGGAGAACAGTTTGGCTTTAAAATAGGAATGCAGTAAACCTTCAGGAGGAACAAACTCAGTTTGGTACTATACTTTAAACAAATATTTCTGAGTCAATCTTAAAGTGTTTTTCTGCAAGGCACTGAATCAAAGACACATCCCATACAATGTTCATCCACTTCTAATTAGACAGAAGCATTTGAAGAAAGTTCTGCAGGCTGTATCCCCTTTCTATCACGGTAATGGTCAGCCCCAAGCTTTGTACTTTCAGATCTGAGTTGTGCATCTCAGCCCTTGGTGATTCAGGCCTGGGGAGCGCACAGCACCTCCCTCTGTGCCTGTGTGCCTGCCTTGCTTTCCACTGGAAATCTCTACTTGTGGGGGAAGAGAATTGGTGTGTGCAATTTTAGGAGCTACACATAAACCCAAAGGCCACTTTCCAGTTTATCAGAAGTGATTTGCACCAATGCTAAACGATGGCTTCTCAGCCTGATTCACTTTGCCTGTAGTAACCTGGTGGAAATGGAGATCCTGACAGAAATGTAATGATGGAACTGCTGTGGAAAGCACCTGGGATGGGAATTTAAAGTAGTGAGACCTGACATACCTACCTACAGGGCATACTTCTTCCTGTCTTGGGAAGAGAAAGAGCAAGCATCTGAGGTTGCAGCTACTTCTTTGAAAGGTTCAGTAACAAAATTTTTGTGGAGAATGCTTTCAGACAGTAGGGGAAAAAAAGGAGAAAGCTGATGACTTCAAAACTGTGCACTTCCATTCTTTAAATTGCAAGAAAATGATCCTTCTAAATCACTTCTGGTATGGATAGTGATGCTTTATTTTATTGCTAGGCCATGTCTTCTCCCTGTCATGAGAGCTCTATCTTATTCTCTTCTCCCCAAGCCTTCTTTTGTTGCAATGTGATTGCTTTTTAGTCTCATGTCTTAATGTCTTTTTAAGCTTAATTTTATTATTTTCAACAGGAGTTGTGTTAAGTTACACCTCTTGATACCTATTATGCCTATATAAGTATACACATGCTATAATGTTATTCTGTAAAATTCTTTTTAAAAGGAGAAAATGAACAAATCAGTGTAATGATAGAGCAACTAAGAAAGTTGGACAAACTTGAATAGTAGCTTAGGACCAGAGAATGTGCTGTAGTTTGGCATTTAAAGAAAAGAATTAATCTAAAGTTGCTTTCTGTAGGCTGGAAAGAAAATGCCAGTGCAGCAATGTCTCTAATCACATGGATTGACATTTACTTTGAGATTGAGGCTGCCTGTTTGCTAATTAGCACGGTGGAGTCACATTGCACTCTGTTCTGCATCTCAGCAGGTCCCCATTGCAAGATTTACATTTCACAGGGAAGAAACAGTCCTGATAATGAAATGACGCTTTGCAGAGATATGTACAGGGAAGCACATCTAGATAATGTAAATATGATTTATCCAAAGAAGTAACACATGGGCCTTGTTATGCAGATGCTGATCTATAATTCATTGATGGCTCTTGTGATTTCACATATATGTGCTTGGTGATTGGTATTAACTTTTAGGATCATTTATTTTTATAAATGCCATAAAAGGCTTACATTAAAGTTAATATATATCCTCTACATTTCCCCAATAGCATTTTGGGATGTTTATCTTCTCTGTCTTTGAAAATGTCACCATGACTGATGACAAAGAAGGAAGATTCCTACTGCATGTATCCCATTTGGCACCAAAATTAAGTTAGAGATGCTCAGGAACTGAAATATAATGTGCAGTGCCTACTTTCTCTGTTACAGTGTCAGTGGTCTCCTTTCATATGGGAGAAATTCTGATGTTTTTCTCATTATCTGGAAAAAAAGCAGGATGGGAAGAGAAGTTTATAGAAAACTGTATTTGTACCACTGCGGTAGCTGAAGTTTCTGAGCAGGCTGTAAAGTACCATGGAGCCATAGTCTTTGTTGGGATTTGCTCCTAACTCATTTGATCCATGTTGCACTCCTTCAGCTTCCCATTACCCATGAAAATGAGGACTCACTCAGGGCTTCATCTTGCCAAAGCCAGGGCAAGGTCTGGGCCTTCCAGACCTTTCTACCCTCTCACTCTTGGGTTGATCAGAATACGTTTTCAGCCTGGTTCCATCTTTATAGAATCATGTGCTTGATCATGCTCTTCACCATTTTCCCTGTCGTAGCTTCAAAATCTGATGGCCTCACTCAACCAGGCAGACCTCCAAGAGGATGCATTTCTATGGAATTTGGAAGAGGAATGCACCGGGGTGAGAATTGGAACCCATGCTTATGCCCATTCTGCCTTTGCAACTCGCAGCAGGCTCTGGCAGGGGGATTCCTTCCCTGCCTGGGGCAACAGCAGGGAGGCACAGTGGGGCAGGGCTCATGTGTGCCTGTCTGTGTGGAGGTACCGCAATTAAATCCCTTACAAATCATCTACAGTCAGTAGCTTTTTAATTGCTGACAAAACACAATGCTCTTGCAAGAAAACCCTGCTTGCTCTTAACCTGAAAATTAATATATTATTGCAAATAATATCTCTATTCCATTAAAGTAATCTGAAGGGAGAAATAAGAGAATCAAAACCCCCTTTTGTACTCATCACTTTGGAGAATTTCCTAAAAGTGATTGAATCTCTAAGTTCAAGCAGAGAGGAAAAACATGCTGATAGCATGTTGATTTTATTCTGCTTTGGCAAGTAAGAAGATTTGAGTATCTAAAATCCCCACTGCATTTTAGGAATGCAAGATAGGGTTGGGAATTGTAGAAAACAGAAGTTGCCATTGTTAGTTGTTGACCTAGGACCTGTTCTGCTGATTTTTGAACAAGTGGGCAGGCACTGACAAGTCATTGAAAGGAGAAATTTGCAGATGGTTTGAGAACCATGGCCAGAGTGAGAGAAAGCAAAAGGCTAATGAGATTGTAAATATGCAAAAACACCCTCAAAAATAAAAATATTTAACTGACACATATATGTGTATTTCTAATTGAAAAACTATAGTCTGCATGGAGTAATTTTAAACAAAATGGCTTATAAACATTATACGATTTGTTTTCTACCTTATTTAAAAAGTATAATACAGCAGGATGGATTTCAGCTGCTTCTGCACATCAAATATGTAAAACTTTTCAGGTTTTAATATTCACCCCCCATAGGGAAAAATGCATTCGAGAGTGAAAATTTTGAGCTAGAATAACAGGACTATAGAAATATATATATATGATTACTCAGAACAACATAAAATCTCATAAATCTGACTTCACAAATGGTAATAGGTGGGATAGGCATAGGTTTGGGATTACCTGTGCTGTTCTTAAGGGGCTAGAGGCCCCAGACATCCTCAGGACATCTGAGTAATTACAGACTGGTTCTCTGGGGAATTCCTATTTGTGTTGTTTTTCCAAAAGTATTTCTGAGTAGAAAAATTAAATGCTTTTCATTTTTCTTCAAACCAGAAACATCTTTCAGTTTGAAATTCTTTCCTTTCAGGAAAAACTCAACTCAGTAAGCACTTCAGTGGTTGGCTCCTCATCTCAAAATACCAATAGAGCTAAACTGCAATGATGTTTTTAGTATCCTGAAGTTCTGGACTCACAAGGGAAGGCTTATGATTCTGTAAATTCCACTTAAAACTCAAAAGAAATTGCTTATACAGTGAATTGACTTCAGGATAACAGAAATTTATTCTGCTTTCCCTTCTTTTCCTTTAACCTGAGTATTGAACAGCTTTTGCTCTTCACTTGCTTTGCTTTCTGGAGAGATTGTGAAAGAACTCTTGGAATTTTTGCTAAATTTTACACATGCATTAATGGAGTATCAGCTGCACTTAGGGATAACTATTCATAGGTTTTCTCTTTCTTCCATCTTGCTTTCTTCTTAAAAGAGCAAAGTAACTGAACAATTAGATCTAAAAGTCTATCCTTGCCCAAAGGCAAAGATCTGTACCTTTTTTTTTTTTTTTTGAATGGAATAATGCAGTGTTCAACCAGGCTGATTTACATTTCCTCTTATTTTTCTCACACTACTGAAGGACTGGTATTTCACAGCTGGTGCCAATGACAGTAGTTGTTATACCACACCTCTCTTTCCTTCAGTACATTTGTCTGATTTCTCTTTTCATTTCAGTTTATGAAAGTACTTCCTGCTAGCAGTTTATATAGCTGACAGTGTTTGTTTCTAATTATTAAGTATACATTAATATGCAAAGATTAATGGCATATAACATTATTCCTGATTGAGTCATATTAATAATTTCCCATAATTTCAGTGGATACTTGAGATTATTACAGCAAAATATGTTGCTGAAAATATAGTTTTGTATTTTTATTTTCTGCATATATGTTTTATCTTGAGGCTTTTGCCTCTTCTTTTTAATACACTAAAGATCATATAATAGTATCTCTAAAGTATCAATTGGATGCATCCTCAGGTGCTTTCATTTCCATATCTCCAATGAAAATATTCCTGCTGACTCTTATATGGACTCAAGGTATAGCCTATGACTCTGCACTAAAACAAATTGCCTAGTGCCACACTGACAGTCTGTGGTAGAGGGAGGAACTCATCCATACACATACCTTTATTACTGAACTACAGTTTCTCTGGTTTTTACTTCATTTTATTATTGTGTATATGCTTTCAAAATAATATGATGTTAGGAATAAGCTTAAAGAAGCCAATCTGAAACATGATTAATTGTTCTTGGCAATACTTAAAGAAAGCCATTAGTATGCATATCACAAGCTCCTTCCAGCTGACACTGAATTTTCTGTTAAGATTTCCCATTACTTCATTATGGGAGCAGGCTTCAAGACTGAAAGTGTATCCCATACTTTTGGAATAGCACTCAAGTTTAACTAAAGCAGATCAAGGTAAAATTTTTAAACAATAGAAGCAGGGGGGGAAAAAAGGCAAAACAATTACAAGAGAAAATTATTTGTCAAAATATCTACTGGTATTTAGTTTACATGTGAAAACAAAGCTACTCACTCATGAAATAGTAAATAACGTAAAGTTTCCAGGCAGACACAACTGTTTAAAAGAAATCTTTCCATTTTATGTCTCTTTCCTGCAGAGCAAAACTAAAAATTATAAATTACGTGTCAAGGATCTTCCACAAGCAAGAATTCAGCTGAGCATGAGTGCATGAAATGCTAGAAATTTTTAACATCTGTGATAGTTTGCTGTGTGCTTTGAAATAGAAAGCAATACTAAATGAGAAACATTCAGTTGATGCGTGTCCCTCAAGTCACTAGAATTTCAGCTAAGGCCATCTCAATCCAGGTATCAAAAACTGACAGATAAGATCTTACAACCCTGTCTGGTTTTGCCCAAATCTTCATCTTATTTTTGATTCCATGAAAATGAATCATAAAATCCTTGTTCCTGTCACTGGGAGACAGCTGAGCCCTGCTATGAAGTTCACATCCAAAATTCTGCCAAGAATATACAGTCAACGCTTCCTGTCAGGAAAGAACTGAGGAGAAAATTGAACACACTGATTTTTCTTTGCATCTGCATTATGAAGCACCAGAAACATCCATCCAAATGATTTGTAGCAGTGGCTGAAAATCATGATGCTTCTGTTTGGCACAGCTGCTGCACTGAAACATCAAGTGTTGCATTGCTTTGTGATTTCAGCTGAGAAAGCATCTGGCACCTCAAACTGTGAAAAATGTTTTTATTTTTTTTTTACAAGATAGTACATAGTGTATAGAAGGAAAATACTTTCAAGCAGTTACAGTAGCTTTTGCATTGCTATAGGGACTAGCTGGTAAAATATAAGAAGACATTGCATGGCCAGCCAAACTGCTTCTATGGTATTCTCAGCTTTAAACTGCTCAACCCTACATGCTTTCTGTAGATTTGCGAGAGCTGAAGTCCAGCTTTCCACAGTGAATCTTAATGATCTCAGAAAAGTTGCTAAAATGAAACTGCTGCCATTCTTTATGCATGCTTTGTTGTGAATATTTTCTCCAAATATCCTTAAAACCCTTTTATTAGCTGACAGTATAAAGAAAGTATAAAGAAAACATTTCTGGAGAATGATCTAGGGAGTACAGAGGAAAAGCTGCTCTTTAAACTATGTTTAAACCTTTGAAATTGCGAGCATTAAGTGGCCATAGATCTTTTATTAGCTCAGGGAGCTGCAGTCAGTTTCATTGTGAAAAGGAAGTATTGAGGCTGGAAAAGGTCTTCAGAAGTACAGACGTCCAACACATTGCCTGAACAGTAGCCAAGAGCAAAGTTCTTGATCACAGTCATACAAGAATATAATTTGAATTCACAAGTATTGGTTATTAGCCTAGTGCTAATAATCAGAAGAGATCAGCAGAAATGGTTATTGAATATGAAGTGCATACGGTTGTACAGATGTATTGCTTTTCCTCAGTATTTTTTGAACAAAAAGTAAAATTTGTGGAATACCTTGTTCAGGGCAAATGGTCACATAGTTTCCAGTTGTCAGATACAACATACACAAAAACTACAATGCTCATAAATCAAGATCATTTGTGCCAGATGTATTCCCCTTCACCTGGTTTAAAATGAAATTACGATCTGATTATCAACTCACCTTTTTCATGTTTTAGTGAGCTTTGTTCTTTGAAGCATAAGAAACATAAGCCTCAACCAATATGATATTCTGATTGCTTATAGCTGGTTCAGTGACATCTGTAGCTATTCAGGATATTTACATTATTCAGGATATTTCCTTTCTTTTCTTCTAATTCTTTCTCTGAGAATTTTATGGATTTGCTGACATTCTTACTTTAGTCATTTCAGAATAGTACACACTCTGAATAAGAAAAGTCCACATGACAGAAGACAACACTGGAAATGGTGGCACACAGCAATTTTATTTTTCTTCTCATGAAGTGCAGTGTTATATCTTCAGATAGTTTTGCCTTTTATTGAGGAGAATTGACCACTTTTCCATCTTGCCCAGCTGGCATCTATTTAACAACCACAAAAGATGCTTATTCTGCTTAATTTTCAAAGTTTAATAAACTATATCATCACAGACCCTTCCTGTTTCTCTTCAGAGAGGTGGGGTTTGCTTGTATCTGTGTGCTGCCCTTGTTGCAAAGCTGAACAGCTCATTGAAATACAGTCCTGAAAATCAAGGATTATTTGTTCATATTTGCTTTTAGTACAGACAAGACTGCCATGTTCACTGTAGTTGTTTGATATCTAAAATGGAGAACACTTATTGATTAATTTTACTGAAACCCAAGCTCATAAATGCTGTTGAATGCATTCCTTTGCAGATCTTTTTTCTGAAGTGGTTACAAAAGAGACTTTGGCTTTTGATCAAGATACAGTACTTACCCTATAATCCTAAACTTATTGTCCTGACAGCTGGGGATCTGGAGAGGAGCAGCATTCTCTTCCTTTGTGTCTCTCTGGCAATTTTACTGGTGTGTGGTGGAAACACTGAACTGAATATACTTCCCTAACAACACTCTCAGCTCAGCCAAAAAAACAGAGAGAGAGGAAATCAGTAGGTTAAAGCAAGAGACTGTTTATCAGAACTGCAAATGATTCCATTAGAATTTTAACAAATTTTAATTTTTAAAGGCTCAAGAAATTAAAGTTAATAACCTCCAGCACTGCTTTCAAAATTAGAATGATTTCTGAACTTAAGCCAATAAGAGGTCACCTAGTGGATGAGTAAAAGCTTTAGAAGACTTACTTCTGGGGATTTGACAACACATTTGGCACTAAACATTTTGTATTCTCTACACAAGATGCAGATTCATACAAACATGTGCTAACCCAGTTAGTATTTAAAAATTTCAAACAAATTTAATTTGTGAATAGCCTTGACTCTCCAGGAGTTCAGCTCTTGCCTCATGCATGTTTGCATCTGAGACATTTCAAAGACAAGTATTTTTAGGGGTGAATGCCTACTGGCGAAACTGTATCATGACAAAATATATCAGGTTAAGAAAATTATTAATTTAGAAAAACAAAGGCTGAAACAGAATTCCTGGTTAAAATTGGAGAGCAGCCTTTCCCACAGTGGATAGTCTTCCAGCTGGGCTGTAGCAGATAGTCTGGAGTCACTGACTTGCTGCACAGATGTGTAAAATCAGATTACATCCTTACTGTAAATTGTCATCCCTTACTAAGATCATCCTTAGTGATGGTGAGAAAAGAACAATTTTACTTACAATTTCAAGTACCTCCTGGAATTGTTCACTTTTTTCCGTGTGTCTGCGTATTTATACACTCCTATGTCTGTGGGTTTGGGGTACCTGTTAGATGTGTAGGGGCTTCTGGCACAAAGCCATTGAGTTCAGATGCCATGCATTACATGACAGTAATGCAGAAAGCCATGACTGCCAGGGAACTAACTAGTTTAAACAAGTATCCACTGTGGTACTTGGAGTACCGAAGAATTTTAATTCACATAGCTGGTTTTCGTTCTGTTGGCCTTTTTTTTTTCCATCATCATCCTTTTATTTTTCTAATTTGTTTCTGCATTTACAGCTTTGGAAAGGCATTTTTGAGGGAGGCAAGGAATCTGGCAGTTCTGGGAATAGTCACATTTCCTGGCTACAAATCCTGTGCCTTGACCACAAACTTTTTCCTTCTCAGAAAATCCAGTTTTGTCCTGGCTTGTATCCTTGATAATTGCTCCCTCTTTCTCCATATCTTGTGTTGGTTTGCAGAGCTTGATACTTCAGAGTAATATCACAGATTAAAAATATTTGTTAAGAGACACTGTATTAAATTTCTTCACTTGTTTTTGGTTGGTTGGTTTTTTAGCAATTACTAAAGTCGTATTTCATCATTGTCTGTCCAGGACATGTCTGATAGTGTGTCCAGAGACGGGCATGAAGACGGGGTGAAGGGTCTAGAGAGTCAATCACATCCTGAGTGGCTGAGGGAGCTGGGATTGTTTAGCCTGGAGAAAAGAAGACTTAGAGGAGACCTTATCGCTCTTTACCACTACCCGAAAGGAGGTTGTAGCCAGGTGGGGGTTGGTCTATTCTCCCAGACACTTAGTGACCGGACAAGAGGGAATGGGATCCAGCTGCAGCAGGGGAGATTCAGGGTGGACATCAGGAGGAATTTCTTCCCTGAAAAGCTTGTTAAGCATTGGAATAGGCTGCTCAGGGAGATAGTGAAATCACTGTCTGTGGAGGTGTTTGAGAAATGATTGGACGTGGCACTCAGTGCTATGGTTTAGTTAACAAGATGGTGATAGGTCAAGGGTTGGACTCACTGATCTCGTAGGTCTTTTCCAACCCAAATGATTCTGTGATTCTGTGGTCTCATAAAAACTTTCATTTTAAGTCATGGGTATATGCATTTTTAAATGGTGTGGAGGTATTTGACTATGATGAGATTCTTCAAATACCAGCTACCATTTAGATTTTTAATGAGTCATTGCTCATGTAGTCAATGAAATATGTGAAAGACAGCTCAATAGGCCAAGTAGGCTTTCATTTTTATTTGAATTTTTTTGGTCTTGGGTTTTTCTTAAGTGTTTTAATAAAGTTTTTTTGAAATGTTTTGTTCTTGATTTTTGTCTGGGTTTTTTTTTTGTTTGTTTGTTTGTTTTCCCTGGGCTATTGTAGTTATCTTATTAAAGATACGTTTTCCAGCTTTCAGTGAAATACTAGGAGGAAAATGTTTCAATCATCTTTCTACATACTAACAAGTGTTCTATTGTTGAAGGTGTAAAAGTCCTAAATTACATGAAATACCTTTAACATATAATACTCTCCAAATCTTCAGAAGCAAGCCTAGTGTCTACTCTCAAAGTACAGTTCATCTGTGGAAAGTTAAATAGGAAATTAAAGAAACTGAGTCTTTCCTTGCAGGTAGGCAAATTTAAGTACTCAAGAGGGATTTAAGAAATATGTAGATATCCCCTAGTTCTGCATATCATCATTGTTTTAAAGTCTTACATGCTCTTTTTTTTTTTTTTTTTGAGTGACATGTTCCATAAATATCTGGCATTTGCTGTAAAATTGGAGAAATAATAATGGTGCCTTGTTGTTCTGCAATGTTCACTCTTCTCAGTGCTTTCTGAATGATCTTCTGACATATCTTTTGCTGATACTGTGTATGCTGCTCTATGGAATATTGTAGGTAGGGTCACAAATCAAGACTGCTGGGTATCTAGTTTGAATTTCATGATCAGAGATATGGTCCTTCTTTTCTGTGCTGCTATTGTGTAAAACATCTTTTTCCATTTATTTCTATTGGGTCATTTACATTCGTGTGCCACCAGCTTGTCTTGAAATGTGAACTTTAAAGGAAGGCACTCTTTCTTACAGGAATACATTTGGGAACCTGGCTGAAAGTGTGAATGGTGCAGAGATGCAGATATTTAAAATTTTTAATGCAGCCATTAACTAGTATATTTGAAGTTATGTGTTATAAAAACAGAATTGCTGTTCCTCTGACTCCTAGGAAGTACATGAAAGATGATTAGTGTGTTAGGGATAGAGGGAGGTCGTTGATACTACTAATAAAGACACTTTAATCTGTTTGGAAAAATTGCAGTTCCCTTCATTTTTTTCTCTGTTTTTATCATATTTTTAACCATAATTTATGTGCATGATACTCTAATATGGGGCAGGGACTCCAGTCTCTGCGTATATCTTGAGATTCAGCAAAATGGTGATTCTGTTCTGACTGGAGCTTTTAGGGATAAGTCCAACATACTTTTAAGTCATTAGTATTGAGTATATAATCAGATCTCCTTCTGTCACACACTTACTAATTTTTAGGCAGGTAAATGAAGTAATTAATTTACTAGTTAAAAAAAATCCAATAATTAAGAGAGTAGAAGGACTTGAACAATTCATGTGGTGGGCGGTGCAACATGCATGTACTTTGAGTGTTAGTTATTCTCATTCTCTGGAGAGCAATGGATTGTTTAATTATTTCCTGCAATGTATGCATGTCTTCTAAACTCACAAAAAATGTTTAAAGTAAGGAGTTAAATGCAAAACATCAGTTGAAATTTGTTCCCATGCACAGAGAAAAGTGACAAAAATAATTCCCCTTAAATAAGACATGGTAGATTCACATGAGATGTTGAAAATACACTAAATCTGCCTGTAGGGCATTGGCTCTGCACCTTTCATCCATTAAGAGCATATTTGTCAGAAGTATCATTCTGTTTCCCTGAATGTCCAGCATGTCCCTGATACATCCTCCTAACTCACTTCAGTAGATTCTCTGTGTCCTGTTTGTTTTATTTAGCTTTTGTTGAATACAAATCCTGGTGGATCAATAGTATCACATTGTTTTGTTACACACACACACAAGAACCAACAAGGGCTGATATGATTCTGTTAAATTTTAATTATTTGTGTTTTTTCATACTTTACAGTTTAACTGTGTGTGGGAGAGAAACTTTGAGAAGATAAGCTCTCATAAAGAAGCTGTAAGAACCCTCTCTGACTGAAACATCACTTTCCTGCTTTTTCAGTGATGTTTACTGTAAAAGCTCTTCAGAAGGCTTTCCCTATTATGCATGAAGACAAAAAGCTAGTGCATTTTAGCCTCAGTCTTCATTATATGTCTTTGTATAGACTTGGTTTATTCAAACAGAGAACTATTATTTCAAAATTATAAAGCCTTTTCTAATTCAGTGGAAAGGTTTTGTGACTATTGTTAATTTATTAACTGCTATTATTAGACATTAATTTTCCACCTTTAATTGGAAACAAACATGTCTTGTTGAATCTTGTAAAATCCTGCCTACTTTAGGAAATCTGTTCTGCAAGTCAATTTGGCTCATCCAAACCTGCAGCAACTATCCTGATCACACATTCTCAAGTCTACAAAAATGGGTTTCCACCCCTGCTCCAATTATAATGTTTATTTAAAAACTTGGGATCACTGTGTGGTCTTTGCTGTGGCAGAAGGGGTGGCTGTGAAGAGGGCATTGTAGGCTGTGTTACATTTTGGTGCTGTAGAAACTCTGCCTTTTTCTTCTCCTTTCTTTTTTTTATGTTTTTTATTTTGATTTTAATTACAAGTAATCCTGGTAGTCAAATTACTAGGTCATTCATTTCAGAGGCTTTAAACTTAAAAAAGTCAGTTCATAGGACAGTTCAGGTTGGAAGGAAGTCTGGAACGTAATCTAGACTAACAGCTTGTTTAGCAATAAGCTACCAACCTACAAGAAAAAACAGTTAAGTTTTCAAATTTAAAATTACATATTTTTGTTGGAACCTGACTGATGATATAAAGCATGCTATTTAGCTAAGGTTACTAAACCTCTTCAGCTCACACAACTTTTCCCATGTCTATAAAATTTCAATTTATGTGAGTATGACTTAGCAAAGCTGACAATTGCAAAGATTTGTTATGTTTTTTTAAAAAATTTCATCCACTTCTTAATCTTTCATCTGATAATGACATCAGTGAAAAAAATAATAAAATATCACTTTGAAAATATTGTTCTGTTATACTATGATGTGAAAACACTTACTCTAACCATTAACTTTAGTAGTGTGTTGGGATGTATATACATTATACTTAAAGTAATGGATTTTTGAAGGCAAGACTGGAGAGTAGGAATATTTCTAATGAATTTGAATCTGTACCACTTTCTTTAGATGATGCGCTTTCTCTTACATGTAATGATTTTCCACTGGATTGTGCTGCTAGTGAGAAGTGTCAGGCAATGTTCCTCCTAAAAGCTTTTTTACTGTACAAACACATATTTGTACTTTCAGAAAGATCTGAGTACCTTTGGTTTCAAGTACCAGTATCTCAGCAGGACAGTTCAAGAATCTGCTGTGCCTTCTTGTATCTGAATATTTATCTCTAAAGACAGCAAAGCACAGGTCATTACACATTTATGTTAATTAGAGTGTGATTAATTAATTCTTCAATTGGGTGTGCGAGGTGCCATGTTCCCTGATAGTCTCAGAACTCTGTTAATGCCAGATGTCTGTCCTGGAGTCTGGAAGAACTCTCTTTACTGGTGCTTAGAGTGTCTGGTGCATCCACAATCACATTTCATGGATCTACTAAGTGCAGTGATTGAATCCAGCTGTTTGCATTCTGTGTCTTGCTATCATTTGCCAGCCCACTCACTATGAGAGCTGGGCATGAAACAATTTCCTCTTCCCACTAAAATCTTCAGAGATTAAAAAATAATAATAATAAAAAGAGGAAGAGTTTTTTAAGGCTGTTCCCCAGAAGGGGTAAAAACCCCAAAGATTCACCCTTGAAATAGCTTGTCCTTATGACAGTCACTTCAGATGTGGGGATTCAGATTCAAAACTCCAAGCTAGATACTGTAATGAAATGTTTGTCTTTTTGAATAATTAAATAATTTCAATAATTTCCCGATGAAGAGTATTTAATGTCCCAAATTACTGACTATTTCTATGTACATAAATGATCAGTCCTAGTTGCAAGGGATATTTTTTTTTCCACTTGAGAGACTCTCAAGGCTTTGAGAAAAGCTGAGATTGCGTACTAATTTCTCTCTCACCATCGCACATCATCCATGCTTCATATAGCAACATTTGATATATCTGCTGAGAGTATGAATTGGATTTGCTGCCTTTTTTTTTTAATGTAGTCACTCTGTGACACAAATTAATAGGAATAGTATATAGGTTCACAGAGTGCTTTTTTTGCAAACCCATATCTTTATACTACTCACCTAAAAGTCAATTATGGCTCTAACTTTAGTGTTTCATTTTATTATTCATAATATTACACTACATTATATGCTATTATTTGTATATGATATTGTACTTGAAAAGTAAAATATTTTAGACACTACAGTCATGATAGATGACTCTTTCACATCTAAAACTGAGGATCTAAAGATTTCCAGACTTGTTTTATTTAACGCAAATTCATACTGCTGTGTATAATTTAAAAATATCTACTCATTGGATTTTCTGACATAAGACTCTGTGGCCGTGGAGGTATTGGCTTTTAAGGGATAGTGGGAAAGGGGAAGAAAGGGAAAGAGTAGGCTATTTGGTGTTGGGTTGAACTGGCAAAATGCCAACTGCCCAATACAGAGTAAGATCTTCCCTCCCCCCCTCCAAGGGTTAAGGGAAAGAAGAAAAAAAATTTAAAACTTAAAACAGGTTTATATATTTATACTGAAAAGAGAAAATTAAAAGGAGAGTACAACATAACACACACTTACACAAGTTAGAAATAACAAACAATAACTCCCCACTCCCCATCAAACACAAATCTCACCATTCTAGATATAAATCACCCAAGAGAACTCAATCTCCCAGGGGACAGACCCAAGTGGAGAGAAGACCAAGACTAAATATTTTACTTTCCTATGATACCGTAGCAGCAAGTGGCGGTGGGACCTGGTCCAGAAAAACAACACAATGTGTGTTTCCTAGACAAGAAGCCATGAAGAACTGAACTAAGCCCCCTCTACACTGGCTTTTTTATTTGGGATGATGTCAGAATATGGTATGGAATACTACTGTCACTAGAAGTCAGCTGTCAGCTGGCCTGCCCCAGCTCGAGTCAGCTGATAATCCAAGGCCTACTCTAAAACTAAAGCCTAAATTTAGGCCTAGCTAAACCCATAACATTCTTCACCAACATCATGTGTATATCGGAGGCTGAAGGCTAAGAAGGTCTAAAGCTAATTTTTGTATTAATGAGAAATAGCAGTGTACTCGTACACCAGGTAACCATGAGCCCTGAAGACTTTCACAGTGCAGATGAGCAGCTGATTGCAGGGTAGGGCTCCTTCAGCCCCCATCTAGTGCCGCTTCAGGGTGTCTGTGTGTGCAGGAGAAGCTTTGGTGAGTGCAGTGTGTGTCTGCTTTGGCGTAGAATATGGTGCTGTCCCCATTGAGTGCAACAATAAGGCTTTCCAGCAGTTTTTGACATAGCTGAGATTTGATCTGCAGTCTCTCAGGTATGTGCTCAGAGTGTCTGTTCACTCCTCCTACACTTTCCTTTGTGGTGCTAAAAATGGTGTGTGATGTTTTCCAGAAAGCTGAAACTTTACTGGGCCAGTGTACATGAAGAAACTGCAGGCACATCTGGCCCTTGGGCATCCAGCACACTGCAAAGGATTGGGCAGGACTGGTTTACTCTACCGGTTCAGCTCCTGTGTGTTCAACACATCACCTTTCACTCTTTCTGAAGACAGTATGATTTGTTGAATATGATTTCAGTATCTTATCAATTGTAAGTGAATACTTTAAAAACAGAATTCTGTGTAAGCAAAATGGCTGGATAATTCTTACATACTATAAAACTCTCTTCTGATTTATGGTTATTTCTATTGATTTTCTGAGAAGATCAGCAGTAAAAGGAACATTGCAATGAACAGCTTTTTTTGATACTTTCCTTGACTACTGGTATATAAATAATTTCTGAGGTGGGGTAATAAAAATGCTAAATAATTCTAAAGAGTGGAAACAGCTCTACCCGCCAATTTATTTCTTATAATATTAATAATAGGGCTGGTACCTTCAGGATTACTTTCCTTAAATATGTCAACTATCAACAACAGCAACAAAACCAAGGTATATTTGTAAAATACAAACCTAATAGGGGAATCTTTCATGTATATTTTTTGTTTACAGACTGAAAGGTTTTTTATGCTATTCCTCCACATCATAGCTGGGTATCTCATAAAGTTTAATGTTTCTTTCCTAACAATACTTATCTTTTGAGGGAACAATATCTCCATTATAAGGACAGGTAAGGAAAGAACAGGGACCTCAGGCTTACCCAAGGTCACAGTAGATGCACACAATAGCAATGGAGATGGAGCACAAACTTCAAAATGGTATGTTAATACCTAGTCTCTCTCTCCACAATAACCTTTCTACTGCGGCATACTGCTTATTTATAAGGAGCATCACATATTTTGTGATTTAGTTTTCTGTTAATGGCAAGGCTCCCACAATTACGTGTGTCTCTTTTTCCAATGCTTTTTGAAAATGAGTTCATCAATACCCCAAATGTCTCTGGTGAGACACTGTTGTTGCCACAACTGTTATTCAAATGATAGAAACATGCAGAAAAAAAAAGGATTTGCCTGTATGAAAGGATCCCCACAATGGAAGGTGACCTCTGTCTGTCAGATATGTTGGGCTGGTTCGCTGGGTGATCCAGCATAAGCAGGGCTGACTTCCAGTCTCTGAGCACAATGCGTGGTGTGTGGGGTCACCCTCCAGCTCCCCTGCCCCCTGCTCCCAGGCCATGGGGCTGACCTCCTTCCTCGGGGAGGGTGACCCCTGCCAGCCCAGCTGAAATGGGCTCAGGGGACTCCCAGACAGAGTGCAAAGCTCAGATCATAGCTTTTGGCAACAGAGATGGTAATAGGAGAAAACATTTGTCTTTTAGAGGCACTGCTACTGCCTAAGAGTATATTCACTTCCATTCTTATTTAAATAGGGTGCATATTCAAGACTGCACTTGTTCTAAAAGCTCTGTGAAATCTCAAGGACAGAAAAATAGAAGAATGCAATTAAATATAAAATTATGCTTTTTCTGTTGTGATTAAGTGTAATTTAGTGATGTGTATGCACATGTATGTATGTACATATACATATGTTTGTGTGTAATAGGTCCATGTGTGCAGAGAAAAAAAATAACATTGCCACAGTTCATCAGCAGAAAAACACTCGAGATGTCTAAATTGTTCAGTAAAGATTATCTGTGGAATTAGGAAGTTTCATGTGCAATTAATACAGATTCACTCAAGTAACCTTGTTGAATTCAGTGGTCTATTTGTGTGAATGAGACATGCACATCTTGTCTTTGAGCTTGTCCTACCAAGTTGTTACTGTGTGGGTTGAAATGTCACACAATTGAAAACCAACATATTTTGCATATTTTACATGACTTGCTTCGAGCACTTTCAATATTGTTTCTATTACTTCATCATGTGGAAAACAAGTCAAATAGCTGCATTGTAGAAAATTGGACATTTCCAGGATACAGTACTTACAGTGTTGTACTTCTTATTGTTACAGTATGCAGGATACTTAACCCTTCAGGGTTCAAACTGAATTTCACTCAGAGGACGTTTACAGTTTGAGGATTAGATTAATTTGTCCTGCACATCCTTGTAATAGAAAGGGTGTGGAAGGGGACTGAAAGACCTTTAAATTTGGTGCATTCTAGATACGAAGGCTTCTATCCAGTAGATTATGTCTTGAAGTTACTGTGATTTAGAACATATCTGTGTAACTTTTTCTGTATCTTCTTCAACCTCCACTCACATGCAGAGACCTGGGAGAATATCTTTGTTCATCAAGATGAAAAAGAGATGTAGCACCTTAGAGGAGAGGTAGGGAAATGGTAATGGACACAAGTGAATATTTTCTTATCTGGGTCTAGTGCAATTAGATAGATTTATGTATTTATTTTATTCTTCATTTTAATAAAATTGTAGCTTATATCCAGCCTTGAAAGATGCATTTTAAAACAATTTAACAGAGCAATAGCTAAGTCAATGGATGGACAGTGATGGTATGCAAAATTGTTTTACATTCTACATATGAAATATGAGATGCTCTGGTTGCTTCTGGCAACAGCTTTTTAAAGCCAATTCCTCTCAAGGATTTTTTTGATTTATTTTTTATGTTCTTCAAGGCTACACTCTTGTTGTGACAATACTCATGACATATTTAGTCACGTAATTAAATGTGCATAAAACTATGAAATCATGAGGTTTTCTTATGTGTTTCAGTTCCTATTACTTTTTTGTTCCTTACTCATAGAATCACAGGATGGTTGAGGTTGGAAGGGAATTCTGGAAGTCACCTGGTTGAACCCCTCCAGTAAACTAGGGTGACCTAGAATTGTATGTATCCAGACAGATTTTGAATTATCCAAGAAGATGGAGATTCCACAACCTCTTTGGGTCACCTGCACCAGTGTTTGGTCACCCTTAGACTGAAGAAGTGTTTCTTGATGTTCAGAAAGAACCCGCCTGGGCTTTGACTTGTGCCTCTTTCCTCTAGTCTTCTTGCTGGGCACCACTGAAATGAGTCTGGCTCCATCTTCTTTGTACCCTTCCTTCAGACATTTAGATACCTTAATAAGATACCCTGAGCCTTCTCTTCTCCAGGTTGAACAGTCCCAATTCTCTCAGCCTTTCATAGGAGAGATGTTTCTGTCTCTTAATCATCTTTGCGGCCCTTCACTAGACCCGTTTCAGTAAAACAGAGTCTCGCCTGTCTCTTGTAGTGGCAGCCCAGAACAGGACTCAGGGCTCCAGCTGTGGCCTCACCAGTGGTGACTAGAGGACCATTCTCTTTTTGCACTTGGGGTTTGTTCAGGTCTATCTGAAAACTTGCAATGGTCCTGACTGTGGAGGGTCTCCCCAGATGTCCTAGCTGATTTTACAGAGCTCTGTCACAGTTTTCAAACAGGACAACTTTTCAGACAGTGGCAGGCTGAGATAATGTGGTTAAAAGCCAGCTAATATTACATGTACATTAGGTACTAAGCTTTCTCTTTGTGTGCCAGCCCAGGTCTGGGTCCTGATCCAGTCCCAGCTGACAACTGGTGACCCAGGGAAGGAACCAGCCCTTAAGCCACACAGTCATGATTCAATTTAGTTGGCATGGAAGTTATCACATGCCATCTTTCTGGCTTCAGCGGGAGCTGGAACAGATTCTCAAAGCCGTCAGAAAACCCAGTGATTGTTGATGTGTCAAAACTCAAATATGAAGTTTAGTGGAGAAGAATCGAATATATGAAAATTAAAGTTGTCCTTTTTGTTTCCTATGAAAACTGTAATAGTTTAAATTCTGCAAAAAGGTGGTATATAGGACAAATGGCATTTCTTAACACAGGGTCAGGGTTGATTTTATATCCCCCTTTTCACTAATCTAATGTGCCTCAGAGAATTGGGTATATGTCAGACTGCATTTTATTGTAGAGCTTAATTGCTGCAAAGGATGATCTATCTGCTAGAATTTTTGTTCACATTAATAAACTCTCCTGATAGTTATATAAACATTTACTGTAGTCCATTCATGAAAAGTATGCTAGTGCAGGCGCTGAGTGTACCACAATAAAATTTTAGCAGTCAAAATATTGTTTATTGTAATTGGTCACATATTCTGTTGTACTCCCTGGTATTGAGGCTGAAATGAAACAAATGAAAAATCAAGATTAGAGCCTCTTAAAGTGAGGAAATAAATTAAACATCCTTAGCCACTGTGCCTTTTTTTTCAGTTGTAAAATAATGCATGATTAAATTAGAGAAATTAATATTATTTCTCCAAGAGACTACCTTTTTTTTTTTTCCCAACTTAATAAATACTGTTGCCTTAAAAACAATGGAAACCAAGAACTCTTGACAACTCATTTTAGGTCTGGTAGGCTTGAATGTAAGCTGAGCTGCCCAGAGAGAGTTGGCGAAAAAGTTTACTTGCTGTAATTGTAATAAAGGAAATTTAAAAAACACAATCTGTTTCAAGTCAAAAATGAATAACTGAATATTGTCTTAAACATTTTCCCCCTGTTCTTGGAATGCTTATGCTCTTTAGGTAAGTGACATTATTGAACTCAGGATGCAGATGCTATTTCTTTTAGATATGTAAAACTGTGTTTCTGAACTCTTCAATAATTCAAAGTTTGTAGTTTCAGAATGTTTTCTTTAGGGTGCAAGAAAACAAAATGTAAAAGCTAGGAATAAATCACAAGTTTCTGGTGTTACACTTAATTTGGTAAATATTGCATGCTTAATAACTTTGATACGATGTTAAATACATTGGTTATTTTGTGCAATGTATCTTCATTCTTTTTCTCTCTCATATTTTTTCCAGAAAGGTGGCCCTTCTCTGACTGCCATACTATTTTAGTTATTAAAATATTACAAAGCCACAAAAAAGTGGTTTTTTAAAAATAATTTCTGTGGGGAGGTGTGAGTATTTGTGGCTTGCATTAAGCTTTAATTAGAAAACTATGATTAATGGCATTATTATTATTATGTCACTATAATATATTTTTGTGTAAGCCAATTATGGATTTCTGGATTTCAGTTTCTAGATGTCTCGCATATGTAATAGTTTATAGTTTTCTTTCTAGTGACTTTCTCTGCGAAACATCCATGCTTGCAGTGGTGCTCACAGTTTTACACGGTTTAACCATAGGAGGGAGCCTCTCCTCTTTCAAAGTTAACTCGGGAAGCGGCAGTCATGGGCCCTGGCAGGGATCTTCCTGCCGGTTTGCATTTGGAAGTGTAAGTGCTTCCTTTTCTCCTATGAGGCTGATCCACTGCAGTTTCACAGGCAGGTTCATTTGCATGGGAATAAAGCCCGCTAGTCCCAGAAACAGCTATGCAGAAACTATCACACCCTGCTCCCAGCGGATTTTAAGAGTGCCAGATCATACTTGTACATGAGAGGGATTCAGACTTTTTTTGAAAATAGCTGGGGCACAAGTATCTGCCAGTACCACTGCATTAGCCAGCTGCTGCAGAATGTTGCTTACCTGATGCTGCAGAGGTTGTACTCTAGCGCTTTCCATGACATCTTTCTTTTCATTACAGACAATAAATACTGGACAAGTCACTATTTTGGTTGTTGTCTATTAATTCAAATTAAGTTTGACCTTAGCACAAAGTTTACATAGTTCATAATGTAACTTGTGCTTTAATAGACTTCCTTAAGTGCAATTAAACCCATGTGTGAGTATATTTAAATGTGACCATGTTGATTATGTTGAATCGACGTATAAGCTGATATGAGTGAAATTATTCTGTCAAACTAAACAACACACAAAAAAAATGCAGAGGGGAAATACACCATTAGATGAAAAGACAGAACATAGTTAGAGGTAAAAACAGAAAACGGTTAGAGAAGCCTGAGCAAAAGAATAACATGAAATCTTATTAAAGCCTAATACTCAAATTAAATTAAATTCTAGGCAATTTAAGATTACAAATCTGTATGAGTGAGATGTAAAGGAAGGTACCTTTAAAGTTTTTATGTGGCCAGAAATTATCTCCCAGGTTAGTTGTGCTTGGTGATTCAGTTTGAAGTTCCTCTTTGTGGTAAGCAAAGATTTCTCTGATGTTTGACCATCAGGCCTGCCATCCTCTTCCTCATCATGTAAGTCTGAGCTCGGGCACCGAGGCTGGAGTGGCCTCTGGCAAACAGATGGTGATTGCTGCTGAGATCCACAGAAAAACATAGTGCTTGCATTGCTTGAATAAGAGCTCACAATGGACTCAGACAGGAAAGTGGAGACTCACTCAGACTGGCCTATTTCTCCTGCCTTGCAAAGATGCTTTTGCAAATTTCTCCCATTGCTGCTCTAGTTCTGGCCCATATAGTTGCTTTCTGAATCCTCTGCCCACTCAACACATACTCTGAAATCTGTCCTGGATAGCAACAGGTTTAGCTTACATTTTTCTGCAGAAATAAATAAATAAATAAATAAATAACCCCCCCCAAAAACCAACAAAAAACCAAAACACCAAACCACATTTTCTCACAGCAAAAGCTGTGCATGGTATTAACTCAGGCATTTCTCACACCTAATATTCTACTACTTTACTTGCATGCCTTATTGGATAATGTCCAAATAAAGTCATATGTTATTTTTTTCTTGTCATATGAATGTGATGATAACTCCTGGGAGGAATTTTTAATGAGGGAGCAAATCTGCAACATTGCTTATGTTCTAGCTCAGTACTGCAAATTCTTGTTTGTATAAGTGGATTTTTTTGTATACAGTCTGCTTAACTGAAGACACTGATGATGCTGGTGTTTACAGCAGTTTGTAGGGTGGTTCCAAATAAGCTATTTATAACATACATCAGTATGCCACTTTATTTCTTACTTGTCTTCCCTCTCCCCAAACATACCTAAGTTAACTCTATTAATTTCTCTCCATTTTGGAAAAATGGACAAGAATTCCACTTTGTAAATCATTGTGTATATGTTTTCACTGTGGTAATATTCAAAAGTTGGAATTCTAACTGTGCTTCAAACCTCTGAACTACAGGGAAAATTTATGTATCTTCTCTGAAGGACTTAACAGTCTGAAGTTTCAAGCCTAAGAATTTTTTATGCAGGTGTTTGTTTTTAAATACTAAAGGGGTTGCAAAAGTCTTGATGGCTGGGCTTTCAAAGGCCTTCCAGTCTTCTCAATTCCTATGTTTGTACCTCTGCTCCTATCAGTCTGTCTGTAGCATGGTTGTGATGACAACATCTGATCTTTAAAACATGACAGGGAATGTCCATAGTATGGGTGTCTCCTGACCCCACTCATCCCCAGGCTGGTGCAGAGGGCTGCAGAAGATGGGCTGGATTATAGTGATTTCTTCTGGCTGCACAAGAGCTGTACTCCACTGTCCAAAAGGGTAGTGTTGGCTCTTCTTTGACCAATCCTTCTCCAACCACCATGTCATATATGCCAAAGCCTCTGAAAAGGTACTCAGAATGTGTTGTCTTTTCAATTTATAGAGAGCAAAATCATTTTTCTCCTCATAACTTACTGCTGGAGGAGGAATGAAGATTTAGTGTTGTATAAGCCACATGCTGTTCTTTCCATTTGCTGTTTTAATTTTGCTCTTCTATGCAACATTAGGAAGACTGACATGCTTACTGAAGTTTGCAGTCTAGATGCACCAGCACTGGCTGATGTGCTTTGAAGTTCCAAGCTCGATATCCTCAGTTTCACACATGCACTCATAATGTAAACCCAGCTGCACTGCTGCTTTCATCCAGCTCTGAAACAAAAGCAAAGTGAGTGGGTTTAGACTGAACCCATGGAGATAAACCACAGGGAAATGCTATCATAAAACTCTTTACAAAGTGAAACACTGACTTCAGTATCATTCTTGCTAAATTCACTCTAATCATCTAAATTTTTAATTTCTTTCCCTTTAACCCAGCCATGTTTTTTTACTGTGTTCTTTTCTCATTACTGATAGTCATCCTTCCTTCTTGCCAGATCCTTCCTCTTTCAGTTTGCAGAGCTACCACCACACTGCTTTCACAGAGAAAAGATCCTGTCAAGTAGGTAAAGAACATCCCTGAAATTCAACATACCAGCTGAGTATAGACAATAAACAGCCTTACCATTGAATTGTAAAGTGCTAGTATTAATTGACTGTGTTAAGGAGCCCATATGTTCTCTAGAGCATCTACTGACTCTTTATGGAGTTTACGTTTCTCAATCAAATGCTTACAAATCAGACAGTGTAACCCTAACATATGCATTTCCTTCTGTTTATAAAGATATGCTGCCTCCAGATGACCTAGATGATCTCTAAGAACCCTTCCAACCCAAGTCTTTCTATGAGCCTATGATTCCATGATTCCATTTTTGACACAGGTTTTAAGAATTACTGGAAGTTTCTTTTTAGGAGAAAGTAAGAAAGAAAAAAAGCAAGGAACTGCAGTGGATTGCGCTAACCAGTCATACCAGTGAGTCTCAAAGAGCTTAGGAACCTTTAAAGTTTAGTTTTGCTGGAATGTTTTCCAGTGAAATTGCCCGCACGACTCTGCTCATAGAAAGGATTCTTTGAAATGCTCCTACGATTGCTATTAAAAATGTATGGCTGTTGTCCAAATGAAAGCCTTATCCAAAAGCCTTATGCTTTTTGTTAATCCAAGAAACACAGAAAGGAGTAAATGTTGTGCTAGAAAAGGTGTTTTGGACAGACTATACAAATAAGAGGACATAGTTTTGAGCAAGTGGAGAAAAAACTATGGAGCAGAGAGTGCAAGCCTGCCCATATTTCTTAAAGCTCAGACTTTCTTCAGATACTTGTCATGATTACATTCTGCTACCAGACTGAGAAAAATGAGCTCTTCCAATTCTTTAGTGCATATTCTTCTTGTCCTATTGTGAATTTTTTGTTCCTCTCTGCAAAGTCAATGTAAGTGGCTTTTAACTACAAGGGTAACTACACTTTTCACACTTCATTCTTTCTTTAGAGCTCATCTCCTTTGTGCATATCATAGTTAACTACCTGCTGGATGGTATAAACTTTTTTATTTAGAGGTTATTAATTTATAACAAGTGACCTGTGAAGAGATCTTACTGTTTCTGAAATGTTTAATGTACTTCTTTACAATGGGACCACACTCAGATTGTTATAGAGAGATAAAAAGCAGTGGTGGCAGTTTAGAAGCTGTAATTAGGAATAAATAGCTCACAAGTATATATCTTAAAACTCTTTTTTAATGGGTGGAGTTCACACCACATGACTTTCCCCATGCTAGAAACCCCCCTAAAACCCTAAATGGGATCATCTAAAGTGAGCATGTCATTCTAAGGTGGTTCTTAGGAAAAAAAAAATGGGGTTGAATTGATGAAACAAGATAACTGCAGGTACTCCTCTCTATAAATCTGTCAGATTTTGCCGTTCTGGATATCAATCAATTTCTGTCTTCTGTTTGATTACCCTTCAGTATTATCATAGGTTGAGTACTACCTCAGAGAAATTCTATAGCAATAAAAATATTCATAAATATGGAAGCACATAAATACTGTTATTTGAAACTAAGTGAATATTTTTAGAAAGACAGTAGTATTTTTTGAAAGAATGAACAGGAGTCCATATGCTTATGATAAGTTGTTGCTACTGGAATGACTTTGTGCATATTTTTTGACAGAATTATGAAGATCAAATTCCAAACTAGAAAAAATTGTAACCTAATTTGAGTAATGGCAAATACAGAACATAAAAACCTTTATCTCAAACACAGAGTAGACTAGTCCCGGTTTTCAGAAATCATCTTTCAGAATGTGAGGATCACTGGAGCTGGGGTGAACTGGCGTACGATAGCAGAGATTTGTCTTCCTGCCAGAGAATTCCTTGAGCCAGGTCATTTGGCCCAAAATGTCTATAAAATCAGACAGTTGACACAAGTATTATCACAATGAATCCATCTGATTAGATGAACAAGCAAAAGCAAAGACTTGTGTCCCTATTTAAGGCAATTAGAGGCTGACTTTAGACATTAAGGTGTCTGTTAATGAGCTCAAGCCTATGGAGGTGTGGAGCCTTACATTTCAGAGCTCATTTCTGTGAAATCCAGCAGGTGTTTATATCAAATATGTTAAACTTGTAAAAAGATTTCTGAATTCATTTTAGCGGAGACTGCATTTTCAAATACTGAATTTGCAGACATCATTTTTAAGATATATAGATCCTCTGGTATTTTATGATATATTTTAAGTAATAAAAGATATAACATTGCCATTGTTGGCTAGAGATTAGTGCAGTGAGACCTTTGTCCACCAAAGAATTCTTCAAGATTCATGGTTAAGTAGTTAAATTAGCAGTTAAGAAACAGTTCACAAAATTCACAGTACAAATCTTCTTTGGTTGTAAATGAAACAAAATTAATTCCTTCTTTCCTTTTGTCCCTGCTGATGTTGCCATTTTCTTAAACTAAAATACAATCTGGTAAAACATTGAGATTAATTCCTCTCCTTGGAGCATTTTCTGTATCCCCTTAGATGCCAATCCCAAGAAAAGTGGAAAGGCATTCCCCCAATTCACATTTTAGAGGTACAAAAACATGTTCCAGGGATTTATTGCACTTCTTTGGTTCATTTTCACAGTTAGAACAGCTCTGTATAGTGGAAGATTCTCCTCTACTGCTGTCTCCTCCTTCAGCTAGGCAATAATGGGGAGACAGGGCTGTGAAGTCACAACCCGTATTGTGAAAAGAGATCACATCCATCAAACCGTCACCTCAGTTTTCTGTCCAGGGTCACAGAGGAACAAAGTCAGCTTGTGTCAGGTTGAAATAGCATTGGTAAGTGGTAGTGTGTGTGAAGCTGGTGGTTTGAAGTCTATTTATTTTGTTTGAAAGGCTCAAGCAGCATGCTGCCAAGCAGAGGAACAAGCAGGAGGAAGTCTCCTTATAAATTATTACTGGAAGGCTCAAAGCCAACATTTAAGATGTGAAATTATGCCATCTGCTTTTCTAGGTCTTTGATTTACTTTGTGGCAGCTGCCTCATTCTGAGTTTTTGCATCTCACAGAGAGGTAAAACTCATGTTAAAAACTAACATGACAACAGCATTTATTTAACAAAGATTTAATGCTTTTTTGAAAAGCAGAGAATATGCAGGGGATGTTATCTCAATATCTATGTCATGCTTTCAAGACAAATGATATGAAAAAATGCTGTCTCTTTTTACATAGACTGGAAATAAAGACAGAAACCTTTTTTCATTGTGAAAAATACAGTTTTTTGTTCTGATTTTAGCAATCAAAAGCATTTCAGGGAGGCATCACTGTTTTTTTAGTATGGTGACTCCTAATGTTATTGATTTTGTGTCTGTTGGAGGTTTTTCTTCTAGTTTTTCTTATTGATTTTCTGGGGCAACATCTTTGGTTTTGCTTTGCTGCTTGAAACATTTAAGGTTTATTTACAGGTTCTTTCTTAAAAAGAAAAATCTTAGGCTCGGCAATGACTTTAGGAAGTCAGGTAGCTAATTTTAAAAGAATTAAAAAAAAAAAAAAAAGAAAGGCTAACTACCTCGGTGCAGGCTAACTGAGGCGCACGTGGGGTGCTCTTGCAAGGATCCAGGAGTGTGCTCTTTTCATAAATCAGTGACTGAGAGGGTGATGAATGGAGATGTGCACTTTGCCGTGCCTTGTCCTGACATGCAGCCTGTGTACGGGATGTGCTGCCCAAGTGCCTGGCAGCTTGTTTGGATACGCTCCCTTAGGATGCCGTGCGCTGCTGGGGCGGGGGGCTGAGTGGCAGCAGCATCTCTTCCCCCACCCCCCTGGAGAATCGCTGCTGCTGAAGTCATTTGGTGTGCGCTGCTTTTTCCTGTGCGAGGATTAGGGAGTAGGAGAATGGCTTTGTGAGGAAGCTCGGAGAGTGGGAGCTGAAGAGAGGCTGAACAGAGGGGTCGAAAGACTTCAGCCTTTCATAGTTCTTTCAGTCAATTCATTCTGAGAGACCAATTGCATGTGATACGGCAGCTGGGGTTTTTGTTTTCCTTTCAGCTATATACTGTAGGAGAAGCTGGTAAGGTTATTTTTTTTCCTTGTTCTACTGTTCCATGATGCTATTGTAACTGCTTTATCGAAGTGGCTGTTTGGTGAGGATGAGAAGTTGGTTAATGATGCTGAGGGTCCCCTGCATTGTCTCTGCTTTGTGCAGCTGCAGTTTGGGGAGAGGCACTGTTTACACTACAGGGGCTGGTTTCCGCTGAACAACTTTCGTGCTATTTTACCAAAGTTGTTTCAGCCTTTCTTTTGGCAAAACTAGGAAAATTATAAACAGGCTTGGCTGTTTAGAAATGGGTAAATTTATAGAGGCTGCAATTTGTTGAGAAAGCATTTCTGCCTAAATCTCGGTTTTCAGATGTTCTTCCTTTGATGTTATCAGATTTGTTACTCTGCTGAATCAACTCCAAAACTGGGTTTTATGTGAGAACCTTACCTCAAAAGTCTTTTTTTTTATTTTCAGCAGGGATAAGATAGGTCCATTAAACTGATAGCAAAAGAAAACCAACCAAAAAATATATCTGTGGAAGGTGAAAATATTTGGGGGAGAGAAAAATCCTAGGGGAGCACTGGAATTAGAAATAACTGTAGAAACATTTATTCTTTGCAGAAATTTTTAACAGAATCCTCCTGATCAGTGTAATAGGAAGCATGTGGTTAGGCAGAGAAATTAAATACTCTGTCAGAAGATTCAAGAGGCACAGGTGCATAACCTGTCTAACTGCACTGTTCCAAAGGAAAAGTTATCATATTTATCCTCTTTGAAGAGGAGAAAAAAAGAAAAAGGGAGTTAAGCCTGAAGACTCTGGCCATCCTATTCCTCTTTGTGTTGTTTCTAGAATAGTGACTTGTGTTGATCAGAATCTTTTATTTCCTTTCATATTATCGTGGGAAACTTTAGCTTGAATTGGTTGGACATACGTGAGCGCAGCTTGGGGTATACCATGTCTATTCCACAGGCAAGCTATGAAAATCCTGCCTGTGACTCAGATGAATTGTAAAGACCATAATTACCAACAAAAGTCTCTTTTGTGGCCATTCAAAAATCACAAATAAGGTAAGAGGGAATGATTGACAACAGTTACACTACTGATTGACAGAGAACCAAAAACTTGGTTCATGACTTACTACGTTAGTTTTTCAAGAAGCGTTGACCTTTTCCACTATTATTCTGTTCTTTCTGATGGACTATTCCCAATTCCTCTATTGAGGCCAGAATGTCTATCTGAAATGTGTCTTTGTAATTACTGCCTATAGTCTGTACATCTCTTTACAATGATATGCTTATTTGTTGATGCGGAAACAAAATTGAGAGATGCATTGCAATCAGACCTCCACGAAAGAATGTGTCTTTTATATTCCTCACATGCTTAGCTATTGATTTCAGCTAGAGATTTCACTCTTATGAAGAAATGAAGTGCCACATCCAAATCCTGCAAATTTATACTCACAGTTCTAGCTGTTCATAATGGAAGGCCCAAGGATATCAATGTGGTTACTCATGTGAGTAAAGATTTGGAGACTCATTCTCCATTCATGAATTAAATGGTTTAGGAAGTGCACAGTTACTATGGTTCTTCTTTGGCTTAAAAACAAAAATCTCCATTAAAACGACCACAAATGAGATTTGTTAGAGGGGCCCAAGGATAGAAAAATTCAGCAATTTAATATAAGAATGTGGTACATTCTTGCAGCAGTATTTTAAGAAGAATGATAAAAATGTTCTCTTCAGCTTACTATCAGCTTTAGAAGCAAGGGAAGCTTAATTCATCTCTGGGTTGCACTGCTGGATATGCCCATGGCTCTTGAAATACCACCACAATTATGAGCTACTCCTCCCCCTGAGAATAAATGCTAATTTAGGGTGGCCTTTATCACNCCCCCCCTTCCCCAGTAATAACTATCAGTCCTAGCAAATGACAATAAACTGATAGTTCTGGTGAGGCTACTCCTGGTTGTCTAGAGGCAAAGGTAATAGTATCTTCAGCATGCAATGGTTATGTCACATCCTTGGTTTCATTGCAAGCAGGCAATGCAGGATATTATTGGTTATTGATACACCAATTAAGGGTCCTTAGTTCTCTAGTGGGGAAATTACTTTGGTTCAATGTTTCTAAACTGTTCAACAGTCCCCTTTAGTTTACTGAGATAAAGAGATGTATTTGCTGCTTCTTCTTTTCTAGTTTTCATGAATTCTGAATTTTGGAATGGTAGTTTGGAGAAAAAATGAGTGTCTAACTTAAAAGAACTCACAACTGATATTGTACCTCCGCATGTGCATGGTAAAGAGGCTATACTAAAATTTTTGTGCCAAAGAGCTCTAACATTAACTGTATGAAACTGAAAAGTGGCTATCCTAGCTATTTTTATAAAGCAAAGATAAATATACTTTTATATGGCCATTGTTGTTGGAAAAATGGCCTCCAATTTTAAATGAAAGTTCACCACCAATATCACATTTATGCATAAAAAAGTAAATCTTGGCTATAAATATCTTTTATTAAGTTAAGCAGAACAAAATTCCAAACATGGAGGGAAACACATGTAAATAAACTAAACATCCATTTACTCATAAAATTAGAGCAACTTAAACATAATCCAGCAGTCATTAGATATCAGTTGTTTGTGACAACTGAAAGGTTTAGGTGGATCAAAATGGTAATATTGCTTCTCAAAACCCATAAACAATTCTGTAAAAGAAATTATAAGGTTGGAGCTGCCATACTGGTGCTGTGCTGGAAGTTGGTGATTTATTGTGAACTTTTTCACATTTCTTGGTCCAAATATCACATAAAGACCATGTAGAAAAGGAAAAAAAGGAAAATAAAAATGTTTTCTATACTGTATATGTACATACTTATGTATGCATGAATAAACATTAACAACAATTTATTAAAATCCACTTGGCAGATTGCAAATTATTTTCCAGCTGGTTTTGTTAATGAGTTTTTACTTACACTCTTGTTTGCATCACTGTAAGAGTAATTTAAACAGACCTGTAAAGACTCATGCTAAGATCATACATCTTCTATATTAATTAAACACCTTATATATTTCTTATTATACAGAGGATTCACAAAGCTTAGACTTAGGCCTCATGACTACCCATCTTCCTAGGAACTACTACTTGAAGTGAATATCACAGTAAGTCAGGGTAAACACACTCCAAAAGAGTTCTACTTATCTTATTTTTAACTGGAAGAAAACACACCTGGGTTCTCATGGGAATCCGACATGTTATAAACAGTAAGCAGCAGAAGGTCCAGCCTGGTCAAACAGGATGGGAATTAGTGAACACAGCTCCCACTTGACTGCCTGACAAAACAAGATATATTGAATGCTGCTTTAAAATTATCTTCATTTATCATTTTTTAAAAATTGCTGTGAGAGTAATTAAATACTAATTCAGTCACTTTTTACTTCTGAAGTAATAGAATATAGAACAGGCTGGGTATTTTTGTCATATATAGTTAAATTATAGTTTCTAGATATGTCTATGTAACTTTCAAAACTTTTTAATGAAAATCTGTGCAATTGCTGCTTCATCTTTCTGTTATGCACATCCTCCAGCACCTTAGAATCACAGTGTGTTTCATAGCTTGGTATTTCCTGGTTTTTAAATCCATTGTAAACAAGCAGAAATCAAACTGCTGAGTAGGAGATAATCTGCAGAGCAATTTGAATGCAAGATCTGTGGGAGATTGTAACAGTATATGGCTGAAGTTTGCAAAGTTCACAAACATCCCACTATCTTCTGTCTTCTGTGTGTGCTTCAATGATGCACAGCCATATCCCTTCATGTTTGAAAAGCTGTAATATTTACAAGCCTATTGTACCTTCTGGTTAGATGTAAGTACATATCTTTCATCTTTGAAATTTCAGTTTTTCCTACAAAAGTAGTTTTCATTTCCATGATAAACTTCCATGTTTTAAGAGATTAACTTGTGGTCCATTGCAAGTAAAAATTCAGCCCACATGGTGTGGCAGACTGGACAGGATGCTGCCTGTCATAGCTAATGCAGAGTGAAATTAGAGATGTGTGGTCTTATCCAATTAAAACTGACTGAAATGTTAATGGTCTTTTGGCTGACACTTCAGGAAAGACCACCAGTGATTTCCTAAGGGCAAAGAACTTCAAGCTTCCAGCCATACCTGAGTCTGTTCAAGCCCAGTACATTATTAACTGACATCTTTGGAGACTTGTAAGAGTTTTTGAAGTTTTCTGGATTGCATACACACAGAATAGAGAAATGAATTATTTTACTTCCATGAACGGTAGTATCAGAGTTCAGAGCTAAATAAAGGAAGCTGAGGGTCAAGCTGTCAGTCAAAACTCATCTACATTACAAAAATGTGGGGATTTTTTTTTTCCTGTACTGGACCTTCTTACTCAGTGCAAACAGCTGTAGAACTGGTGTAAGGTGAGACTTTGGAACTCCAAGGGCTCTCAGAGCATTCTCAGGAGGCAAAGGAAAGAACAATGAATTTTGACTGTCTCTGCACCTCTCCCAGATGCTAGACTTTACGCTGAGTGCTATTCTGTTTTATAAGACTGTTTCTGTACTCCACACCTTTTGCATCTAAGTCATAAATTGCACAGAAAGTGTTTTGAAATGTCAGCAGATGCTGAGAGAATGATAGAGGGGAAGCTGGGATACAACCTGGGGGGGGGATACAGTTCCAGATAAAGATTCTAAAACTTGGGCATCTATGTGTAAATGTCTACATTTGATTAAGCTCAAATGGCAGCTAGCACCTATAATTCAATACTCTTGCCCACACATGGGGATCTAATGCCATTAGAGATGCATTAAGGTACCTTAGTAATCCACATGGGACTGAGAGGTGACACAGGACAAGTGGACATGTTGCCTTCTTGGAGAAGTAGCTCTGCCAGGACATCTGAAATTATGCTAGGCATCTGTCTATTAGTCCCTGAACAGGGACTCTCAGCAGATCTTCCAATTCCACTGCTCATGTGGACTAGATCATCAATGGCTACAGTGCCAACTTTCACAGTTAGCTTGTCTACAGAGAGCTACACACAATTTCAATAACTGCTGCTTTTTAACATATTTTTATTATGTCACTACTATTGAAGCAAAAGAGCTGAGTTGTTTATGGACTAACATTAAAGTGTTCTTGTTCATTATGGTAATAAGAGGAAAAAGGAAAGCAGGAAGGAAGGAGGAAATTGTATTTATTCTGTCTTCTGAACGTATTTACTTTGAATGCTTAAATTAGGACACTTAGCTGTTTTGTAAACAATTGAGAGATATATAGACATATCTCAATTTAAATTCTGTGTAAATCCCTAGCCAAGGGGAGACAGTCTCCTTGGACTGATTCAGGTGCCCTTGATAAGATGCTGAGCTGGTAACATCTAGGACTAGTTAATAGAAAACATCACAAATGCTCATTATAGTTTACGTCATCCTAATACGCCACACTTTCCTAAGGTTATTCTAAGTTCTGTTAATATGTGTTCAGACTCAAAAACATGCAACCAACAATTCTTTTTGAGGTATCTGTTTATCTAATGTGGCGTAACTTCTCTCTTAAATGCTTTGAACTGGCTTCTAGATGTACTTACCTCTCTTTGTCAGCTGTGTGGGACCATTGTCTCTGAAAATAATCTGAAGAAAGAAATGCTTTCCTGTTTTGCATCACTTACATGAAGCCCTTTTGCTGACGTATCTTTAAACTTTCACATTGTTTACAGATATCTACAGTGTTTATCTAATGTATTCATGTGTATTTTGAAACACTGTACATTTGCACTCTACCTCCCAATTCCTTTATGCATGCCAGAAAATAATTTCCCCAACTGAACAATATAAATTACAAGCCCAGTTATTGTCTGTTTTGAGGCCCATAACTAGAGCTCAGATGGTAGGGCAATTACAGAAGAGACTTTAGCAATTTACATGTTAATGAAGCATAGTTAGATGGGCCTTGATTAACATAGGCTCAGTCAACATCTTAATTAGCCAGAAGCAGTTCATGTGGCATTGGTGCGGTCTTTGTACCCCTGAGATTTTTTTGCCAAGCAAGTGCAGGTTCCTCAATAGCAGTTTTCCATAACATTGCTAAAGTTAAGACCTTAATAATTGCTCTAATGAGGGAAGTTAGTTAAAACTGTTTGGCCATGTGTAGAGCACCTGAGGTAGCATCTTCATTAGAGCGCAGATCATGGCCAATTTGTAACCTGGATCAGGTATGATATTTAGTAACAAACTTGTGCCACAATCCCAGTGAGCACAGAGTATGTTTTTTAAGAACTGTGGATGGTTTTATCTAACTGATTAGTTCCACATGTACACAGCCCCAGGAATCTCTCCACAGGAGCCCACATGGAATTGGGATAAGCACAATTTAAGTATGCCTTTGTAGTTGAGTAACCTGCTGGGCAGGACTTCATCTCTGCTAACAATGTCTCTCCTGATATTTTGTTTAAAGGCTTGCTAGTCTGCAGCTAATTTATTTTACAAGTAAAAATCAACTATCTTGATACAGATATGTTTTAAAATTCCTTGAATAATATCAAATATTGTTTTCAAAAGCTAGCCTGTCTGAGGACTAACTCCCAGTGGGACTCGGAAATGTTTAGAATTTTCCCCCCATTTGATTCCTTGCTGTCTGTCTTTCACTGCTGCAAAATATACGCAGTAATATGTAGATGGAAATGTTAGGTGTATATTTATTTTAATTTTTAAAAGGAAAATCTTGGTATGAAATGTTTGATTTTAGTGGGAAGAAGTTCTTTTACTGATGAAACCAGAAACTCTACCTCTCTTATTACATGTTCCCACTATCAAAAGTGTGCACAAGTGCAAATAATATGTATGCTGTGTGCAATTTCTGTCCTTGCTTTCATGATAGCTGGTGGTGACAAGGGGAAAAACATCTGTTGTGTTGCTTGGAATTGACATCTGAGCAAAACAGGGAGGGATTTATGACCTTATATTTTCTACTGTCTTCAGGCACAACATTGTGATTTTCTGCTTGGTTTCTGAGGGGGAGAGATAAGAACTGTCTTTGAAATCAGTACCAGTCACTGTATGAGTGTCATATGCTATGCTGGCCTTTCCCCCAAAGGGACTGGTATCACAGCCTCCCATACAGAAAATCTTTCTTCATTACAGAAATGCAGGGAAGTTTCCCTGAGATCAAAACCACTTACAAATTACAAGTATCTCTTGCCAAAACAGATAGAATTTATTAGTGGAAAAGACCCAGGAAGCTTTCTTGGTCTATTTGCCTGCCAATGTCTTGTTATTTCTTACATGCTCTCAAAGGCTGCATTATGTTCTATCCACTTCAGTAATTTTTAGTGTCAGTCTGGCCTCTTATTCAGAGGGTTATTTTCTTGGTATTAAATGATTGCTTAACTTCATGCTTATGTTTGTAGTACAGATGATCCTGCTCTCTTCAACTCAGGTCACTGAACAAAATAAGTACTTTGTACATAATTATAAAAACATTTTTTATTGCATTTCTAAGTATACCACAAGTTTCAGATGGACGGTGAGAATTTGCATTGAATCTTTTTGTGAAAAAACCCAAAAAACTAACAAAGAGTAATTTAAGAGTATTGGAGCCCTAACATTTATCATCATAAAATAAGAATTTCATGCCTTGAAATACAGAGTGATAGAAATTGCCCTGACATACAGTACTTGAACTATCTCGGGCTAAAAAAGAGCAATTTTAATCTTCATGAAGCCAAGCATTCAAAAAATTCAGCAGCTACCTGCAGTTGCCATATTGCATTAAGGTGGATGCTACCAACATTTCTTGACCTAAGTACAAAGAAATTAATGGGTATAATTTTATTTTAGCCTAAACACATACTGCTTGAGCTGCCACTGAAGTCCATGGATGTCATGTGGTAACTGAAAATGGCTGCTATGAGTAACCTGACTATACCTAGAAATCTCAGTTTTCAATGGCTGGAAAACATAAAAGAAAGCACCTTATGAGACCTTTAAACATCGATTCTTGAGGTGATTTCGGTATCTGAAATTTGAATATACTTTTTAGCTACAGACAATAACTCTGGAAATTCTGTTCCCTGTAAATCCAGAAGGATACTTTTCTAACAGCTGGTTGTAACTACAGCCTTATCTCCTCTGGAGCATCAGTGGAGACAACTGTGATTTGTCTCTGTTCGAATTTTTGTTAGAGTCATAGTTCTAATATGCTTTGTATTATTTCTCATTACCTTCCTTATGATATCCATCCTGGGTAACTAATTAAAAATGGGGATTTATCTCTGCTAACCTCTGTGAATCAAAATGACAGATAGTTTCATTGTTAATTCCGAAGGATAAGTCCTTTCATATGTGCCTTCTGAAGGTTTGTGTCTTTCTCTGTTATAGCAGAACCTCATGTACTTCGATTTAACCCCAAATTCAATATTTAAAATATAAGTGAGGTAAATCTCTCCTTTAATGACTTAAATTTGGTGTCATTATAATGTTAGTCTGCAGAACTATCTTGGCATATAAAATGCCATACCTACATAAATGAAGTGTAAAAGTTTTTAAACAGAAGAAAGATCTAAAGTATGTAATCACTGTTTGAAATTAACAGTAAACAGTAAAAAGTGTCTATTAATGTGTAACCTGTTTTTTTTTCTGGGAAGTTGCAGCACCTATTTACAACAGTCTTAGAACCTTATTTTTCTAAAGGTGTTTTGAGTTCTTAGATTAAATACTGAATTTAAGTAAATGCAATCAAGAAGTAAAGCAAANGTCCCTGGTGTTCATGATCAGAGCTAAGGACATCTTTCACAGATGATCCTCTCTCCCCCATGAGAAGAGATTTTCTGAGAATCAGTCCCAGGAAGACATTTAGGGGGAGCAGGTGGGGATTTATTGACAGGAAGACATGGTTGTTTGAATACAATTGTAGTCATTACCAACACATCCATTAAGCTAAATATACACAGAACGTAAATATTTATGTGACTGGTTATCTAGCTGAAAAAAGTGGGAAATGGGGGGAAAATGCTTATGTTTCCATTAAATGTCTGACTCTGTTATGCCATTACTATGTTGTCATCTTTCTATAGAACTGTAGTTTGAAAATGCTAGACGAAATAAAGTTAAANACCTATTTACAACAGTCTTAGAACCTTATTTTTCTAAAGGTGTTTTGAGTTCTTAGATTAAATACTGAATTTAAGTAAATGCAATCAAGAAGTAAAGCAAAATACTAAAATGTGATGAAGTGATGTGAGCAGCATTTTTTTAAGATGCAAGTCCTAAGAGTGAACAACTGTTTTCTACAGTAGTATGGTTCTCCATTTAAGTGCTTACAATGTATTTCAAAGAGCAAAAGATATAAAAATATTATGTATCATACACAGAATTCATCATGTTGATGTATCCCCATAATCAGTCATCCTCCCAGAAATATTCAAGCAATTACACTATAATTAACTTGCATTTACACAGGAGTGTTTTTCAGTATAAGGAAATCTGTACAAAGTGCTCCCATTTTACAGAAAGGAAAACAAGGACAGGGGTTCAGTGTTTTGATAATTATTCTGGAATTTCTGAGCCGAGTATGTCCCTGGTGTTCATGATCAGAGCTAAGGACATCTTTCACAGATGATCCTCTCTCCCCCATGAGAAGAGATTTTCTGAGAATCAGTCCCAGGAAGACATTTAGGGGGAGCAGGTGGGGATTTATTGACAGGAAGACATGGTTGTTTGAATACAATTGTAGTCATTACCAACACATCCATTAAGCTAAATATACACAGAACGTAAATATTTATGTGACTGGTTATCTAGCTGAAAAAAGTGGGAAATGGGGGGAAAATGCTTATGTTTCCATTAAATGTCTGACTCTGTTATGCCATTACTATGTTGTCATCTTTCTATAGAACTGTAGTTTGAAAATGCTAGACGAAATAAAGTTAAAAGTAAAAAAAAAAAAAAA
>VWZD01001527.1:0-165194 GCA_013396695.1 Sakesphorus luctuosus | reverse complement strand
AAAAAAAAAAAAAAACCACCAAAAAACCCCCTGAGAAACAGCAGGCAAAAAAGCCCAAACAGCTGTAACTGATACTGTTTAGTGTGAAAAACGTGGTATTAATTCTCTCTATTTTTTTTCTGTAGGAGATCATTAGAGGGGTTTATGGTCTTTCCAGACCAGTACAAAAGACATTCAATATCTTGATGTGTCTCTATGAATTTGAAAGATATGACCTCCATAGGGGATACTACTGTTGGTTTTGCATCATTAATGTTTTCCTTCATTTATTTGTGCAGAATACCTGCACCATCTTTCAAAGTGGGAATTGCCTGGGGTGACAAATTGAATCTAGAATCTTTGCACCTGATGCCATGAAAGCCCATAAATTAGTTATGGGCTAGGAAGATAGAAACATTTAGGATTGTATTTCTCATAGAAAAAAACAACCCTTGAGGCCACTAACCAAAGAATGAAAAACCTGGACTTGTTAACAAGAAAGCAATTAATTATTTACACACATATGAGTATTTGCCATTAGCATTTTTGGAATTAGGAATCCTTATTCTGCTGGATTTGCTTTTGTCCTTGAGACTGTAGCTGTTCAAAAAAGGTGCTTTTGTCAACCCTTTCTCATACTGGGAAATACATACAAGAAAAAATATGATTCTAAAGCATGGCTATATGTGTCCATTGCTTTTGGTTTTTCAAAGGAAGCAAAGATTAAGATATCTTAATTCAAAGCTATAATAGTATGGAATCACTAGTATTGACTGTACTATTGCCCATATGGTGGTTTATTATTCTATCACATTCATGGCCAGAATGAAGCAAATAAATTATTGAGTGTTGTGGGCGATTTCATTTATGTATGTGTGTATGTATGTCATTGTTAGAGCAAACAGTAGAGAAAAACCTTGCATCCTAATGTGACTCCCGTGGGGAAATCTTAATGCCATTCAGCCAGGTGGAGCTTCTATGTCGTTTTTTTTTTTTCCCATTCACTGCCATCCACCTATCCATCATAATGCCCTGAACACTTTTCATCCATGAAAATGTCTTGCTATAGCAATATATAAGCTTTGTAAATAAAGTCTGGCACCCCTGAGGGGAACAATATAGACTTCTAGGAATTCTCATATATTTAATCTGTTTTAAGGCCTGAAATGTATTTTTCTGTAATAAAATGTTTTAAGACCTTTTTGTCCAGGGAAATTTTTTTCTATGGTAGGTGACCTGCGGGACTGCTGCAGATATGAACATTTAGGGGTTTCAAATGTATGTAGTGTGATGAAGGCATTTTTAAAAGATTACTTTAAGGCTAAATGACCCCACCCCCATCTTCCTCACCCCAGATATTTGGGCAGTGTGAAAGCATAAAGGTTCGTATTATTCCTGCACATGTAGGCAGAAAACTCCCAGTGGCTACAGCCAAAGCTACGTGTGTGCATCCAAGGGCAGTATTTTGGGCTTGAAAGTTAACTAGGATATGAGAAAATAGAATTGGGTTTTGTATAGTCCTTTTCATACTTGTCACAGCTCAAAGCATCTTACAAGGAAATAAATGAGATACTGCCAGCAAGCACATGGAGCATGTAGGAAGGCTGACAAGACATTAGGTGCTTAGCAGGAGGTCACACAGTGTTTCAAAAAGCAGAGCTTGATTTACTAAAAAAAAAAAAAAAATCAGTAGCAGCCAGAAATACTGGTGTCATATTTTTCTGCTTCCACTTCCTCCCTCTGCCTCTTACACCCATAAATTATGATGTCAGAGTTTCTAACCCACTATCAAAACTATCAACTTTTTCTTTTCTCTAGGCCTTGTCTTCTGAGCATTCAACAAGACCTGGGTGTTAGTTTTGAAAAACAAATGCCTTCTCAGATTTAGCTTTCCACTATCAAATGCTTTAATCTAGTCATGCTGACATCACAGACAAGCTACGCAGTAGGATATGTGCAGTCATTGGGAGAAAAGACACTCCTAAGCAGCTGAGCAAGGTGAGCAATTTTCTAGTAGCTTCTCTGGGACAACCTGCACTGGGTGACCAGAAACTCTGAGCTGGCTCTGTCTATGCTCACTCAGGACTCAGGGGTGTGTGCAGCACCTGAGCTGACAAATCTTGTGGTGAGCTTGAATTCAGCACCAATCTTGTCACATTTATAATGAGCAAAGCACTGGCTTGTGAGTGCTTCCAAGACATGGGACAACTCCTGTGTAGCTACTTGCTATGACCTGGGTAAACCTTTACTGTGATACCCTAATTCAAGTCCGAAGTAACTTAAATAACAAGGTATGTGCATCAAATGCCACAGTGCAAAGAAGACCTGCCATACAGAACCCAGTCACAAGGGAAATTCTGAGCAAGCATATTACTCTACAAAGCTCATTGCAAGGTTTGGAGACGCTGTGAGAATGCAAGAGTTGATAAGCCCCTCAAGTCCAAATAAGGTTAAATTTTGAAGAGGAAAGTGTTCATCTTTAGCCTGTGTCACATGAAAGGGAGAGGGGCAGAAATGCAAAACTTTCTTACCTCACTCCTGTATCAGTGTCAAGTTAGTAGATATAAGTGTCCTCGGAACAATCAAAGCTTTATGAACCCAGGACTGCCTATCAACCCATGGACAGAACATAGGCTGGAAAGGTTTTTGACCTTCCTACGAGGACCACACTTTAGCCAGTGTGAACTTATTAACTATAAGCGTCCCAGAACATACAAGCTTTATATAACCCAGATCAGCCTATCTGCATCTCACCGGAATAGACAACACAGGACAGCACACTGCCTGGAAAGGTCTTTGATATTCAGTTTATGGACCACACAATAGCAAGAAAAATCACTTTCTCTGTATCAGTTCCCGAAATAACTGTTATTAATACAAGTATGTGACAATGACTGTATGGGTCGCTTAGTCAATGATGACATTTAGCTGTAGGATTGTATTTAANAGAGTGGTGGTCTCCTCCTGTCGAGGTCCTGCTGCTCCTCTGGGTCTGACAAGAGGTTCCTGAAGTCTTCCTACCCACCCCATATGTACCCTCAGGGAGCACTCAGTCCCTCCCCCAGGGCGGGGACTGACACAATGGGTGATTAACTCTGTGAGTCATGGGGTATTTTTGAACTGTTGCTGGCCCATTAGCAGCTACGCCCCCTCAGGCTGGGAGTGGAGGTGCTAACGACTCCCTGGGAAGCTGCTGCAAATGGGCCATTGACCTTGGGAATGAATAGAGGGGGTAGAATACATAGCTTTGATCACCCCCACACAGTGACAACTGGTCCCACCTGCTGAACTAGGACACTAACCAAACACGCAACAGCTCAACTCCACATTTAAACACACTCAGTAACCCAAAGCAAAAGCAACAGGAAGAATATAGCTACTTCCCACTAACACGCAGATACCCAGTATAGCAAATTATAATTAGTAAGGCATAAGAATTGGTTGCTCACCCCTGCAATGTCCAATGGGGTGCAGGAAGGCAGGATAGCTCGTAGGTTGCCCTCCCAGAGGTGGCGGAAGTTTTCTCCCCAGTTTTTGCTCATGCCTACTTTCTTTTTATACCCTTTTCCTTTAGGTAGGTTGGGTGATTATAGTCAATATTTTGGGGGTGATAGACAGATGCCTGAGGGGTGGCTTCCTGGACCTCTGCAGGGTGCCGCAGGGTGCAGCGAAGAAAGGCCATGTCATTTCCATAACACACCATTCTTTGGTAACCCCATCAATAAGCACTTTCAGGGAACCAGTGGTTCCTGCAAGCATCCCTCCAGGGGGTTGAGGCGTTTCTCTCAACTCATATCAGGGCTATCACCCCACAGCCTGGTATTCATGCCTCCACCAACTGAACAATTTTTAGAATTTGTGGCCTCTCATTAGCTCTTTCTGATGCAACATAATAGTTGCATGTACCTGTAATTTCCCCTCTAAATCACTTTGTGAGCAAGCTTTCTTGCAGTGACTGCATAGTTCTCATTGTTTGCAACAGTATCACTTCATATTCCTGACATCAAGGTTGGATTTATGTGACTATATTTGCTTAATTGTTTAATTTATTAAAACATTTAATATAATGCTTCTGGAATTATACACTAGGTATTTTCACTATAAAAATAAGCAGCAAGTGTATCTATCTGCTACTGCATTGGAAGTGGTAGGATTTGACTTTGGGTAGTGTCAGGAACTTGCTACTTTTGTAGTCTGGGTGGAATAACTTGGATGAAATCAAAGGTTTTCTTGCTGATTATTCTCTGCCTTACAGTACACGAAATTATGGGAGGTGCCCTTCAGTAATGACCATAATAATAAGACATTACATACCTACAAATATCCATACACATGTGCACGTACTGCATTTACAATTACGTCAGATTTTTTAACAGCTCTACATTGACTGCTCAGTTGAACTGCTTCCTTTCTTTCTTTATTCTTATAGATATCTAGATATCTCTGTTAGCATATCCATCCTGATTTTACACTTTTTTAGGTGGAGGTGAGGGATATCAATACTGCTGCTGCAGGACCCAGCGTTTTTTAATCATGTAGTGACTGGGACACATGTTGCCTCATAACTCATCCAAAGTGCCTTATTAATCTGTAATTTTGCACTTTGGTGCTACAGTGGGCACCAAAGAAAAAATAAAATTCGGAGGTCTGATAAGAAGTCCAGAGAATTCTAAACTATAGCATTTTACCTAGAGTTAAGGGAACAATTCCTTTCCTTTTCAGATCATGCCAACAGTCAGGCAAAAGTCATCTCATGAAGGACAAAGTGGAGCAGGGTCAGGATGCTCCTCCATGTAGAAGCCTTGGGACGAAAAGAAAAGTTGCAAAAGAGAGCCAAGGCAAGACCTCTGGGAAAAGGGACTTACTGGCTGCTCCTGCTGCTGAGGGAAGGGGCGTGAAGGGCTGAGGTGTGGGACCCAGCTGGCAAGGGTGTAGCTGCCTCTCTGTGCTCCTTTGGGGCACCTGCTGGCACCCACTTCCTCTTGGCAAATCAGGTAGCAAGGCCAAAGCCACTGTCCTGCCCCCAGCATCTGGCTGCTTCCTGATGCACCTAGAGCTGGCTGGCATGGCTTGTGTGGTCTGTGCAATACTGGCAAAAAAAGGAAAACTGCAACCCCCAGAACTGTACACGTATGTATCGTTACACAGAACTGTTTGTCAGTGTTTGGCTGTGGTGTAAGTCAACAGGACAAAGTAATGAATATCTTAAAATGCTGATAACATTGACTGTACCCTTAACTTTTTTTTTTTTCAAAAGATAATGTATACAGACAGTGTGGTTAGTGTCTTGTTGATATCTGCTCTTCCAAACAGCAAACAGGTGTGGGAAATGGCATAGTTTGTGAGTTGTCTTCAGAAACAAAGATTTGTTTAGTCCCTTTCACTTAAAGAGATTGCAAAGCCTGAGTTAAAGCTGATAAATACCATGAGGTCAGCAGGCTGTTTAAAGCAACAGTTATTTAACCTGCAAGTCATGTTTTACGCAACCTCCTCCACATCGGCTCTGCAGAGGAAGGGAGCTTGCAGCAGCCTTTCTGGCTATTGCAGGACACATTTTCCCTTCCAGATGCTCCCTGCCTAGGCTGGCATGAGCATGGGGCAAGGTCTTTTCTTACCTGCAGAAGACAGCCAGGTTTTGAAGAGCATTAACCTCCTACCAGACTCCACCTCTTTCACACTCATAATATTTTAGCTTAAAAATCATAACATGTTAAAGACAATTCTGCATTCCTTTTCCCTAGCCTCTGGCTTTCAAATCACAGGGGTTATATTCAGGTCAGACTGTCAGATCTCTCTCTCTGCAACAGTCTAAAGGCTAAATCCCTTTTGAAAAAGAAAATAAATCCTCAGTTCTCACACTTGGTATCTGGAGCTGAGGCTTCACAGAAAAGATCAAATACCTGAGCCTTGTGACAGACCTGTTAGAAATGGCAAGTCCACATTATCCCATGGAGCAACATCTCAGTTATGGTAGTCTTCACATGTTCCCTGATTCAGATGACCAAGAATATGTATAGTCTCTGTGACAGCAGCTGGTACTTCTATGCTGTGAATGTCAGGGGTTGTCACTTGTGCTCTGGACTCATATTGTTACAGCTGCTCACGCAAGCATTGCATGGAGATAAATTGGATTGTTTGGTCATGTAAAGTGGTAAAGAGATGCGAAATATTGCACAAAAGTTAATGACTCATGGCCACAGATGGGGTCAAAATTGGTTATGAGTGGTTGCTTTTTATTAAACCCCTAGAAAATTTAAGAAGAGCAGAGGTGGAAGGACCATACAGTGAACAGCTCCTTCTCCCTTGGTGATCCTCCTTGGAAAGACAGCAGGACCCTTGCCCCGTTCAAACACAACCATGAGTACATCTCAGCCTGCACACTCTTCTCCAACAGCTGCAGCTGTGGTGAAGCAGACTCTGTGCCTATGCTAATGGCATAAAAGCATTTCCATGTGCTCTTTTCATTCAGAAAGCAGTTGCCCCTCCCCATGGCATCCAGTGTATCGACTTTCCCTTGAAATGGATTCAAATATGTTATGTTTAGTTATGACTAAAAGTCTGGGAGAAAACATAATCTTATGGCCATTTTAAGGTGTTTCAAGACAGGTGTGTATAAGTCACAAATGTGCAGTTATAGGAAATTCAGAAGCAGGCAGAAAGCAATAATATCTCCTAAAGTGAGCGATCATGAAACTTACGTCTTCTCAACCATGTGTGTAGGGTTCTGCAGTTCCTGGCCTGCTGAGTATCATTCCTCAGCAAGGACATCTCACAGTCAGGACGTGTGCAGGATGAATTTGCAGCCTCAGGCTGTGGTGTGGTAACACATTGGAGATGCTGCCTGCCTTTGCAGGCAGTCATGAACAAGCCGATGAACAGGTAGTTGCTGGGAGAACTTTGTCCTGAAAATTGTTAAATCCCCATAATTTCAAATTAAGTGGAAAAGTTGGCTTCAGCCCTTTTACCTACCATGTGTAAAATACAATTTGTTTCAGAGATTTTTTTTTTTTTTTTACTTGTGAGGGTACAGAATGAAGCAAGTGTTTTCCCCCATTACATCTCTGCTTTGCTTCTCCCAACACATGAAATTCTGATTTTGGGGAAATATTGCATTATCCATGGACAGTGGATCAGCCAGTGGATATCTACTCTTTGATTCAAAAATAGTTTTTGGGTATATATACACACATGTCTTGGGTTGAGCTGGCAAATGCCAACTGTCCGAGACAGAGTGAAAAGGGAAGAAGAGGGAGAGGGGAAAAAAAACTTCTAAACTAGGTTTATGCTGAAACTAACTACATGTATTNTGGAATACAATATTATTGGCTAAAAGAAGTCAGCTGTTAGCTAGCCTGGCCCAGCTCAAGTCAGCTGACAATTCTAGGCTTAATCTGAACTTTAAAGCCTAAATTTAGGCCCACCTGGCTAAACCCATAACAACACATTAGAATAAAGCTGTGTCTATGCCCCCCTCTTCCCCTCCCTTTTATAGCACCAAAGTTATTGCTTTCATTAAGTTATGTTGTAGCAAAACAGCACCATAACAAAAAGTAAACCATTCGGGCTACACTGAAGGGCAGTGCAAAGAAAACAGTACTGGAGCATAGCTATTCTTATGGAGGGGCTGAACAAAGAAATGCATTTCCTTCTCTAGTTGGGCTCACTTCAAATCAGAGTTCACAGGAAACCTTGGTTTACAATTGAGCAACGTTGTCTCTTCTCCATTAGAATACCCATGATGACATCTGGCAGCCACAGCAGCAGCAAGCAAGCTCTGTTATCCCTTTTTTTCTTTAAAATTTTTGTATTTGTTGAGAAGCAAACATTCAATAGAAACAGTGGCTTACTTTCAGTTTTACACTAGCACTACATGCTTTTTAACATCACCTTTTTTTATTAACAAATCATTTCAGTTTTCTTCTGATGCATAATCACATTACTCTTATCTTTTGCTAAAGTTTTCCTGGGAAAGTTTAAAGCCTCTTCTTTCTGCTGGAAAGACTTCATGTCTTTCTGTTTCTAAAGCCTTTTTATATTAAAAAAAAATTATGCTATGCAGATAAAAAAATTAATAAGTGTTTGGTAAGGTGCTAAAAAATATTTCTTGGAAGGAGATGTAAAAAAGCATAGATCATGTTTTTTGGAGCATGACACACCTACTATTGTGGTTGCAAGAGCTTAATCATTGGGTTTTTTCACACGGAGATGGAACTGTTTGCTAATGCCTGTTGACAATATGTGCTGACGGTGCCAGGCTTCTAGGCTGAGCGCTAGCAAATAACAGTAGGTTCCAGACTCTAATCAAATGTCTTTCAGAAACATTACCATTTGCTAAATAAACGTATTTTTTTCTTCTCTGCTGCATGTAACTGATGTTTTTAACATTGTTTGTCAGTCTTATTTAGAAAGCATAACAGATGGCCACTGCTTCTAATGAAATAATTATATTACATAACCCTTTCCTTGGAAAGAAAATGTTTGGACTTGATTTTTCACTGTCTTACCTCTTGATTTCTGTAAAGTGTCTTGCCTCTGTGACATGTATTTTCTATAAATGACCCTGATGACAAAGAAAAGAAAGGTTTTAGTTGAAAAATCTAATTTGTTTGAAAGAATGGCTACTTCTCTTTGTTTGATTTTTGCTTTGGTCACCCTCTCTCTGTTCATAAAATGTGAAGGGGAAAGCTTAATCTGAAAGCCTGTGAGAAGGCATAGAGCTGTTAAGAGACAACTGTCGGAGAAATGTGGTAGATCTACACTGTTCTCAGGCACAGATGTTGAGAGTGCTCAGGAACACTCTTCCTGATCTACCTGTTGACACAATTACTTGAGGGATTTTATGTCAATAACCTCTGAGCATCTTCTTTGTGTGTTTTTGTTGACATGCTAAGGCAGCTTAGTATTAGAGGTACTCAACTGACAGATGCACTTACACATTCAAAGCGGAAACAGGTCTCTAGAATAGGTTTGGTTCAGGCTTTCAGATCCAGTGTTTGTGAACTACTGGTGAGTCTGCTCTCTGAAGCCCCTATTTGTCCTGCTGAGAACCTGAGCACTATCAGAGCAGATATGCACTGGGAGTGTTCAGGAGCACACTGGCAAGATAGAGTCTCTGCAGCACGCTCCTGTGTGTGCATGGGAATGGCAGAGTGAGAACAGAGAGCCCTCAGATTCAGAATACACTTGATTCCTAAACATTTCAAGAAAGTATTTGGCCTTTGACATTGATGACATACCAGAGATGGCTAATAATAGCATGTCTGAACTTTTGTTAGAAAAATAAGCACATCTCTTAGCAATTCCCACACTCCTAGGTTAAATCACTACAATATCATATTAATGCCAGGGTTGATGAGATACACAGAAATAGTAAAACCTCAGTTGAATAAAATTTGGTATCCTTTGAGAGGTCTTTTTTATGAGTCCAAAAAGAAGAACAATAACATGTCAGCTAGTCATTTGTAAGCACCACTGCTCTTGCACACAGATGGGGGGGACAGAATGCTCTTGTTGTCCCACTGTCTTGCCCCAAAGCTGCTAAGGTTTTGATGAATTATCGGGGCAAATGCAGTTTCATAAACTACCCCTAAAATAATGAGAAGTGTGAGTACAAGGACGAGTTCACTCAATTAAGACAGAGGAATTCCTAAAACGAAATACTGTGAATAGATGAGTTTGGAGAGGAAGCTCAGTCTGAAGGTTAGGTTATATTGCTTTTGCTTGTTTTTTATAAGATCAACGAAATTAGTCTCTAAGAAGAGGTCAAGCTTAGATGTTGCTTTTATGTTTGCAGGTTTTCTGAGCACAGAGGTAAGGACTCAATCTGTTCACACCTAAAAATAATAAGAAACTGGTTATTCACAAAGGGAGGAAATAGTGGGATTTATGCCAAAATTCCCTAATATTTATTATTCCTGTATCTAGGAAGAAATGAGCAACAGAAAACTGTGAGTAAAGACAGGGATGAAAGTTTATTTCATTATGAGGGGACCTGGTTTTTACGTGAACCTTGGAGGATGTAGTAATTAACAGAATTATATCGTTTCCACAGAGTCATTACATATGATAGCTGCCCTGATATGAAATGTTTTTCTCATCTGTCTGAACATCACATTCAAAATTTGGTTGTTTGTTTGATATAAAAATTCAGTGTTTGCATTTGCTAGGTACATCTTTAAAAAGAAAGTATGCGTTAAATCAAGAAAGACAGGAGGAATAAGAAAATGAGCTGGATGGATTGATATTTGCATGCTTCAAGTGAATGGTTTGAGTTATCCCAAGGTTTACTTGATGGTGTTTGTATCCCCTTTATGCTGCCTGTCAGGATATTCTGTTGCTATAGGCTAGCATGGAATGCACTCTGCATTAATGGTCAGGGTTCAGTGGTTTCATTGTATTTTCACAAGCTGGTCCATAAGAAAATTTTTTTTTCTCAAGGGGCTAGGCATATGCTGGGAGCCAAATGTATCACAAATTTCAAGTATGCAAACTCTTATGGCCTTTTAAGACTGTAGATACAGAGGAACTACAACATGGAGACTTCATGGTGGTAGTAGTGCTGGGGCATAAAATGTAGTATAGCAACTCCTGGTATGCAGAATAGTTTCCTTTACAGTCATTTAAACCTGGTGAGAAAGTGTTGCCAGTTTGAACCTCTGCTGTCCTCTGCATGTACAAATGAGATTTAAGCATTAGAAAAGTTTACAAGTGTAGTTGATGCCATCTCAGAAAGAAGTGGATCTTGCAACATTATATATGCCATTATCAGCAAGAATCAATAGAACTGCCTCCTGTATGTGGCTTTTCAAATTTATTTGAATGTTGCTAAGTTTGGATCCAAGGCTCAGTTGAGAAATAATCGAAACTGCAGAATTTCAGGTTTTCCCTGCACATAGAAAGTTCCTGCAGTTTCTACAAGAAACCAGTGTCACGGCTGCCTCTCAGGGAGCCCACCGAGTCTTCCTGCTCCTTTCTGAGCCGCTGGGTAGGAGCCTGCGGGCTGCGCTGAGGCGGGTGGCGAAGCGGAGGGAGGGGGAGCGGCGGCCGCCAGGGGCTGCTCTGGGGGCTGCTCTGAACGCCGCCACGGGCCGGCTCCGCTCCCCGCGGGCAGCGACTTCTTTACATCAATAAAAAAACATCGAAAAGTCAATCCTAAAAGAACTCCGTGCCACCGGCCCTTAGTTGTATTTGGAAACAGTTTTCGGCTTTTTTCCTGAATATTGCATCTCTTCCTGATCTTACCATTGTTTTTTTTTCAGTTTGGGTGTTGCACCGGTTTGGTATTGATGAGTTTGTAATTCTATTAACATTGGTGTGTGGGTTGTCAAGGAGTGGAACAGCCTGTCCAGGGAAGTGGTGGAATCACCATCCCTGGAGGTATTTCAAAGTACATGCAGATGCCTGCCATACTTAGGGACATGCTTTAGTAGTGGACTTGTCAGTGCTGGGTTAATGGTATTTTCCAACTTAAACGATTCAATGATTTTCATGGAAGACTTACAGTTCTTCCTCTTCCCACTTCTCTGTCTCATCATTTATCACCACATCCACGTTTTCATGATTATTCCTGCAATCATCACTTATCTTGTATGTGTCAAAAGTACACAAATACTGAAACCAGTGACAGAATCATTACGATAGAGGATCTGTATCTTGGTAAACAGTGGGTTAGCTGTATGTTTGGGAACAGATTTCCTTAAAATTCCTAAGCCTTCTGGTCCCATCACCTTCAAACTTCCCAAATCAGGTTTGGTGTATGCTGAGAAGCAAGGGGGGCAACAAAAGTCCTTGCACTTCAAAAAGGAGGCCAAATACAGAGTATGGATGGGTTATTTTGTGGGTAACAAAAGTGGTGATTGTAGAACATGACAATTTTACCTCTGCTAACTACAGGACAAAAATGCCTCTTGCTGAATGTGTATTATTATATTTACAGATTGACTTCATATGTACCACATGTGCTTATTGTTGTTGCATTGTGATTTCAAGCTTTTATGAAGTGCAAAGCCACATACTAATAGCTTTCACAGAAGGTTCTCTAGTTGTTAACATGGTAACACCTTGCAAGAACAACATGTTATGTCCATTTTTCGTTCTAGAAATATGCAACATTCTGCACTTCAAAATACATAAAGAAAGTGCCTATTTAATACTTAGATCTGTTCAACATATTATCTTCCATGAATTTGTACCCTGTTGCTTAGTCTTGCTATAAAAGTTTGCTGCCTTGAACTGCAAAACATTAATTCATTTTCCAGGAATCTGTTTGGGTACAAGCTGTGAAAACAGATCTGGAAGTTGCAAGCACATTTGCTCTTGCTGAATCTTTCTCAAAACTGAACTGATTAGTAACACTATTATAATAACAGGTGTTCAAATATGTCCAACTAAGTTTTACCCAAGCTTGGAGGATTCATTTTTTTTTCCCCTGACCACAGTCAGGTTATCAATAGCATATGGATGTAATCCTAGTCATATTCAGCTCAGTAAAAACTGGGCCATTATTAAAGTAAATGAGTTTCATAGTAGCAGAGTTCCATCCTATGACTGCAGCTGATGTCAATGAAAATTTTGAAAATAACATACCAGGTGTATAGTGATCACAGTGGCCCAAAGAAAGTCAAACAGTGGTGTTTTGAAAAATTATGAAACCTTATATTTATTTTCATTCTAGATATGTAAATAAGAATAGTAAAATTAAAATAAGTCAGTGTGTTAAAACTTCCCTTTAGTTGCATCACAAAGGGGACAAACAGGTATAAAAATATGAAATTTGATGCTTTTACAGTAACTCCATTCAACTTGCCCTTCTAAGGAAGCAGTGCATGAAAGCATTTGCCCATGAATAATATCTTATTAAATGGCATGATCTTATGTGGCACATTTTTCTTCCAGTTTGGATACCTGATAATACACTTCCTAAATATCACTTTCAGGTGCATTGTCAAAAAAGTAACCTGTCTGAAAGAAACACTGCATGAAATGTTGGTGATGGGACAATCTCGAGTTTGCATCTGAATGCGAGACAAAGGGTTCAGACCATTAAAAGCTGTATTTCTATTTCTGTGCTTATGTTTAGTTCTTTGTGTAGTGCAGACTTGTTTCCTTTTAAACATGTTTCCATGACTCATTAAATCCTCGGAAAAAAAAGTTGTCACAACTCTAGGAGAGTGGAGCAGTTATTTTTGGATTTAATTATAAAAAGGCTAAATAACAAGCTACCTAACTTGTTCCCTTTCTTAAGGAGAAAAATGGTTGATGACCTCTCTTTTCTCTAAACAGTATCAAAATCTACTTTATTTGATGATAAAGGAGCGGGAAGTCCTTGACAAAATAAAAGGAGTTCACAAGCAAATGCCACCTGGGCAACTAATATTTTACATAACAAGTAAGAATATATATATTGTGAACCTGTTTAGTATTCAGTTTAAGAGAGTATAGTCACCATAGCAACCCCTTATCACCTGTTTGAGACACTGCAACATCTTCATGAAATGTTCATCAAATCCCCTGATAATATTTGTAAAATGCTGATGGTATTATCTCTTGGAGAGAGCTACTCAGATAAATATGTAAAAATACTTGTGATTCAAGATTCCCCTGTCTGCTTTCTCCTTGCCCTCCTACTTTGTTTTATATATCAGTTTGATTTATCAAAAGCAAAAGATTAATGGGTTCAAGAAGTCACTGGAGGGAGCATGGTGGTGGACACATCACTGCTCACCCACAGCATGCCTGTAATAACCATCTTCAGTTAAGTGTGCTGAAGGCTTCAGTGGGTTGTGGTGGAGGCAAACAGACCCAACATAAAGGGAAATGTTTCCCAAAAGGGTTGAACATGGGAACTCACAATAAGGCAAGTGCAGATCCCTTCCTTGAAGCAGTTATCAATCTAAAAAGACTGTGAGTTTTGCCATTTGCTTTATTTATAAGCTTTCAAATCACATCAAGCTGTAACAATGATGATCTTTCTGACTGCAGTGACAGCTTCTGTCACTTTAGACTTTGCATTTCAGATGCTCTCCTTTCCTTTTCAGCTTTAGAGCTGCAAGTGGTCAGAGCTTTATGCTTCTGAAGTCTAAAATGCAGGTATGGCAGGTGATTTTTCTGTGGAGTTATTTCTGCACCCCACAGCCTTTCGGGCTAAGGATGCCAGGATGGTCTGGAGAGCTTCCCTGCTTTTCCAAAGGACTTTTTGCTTTGTCCTTTTTTGTGGTGGACTTTGTTTTTCCACTCGATTAACTATTAAAAAGTAGAAAGGTAGGTAGTTACAAGTTATCTGGAGATCCCGGGGAATTCTGAGTTCCCTTGATAAAAAAACTACAGAAGCTGTGTTTAAATCACAAATGTGTTTAATTTTTGAGTCCTTAGTATGATTCTTTTTTCTCTCTCAATTCAGTGTGAAGTGCAGTACATCATGTATATATGCTTCCACTCCTGAGTATGCATGCAGAAGGAGGAAAGCAAAATCAACTGTTGCCAAGTGACTTAGTAATTGAGCAACATGGCTGCACAACTCAGCCTAATTCCTCTGTATTTGCTGGGGCGTCTTCCTGTCTCATTTTGGTCTGCAGCATCACACAGTGCCAAGTTATTAGTTGTTACTTTCAGGTGATAGGTGGGAAACTGAAAGCACCAAAATCTTAGACTGCTGGGGCTGGCAGGATTATCATCACTCCCCATTCCCATTGACATAGAGGACCTTCTTGATGCCTGAGAGACGTGGGAAAGGCCTTTATAAAATGAGTGTTAGGACTTTTACATATCATTGCAGTTTCACAGTGTATTGCAAGCAAAATAAGAGCTAAGGAAGATGTGGAACAAGAGGGAGAGAAAGTATGAGCATATATGACAATGTGGCCCTAGGGATCAAAATCTGCATGAAATAGTTTAGAAGGCATGCATTAACCTCCATCAGTGGGGTGATGTGCATTAGCAGCTACTTCTGCACTTTTTCCCCCTGTTGTTGGTGTAAAAATAGTGTTGTTGGAGAATGTGTTGCAGGCAGGGGTTAGAATGGTTGACTCTCCCTGTAAATAAACACTTGTACTCATGAAATAAGACACTCTGGGCAATATCTGCAAATTTCAGCACTGAAGTGACAAATGCAGACTAATAATAAACTGTGGAAGTAAGAGATGCAAAAAAAAAGCCTACTGGTGAGCATTTTATTTCTGTGCTGGGCTTTACTTTCCACAAGTTTTATCTGAATCAGATTTTCTGGGTTACTTCGTCAGATTTTTTGAGTATCTTCATGAAAAATTTTAACACCAGCTATGAAAACATAGTTTTCATGGACCCGTCTGTTTTCTTTATTTTAGTATTTTTATAAGGGCAGCTTATAAAATAAGAATCAAAGGATTGGACTATAAAACTGGTTTGCTTGGAACCTGGAGAAGTACATTATCTTTGCAATCATTGTCTTTTATTGCCAGTGCCATTTTTTTAAAAAAGGGAGACCTGAATAGGCAACACATCTGGAAATGTGAGCTTTAGAAGGTAAAAATTCTTTTGGAGACTGGTAAACCTACACTATATATGTCTGTAATTAAAAGGAACAAGGTAGAGTGGTTCAGAAAAGTACCATCTGAAAACAGTTTAAAGGTTAAGAAAGGGCTACACGGCACAGATAGAAGGGTGAGAACCAACCAGACCCGTCCTCCCAGGGCAGTCACAATGAGCCTATTTATAAACACACCATTTCAATCCCCTCCTTAGCTGATGTATGCATAAAAATTTTGAGCAATATTTCTGGTGAGAAAAAGCATTAATGTGATAAGCAAACACTGTCTGAAACTTCTCCTTTTTAACTGCAGTGACTAATGCTTCATGATACTGCCCACATCCTTGAATTACTTAATTTGAAATCCTCTCATAAGAAGGTTCTTTTGATTTTCTTCTAAATTCTTTGCCTGTTTTTCTCATTTGAAATTAGAAGAATGGGATGTTTTTGGTGTTAACCTTCCCACATAAATATATTACGCGGTCAGTACAAAGGGCTTCGCTGAAGCAGTGGGAAGGTATAGTAATTTGGTATTTCATAGGTAATCTGACCTTGACAATAACCCCAGTGAACTCCAGAAGTTTATGAGTCAAATCATGAGTCACATATGTTAGCAAATTCTCAGTTGCATAAAGCAGTTTTCCTGGGCAGAGTCTAAGGATTTCAAGTTTGGGTTAATGTTTTTGTTGTCATACTCCAGCCTACCCTTCAGACCTCATCTCACCACCAACGCTGCAACCCATGGGTATCCTGAGTAGGGAAACGTTTCACTCAGTTGTAGTCAAAACCAGCTTAAGACTTACTTCTTTTTCACTGAGAAAGTCCAAGCATATATTATTTTTAATTGAAGAATGTGAACATATTTCTCTACACATTCACAGCCATCTACACACATATTTTCTAGAAATAATTTCAGTAATCTACTTGTTGTGTTGTCCAATTAATACTGCCTTAAATAATAAACTGTCATAATAAACTGTCTTATACTGCACTCTAAATATTTAGATTTAACCCAGAAACTTGTATTCACATCTACAGATTAGTCTTTCTGTGTCCTTCATTCCTGCTTAGGGAAGAGCCTGTGCTGCCTCGATTGCAATAGTGTTGAAAGATGTTTTAGCATTTATAGATTTATTGTCTCTCTTATTATCTTCAGCAGTATAAAAGCAGCTTGAATACACAGTTTGATAATTCAGATGGAGGAGATGAAATGTCTTGCCCAACAGACACAAGCATTTTACAGGTTGCAGTTTGTGTTACTAGTGTTTAATATCATGAGTCACATCATTTCACAAGCTTTCCAAGTGACCCGGTTGCTGCATGGTTGACACAGGTACCTTCTCCACCTCCGATCCCAAGAGTTTGTCTGTTTCACAGAAGCCCTGTTTCCATGGGGCAGGGATCTGGCATGGGTAGCCAGGGGAAGAGACAAATGATAATTCCATACAGGAATATTCTTGGGAGGTTCAACTGCAAAAAATTATTTTCTCATTAAGTTAGGTTTCATGAGATAGTGCTGACTGTTGGTCAATTTTTATTACTAGAAAAATGAAAAAAACCCCATCTTTTAGTCTGACTTGAACTTTTAGACATCTTTGGCTCTGTTGATCTGAACGGAAATACCTGATTTGAAGTCAGTGAAATATTAGTCAGTTGTCCCTCCAGTGGCTTCATTGGTTTTTCAGACAGATGCCTGAGCTACTTTTTTACCTCAGTATGACCAAAACTTTGTAGTGTCATTCCAAGGAAACACAGCAGAACTTTGAAATATCAAATGTTTTCTGAGAACAAGAAATGTGGAGAATTAAACATGATGCAAAAATATTCCAGTTTTTCATGTTAATGCCTTGTCTCAGCTGGGGGTTTGAAAAGATGTTATACCACCAGCATTTCTTCTGTTTTGGAAAGTTCTGCGATACAGTCAATCTCTGTAGTGTTTCCTGGACATAGCATAGTCTCAACATCATTTGGAGTTTTACACTTCTGCCATAGTATTCTGCATGGCATATGATACGCCTGAGCTGCTGTATGCAGGTTGAAGAAAACCTGGTTCAGACCAAGTGGCTTAATTGTGAGAGCGTTACACATTTTTCGCTAAACCTGTGGTTAGAGGCTTTTATTTCAAAAGGAAGGATTTGCGTGGTTTGATGGTCTCAGCTCACACGCAGATAATGGGAATTTGAGCAGGTGCCCACTTACTTCACGTAGCAGTTTATCTGTTTAGGTTTGAACTTGTTTCAATGAAATTGTGGCTCTTCACTGAATCTGTGCAACCATAGAACTCTGCATTTAGTATTGATTTTGACAGCTGCTGTTTGATGTTTGACTGTAAAAGACATATATCATATAACTTCTGCTATTTGCCTGAATATTTATTTGCTGAGCTTGAATCACTGCATGACTGATTTTTGCAAGTGGTCACTAAATAAGCACTTGGTATAAAATGCAACGGAATATTGTTACTTTTTATTCTATGCTAATAGTGGTTATAGATACATAAGGCAATTCTCGACTTGTTATTTTATCATTCTTGGGTTTATGGAGGCTTCTTAGGACTGGACTACTAGGAAAACATGGTGCAATTTAACAATTATCTACTACTTTTAAGAGTAATGAGGTATAATTATCACTGAAGTATAAACTAATGGTAAAAACATAGGAAATAAAATGGAGAAACAGTAATAAACTAATTATGATTTCCATTTAGTTCAACATTTATATATACTAGATAACAGATGTTTCAAAAACTCTGAACCCTTACAGCATCTTTGTTTGTTTTTTTAGGTTACTATACTTCCATATAGCTTGGGGATAGACTATCAGTCTTCTGATCACTAATTTATTACACATGAATGTGCATCAAGTTGTTCAGCCTAGCAGATCAAGTATCTGCCTCGTAGCCGATGTAGTAAAATGAAATTCAGCAGATATTATTCTTTTGATTAAAAAGTCTTAATCAAAAACTCTAGTCAGTGTTAAGGCAAGTGCAAATGGATCATTCTTTAAACCACCTTTCTCTCTGTTTGACCTGTGGATTACATAAGTTGCATAAGTGATGGAGGCAGAAGTTCTCCTGAAGACATCTTCCCTTCCGTCTTGCTTCTGGCTGGTGTAGCCCCAAGTGAGATCAGAGCAATTTGAGTGATTCTGTAAATAACCAAGCAAGGGCAAATGGTCACCTAGGGATTGCTCTGCAAAGAGGACTGAAGGGTGCTCTGATGTTTCTCATTTCTGCCTGTTTTACTGATACCCTGCCAAAAGGCTGAGTAATCTTTCTTGAAAGGTGATAAATTCCCCAACGGTCTGTGTCAAGGACATCTTTGTGCACTGTGGCTTTCAGTGGATGTGTAAATGTAAGGATGTCTGATGTTGCTGGTTTTATTTTTAAACATCTGTTAGAAAATGTGTGTACATGCCATGATGCAGACATTCTGTCAGTCTAGCTAGTTTACCTTCATTGCAATCACTCCAGCTATGTTGAGAAAAGCAGTTAAGTACAGCTTTGTGAGATCCAGTTCTGTACATTCTTACATTCACAAACACTAATTGTATATTTTGAAATGATTGTTTGATACTTTCATATCTTGAGAACAGTTCTTCATATTTAAGGTATTTCAGAATTTTTTCATTTTTTTAATACTGTCTTCTCAGAACTTTATCTTGCAACCTCATATTTTGTGCGAGTTCTTCTCAAGGTTACTTTTACATTCCAGTGTTGTCTTAAGTATTCTAGTGTTATATGGGGTTATTAAGTAGTATTTTGTATTCTGGATATCATGCTCTTCTAGCAGGTGCTAATTTAAAACTGCCAAGGGAGGGACTATAAAAATCATTAGAAATTAATAATAGTTTAGGTGTGAATATTACCTTTTCCTCTAAAAGTGCAGCAGTCTAGTTGCTTGTCTTATTTTGAAAAGCATGCAAAGTAAAGGCAATCTATTTGTGATTGACTTCATACCTGAAAATGCTGATTTTCAAGCTAAGGTGGTTTCTTTCTAACCTGTGTGCTAGGTCGTATTTTTCCCTGCTGCAACTCTTACACTCCTACCATATAATCAGATCCTGGGGTCTGGTCTGTCTTTGTTTGGCACAGCTCTGTAAAGAGACAGAGTGGTTCTTCCATCTTTGGAGCATATTAAATTCTCTGGACCCACGAGGATTTCCATGGCAGCTGGAATTCAGCTAAATGAGAGAAAATCCTTTTCCTCACTTCCTGTTCTCTGCTCCCCCTGCAGCTGGTGCAGACTTACTTTGGTCTCAACTNCCCCCCCCCCCCCCCCTACAAGAACCGAGTAATTCTGCATTAGGTTGTTTTGCAGTTCAAAACAGCTCCTGTGTTTGGTAATTTATGAGAGACAATGAAGGTAGTTAAGGAAGGTTTAGTTAACAAATCAGAACAAGCAAAAGTTTCATATTCTGAAACAGTGCTAAATTTTTGGTATCAAGATTATTGTCCTTGCCTTGTCACAACTTAAAACCTTCTAACTTGTCCACTGCATTGATGAGTACTGGACTAAGTCTTATCTCACTAAATTTAGCTGAACTTTGCCAGAAAGACTTGATGTGCTGACAAAGAACACACAACACTTAGTTTACTATGTCCCCATAAAAAATTGTGATATTTGCACGTAATGTACAATTTGTAACTAGTGTTGCATGGTGGTGGGTTTTGCTGCACATTTATAGGAATTCTCAAAGTTTTTGCCTACAGAAGCTGGCTCAGGACACATGTTTACATCTTTGTCTTAGGTAGCAATAGGAGGCAGGATTTTGAGTTAGCACCCTACATCTTGAGTTCTCACAAGTACCTGCTAACTACTTTTGCCAGGTCAGGAGCAGAACAGCACGAACCACATGGAAGTTCTTCTTGATCAGTGCTGTTGATAACGCAAGTCCAACTAAAGTCATCCTGCCTTGATTCTGCTTTAGTGAATGGGGCAATATGATGCTAGAGACATGAGGCCAGATAGAGGGCTTGTGTGTCTGCCCTTTTTGCCTGGGAGGTGCTTGGTGTGTGATAAGGACCGTGGCAGACCCACAGTTAGCAGAAAGATCAGAAATACTTTAGTATTTCTGTGTCTGTTAGTGTCACTCATAACTCCAAGGGCAGGTTAAACTGAGGTTTGATGAGGGGAATGTGACCACTACTACTGATAGTGTTCACAGAACATAAAACTGCCAGTGGTTTGGTGTACTTATGGCCGTTTGTCCTTTAACTTGAATTAATTCAATAAGAATCCTCTAAAACTATCAGGCTCCCAATAATGGCTTTGGTCTGGACTATATATAGGTCTTTCCTCCCAGTGATGCCTGAACTTACAACTGGCACAACCACCTCTGGCTGCCCTTGCCTCCAGTGGTTCCCATGGGACAGACTAGAAGTTTCCTCTTTCAGGGACAGACCCTTCTTTCACTTTCCCGAAGACCGTATGATTTTCTCATGCACACACATACACTTGGCTTATAGATGGGAAACTGGATATTCAGAGGAAGGTGTAAAAACAACCACCTGTCTTTTCTTGCATCCCAAATGGCAATTCCTTTTCCTCATATCTAGCTGTACCAGTGTCTTTGGATGCTGAATACCTTCAAAACCACTTCAGACACAGACCCTCTCTTTTCCTCTCGTGACACTTGGAAGATTCTAAGAAGTGAAGTGCAGAACTTAAAGTTTTTTGAATGCACTGCATGTGATAATAGTGCTGCTGATTGCATTCCTTAAAAGTGAATAGCACAAATACAGTAGGGGCTGTCTGTGACACTGCATTAAAAAAAAAATAGTCTGCACCTCACCCTGAACATTGGTCATTGACAATATTTTTTCAATTATTTTAATTTTTTTACTAATACTAGAAGCGAATTTTCATCCTATAGAACCACTTATTTTGTTGCCACATTCTGCTGAATTTTTAGAAAAATACAGTACTCATCCCATCCTATAAGCAGTGCATATGGTTCATGAAAACATGTCTACGTTTCCAGAAAAGTTATGCAACTGTTTTATCTTTATAATGTTTGAGTTCTTATAGAATCTTTGGCTTTGTTCCCATGTGAAACTCTGAAACTGTCCTCAGAGTCCCCTTCTTAAAGCCCTAAAATCAAATACGAGGTTTTGGGGTGAAGCCTTTATAATCTGTACTAATTTTGTAAGTTTTGCCCTTTTTGCTACATCCCTTTCACCAGGGAAATTTACCCCTAAGGCTGTAATTACTTTGGAAAAGCATTTTTATGTTTCCTTTCAATGCATCCTGGAGAGGATTCTCCCAGATTTAACCACAGTAAAAGGTCTTCACATACCACAGACTCATTTCAAGTGACACGTGTCCACTGAGCTTTGCTGGGGAACATTCCTGTTAAGTGCTCTTAATGCACCTCGCTCTGTGCATTGTGGCTGCTTCAAGCTGTTGTGCAAGTGTGCAGGACTAGACCTTCACTGAAGCATCACTAAGTTGTCTCCACACTGGCTAGAGAGAATGGTTGATCTTACCATGTGCTGTGTTGATCCCTGGAGATGGTTGGTGTTGTATGTTAAAGCATGTTGTATGTTAAAGCATGTTGTATGTTAAAGCATGGATTCTTCCCCTTGAGGACATGGGCCAGGCAAGAGCACAGCCGAGCCTGGATAAAGTGCAGTAGTGGTTGAAATCAAGTTTTCCCTTCATCCATACCTTGCTTCTCAGCTAGACAGTACCAATACTATGCAAACTCCTTCATTTGTGAGAAAAAATATTATTGCCTTTAAATGGGAAAACAAATAAATACATTTTGCAGATATTTTTTCCCTATGACATACTCAGTTCTGGAGCTTATTATAAGTTAAAAAAATATATATTATTGGAAGCCTTTAATTAAAATTCTTGCAGCACATCATTGTAACTTTTTTTTTTTCTGTAGCTCAGTTCAATAAGATTTCTTGTACTGATAAAGAATTTTTCTGGATAGTGACTAATTTTTGCATGGGTAGATAAAGCCCTTGCAGAAGCAAATTCATGATACTGGGCTTTTCTTCAGGCATCAGATCGGCCTGATTGTGCCCTGAGATCAAAAGACAGATTTCCATTAAGAGCAGAATAGAGAAACTAACAGGCTTCTGAACTGATATTAAGTTAGAAGCCGTCTTCATTTTGGAGAAGATAGGGTGCTATGAATTTGCAGGTTTGTTATTTCTCTGTTTTGTTTTGGGTTTTTTGTTTTGTTTTTTTTTGTTTGTTTGTTTTATGTCAAGAAATTTGAACTAGATCTTCGAGGTCCCATCCAACCCAAACCATTCTGTGATTCTATGAAAGGTGTAACTCAAACAGCAATGGCACTTCAGATTTGAGATTTTTGATTTTGCCTTTTGTTTGTTTATTTTAATGAAAGCCGCTGAGGGGCAGCAGATAGTAGCTGATCTCGTTAAAAGACAAAAAAAGTTGCACTTCGGGTCCAGTGTTATCTTGCACGAGGAACTAAGCTTCAGAAATGAGAAAGGCACCCTCCCTAAAGAAGGGAAAGCAGACAACGCACTGAGGCGAGGGATGATTAAACATTTGCCACCAAAACGAAGCTTTGCAACAAAACATTTCCAAAGTGTATGGATTCCCCACCCCGCACCTCGTTCTTTCTGGCAGACAGGCATTTGGCCTGAGTGTAAATGACAGACTGTATTTTACTTCCTGCTCATGTCATTAAGTAATTAACTTTTTTATGTGACATGAGGATATCAGTGCTTCAGGAGCGCACGTGGCTCCAACTCGCCGGGGTGTTGCCACTTTAGCGGGCGGCTTTCGAGCGTTTCTACATCACTCTGATGCTGCAGTAATTTCAACTGGACATTTGCATATCCTTGCCGAAGTCCTGGGAGTCCGTTAAGCTTCGAGTAGACTCAGAGCAGTTACATGAGAATGGGAATAATCTCTTATACCGCAAATTGACTTCCCTCTTTGTAGCCCTAGACACTGTTTCCAGCTGCTTTCAGTCTTTTAAATCCCTGAAAGCTTTCCTAATCCTAGTGTAGGCAGCAGCCTTTATGTGCTCTGCCTCCCACCCCTTCCTCCTGATTGGCGAGGCTATTCCATGGCCCAGCTCAGCCAGCTACTCCATCCCTGGGCTGCGGTTTGAAATCAGAGCCAGGCGGACAGTTGCCTACCCGCTCCCGACTTTTCATAGGCTGGGGAAAGAAGGTTGGGAAACTTGACATTGTCTTAAAACTCCCCAGCAAAGAATTAAAAGGAGGGCGGGGGGAGCGGGAGGAAATAATAGACAGGGAAGAGGAGGGAGGGAAACTTGCTTACGTTGGGAAACTTGATGGATTTCTGCCCTGCCGACAGCAGCGCAGTGTGAGCAGCCCCTTGCCGGCTGGATGGATGATGGGAATGTCACCATGAGGCAGGTAAGGAGCCTCTGCCCCCAGGCCCCGGGTACTACCGGTTCCAACCCCTGCGGTGCTTGGCTGCTTTTTTTTCAACTCCTCTTTTTTTTTTTTCGTAGCATTGTCTAAACTTAGTTTCCAGGATGGAAAAAAATTTAAAATAACTGATTTTAATTTTTTTTTTTCCTTAATCTTCCTAGTAGTCAGGGACGCCTTGCAGGTCATGGTGTATTTTGGGTTTGTAGGGAGCATGGAAGCGGTTTGCGAGGTATGTAAATCAATTCCAGTTTGCCATGGTTTAAGTGCATTGTGTAGGCTGTCTCACAGCCCTGTTTGTGACATGCGAAAGGAAAGAACTTGCTGTGTTATAAGCCTAAATATGCCAATAATTCAGCCCAGGGATAATTTATTAAACAGCTCTGCATGAGTTCCCTGCCTGCCAGTGCTTTAATCTTCTGATTGTTTTAAAATGTAGCAGTTTCAAGCTGTCTTACAGCTTCACAAAAGTACTTTAAGATTGGTTTTCTAGGGATTCTTTTTCTAAGATTATTCAAATGAGATTTTCTTTAAAGATTTCTATTCACCTGAGGAGACAAAAGCTTTTATTCTCGTTCTCACAGTTTAAAGGCACAGTGACAAAATGTTTTTGATTCTTGTTGTTCATAGTTTTACAGCAACAATGTATGCTTAGAAGAGCCTTGTGGGAGCAAGAAAAATTGGCTTTAAGACTGAATTAAGCATCTGTCCCAGTTTAAAAACCCTTGCCAGTCCAATTCCGAAACTTGCTCTTAATATGTTGCTTCCTAGGTAGGCAGTGGGTAAATATGAGGAAATGAGAAAAGTTTTCTAGTTTCTTTTCTGTGTGGGTGTTATTCATTCAGTTCTCAGTGGGACTTTTATAGTACATATCCAGGGAATGCATGTGTGAGGATTTTGCACCTGTAGTGCAAATGGAGCATTTGTTTTCTGCTCACTTTCTGAAACCATGGTGGGAAATCCCAGTTTCCTTACACCATTTTTTTGTAAGTTACAGAAGGTGAGGAAGGGTGAAGAAAAAGAGAACAGAGATGATGGGAAGAGGAAAGGTATTTCTTGCTCCCACTGGCAAACCCACCACCTTTTATAGCTCTTTAAAGAGAGGGGGGAATTCTTGTCCTTGCAAAGCACAATGAAGGGCATTTTATATACTCAGGTTGGTCAGCTGGATGCACGTAGTCATCAGAAATCATTATCACCACAAGAGGGTACTTTGGCACAGGGGGTTGCCAATGAGGAATGCGAAAGAAGCAGAAATGTTACAGGAGGGCAATAATAAAGTGTAAAGTGCTCTCTGAAACAAGCACTTTATTCTTCTAACATATTTCTAGCTAAAGAATAAGGCTTCCTTGGTAATGAAGATTCATAGATGGTGGGTTAAAAGAGCAAGGCAAGTAAGTTGGAGGAGAGAGGGTGGAAATGCTAAGGCGCACACGTACTCTCCCTTCGCCTCCAAAAGAGGAGGAGGGAGGGGGAAGACATTCCATCCTAAAGAGAGGTGCAGGCACGGGCGGGCTCATTCTTGCCGGGCCCATCCCATCTCGGTAGGTGCTCGCCTCCCCTCCCGCTCCCGCAGGAGCGCAGGGAGGGGGACGAGCTGCCGAGGGGGGCCCGGTGCCTCCTCCGGGTGGGAGTGGGGTGGGCTGGGGAGCACCTGGCTGGGGCGCAGCCAGAGTTTGTTTGAACACCTGCCTGTGAGTGCGGTTTCTCTTGCCCGTGCCAAGGAAACAATTTGGGAGTATTTCTCTAGGTTCAGTTGGTTTGCTGTGCACAAATATTTTCAGTTTGGCAGAAGTCTGTGGGCGCTGTTCGTACCCAAGGGGCAAAATCCAAGGAGCTGGATGTCAAGGGGGTGCTGAGCTACTGTGTACATCAGCCCCCAGCAGCAGAACTCTTGTTTTAGTGGGAGCTGAAGGTTATGATGGGCTATAAACTAACGGCATAAACCGCTTAGGAAATACATTACAGCAGACACTTAGAAACAGGCAAGTCGTGTGCAGCTGGAGCCTTCACTCCTGCTTCTAGTTGGAAATTGGTACAGGGAAAGAGGAATACACAGAGGATGACTTTTCCATGGTCCTTTTGTGGCCCTTCTATTCAAAGCAAGAAAGAGCTCTTTTTTTGTCTACTCTTCTTCCTTACAAACCTCTCTGCCTACCTGTCCTGTTGCTTTTCCTGCCCTTCCCTGGTGCTCCCTTCCTTATTCTTACACCAGCTTGTTATAAAGCAATGAAGGGATGGGTTAACTCCTCCCTTTTGTCAGGCTCTGGGAGTGTAGTGCCCCTGCTTTGAGAGGCTCTTGATGGGGCTATAGCTTAATTTGGTGTTGCAGAATTAGCCAGTAAGCAGGCAGTGTGTTGCAGGTGTTGGAATGAAACAGTGTATTCTGATGATGATGATCTGATCCATAGGCAACCCGCAGGTACTGACCAATAACACATAGCAAGACAAATGCACTGATTTCCCCAATAGAAGCAGAGTAATTACTATGGAAATTTAATAGGCAGCCTGTTGAGTTGATAAGATTCAACCTACATTACTGCTGTGCCAGTCCAATAGTCTCTAGCAGGTCACAGGGGTTGGTGTAAATGTTGTGTTGTGTATAAAGATGCAGTCACTTTTAGGTGATAATTGAACACCTCAGCAAAAAGTGCCTTCTTACTGTCTCCTAGAATGACTTTAAAGTAAGTTCCAGCAACCAAAATAAGAAAATTTCTATCCTATCTGGGAAAGTATACTGATCATCATGTCCCTGTAAAAGTTTAAGTATCCACAGGAAAGATACCCATTTGGGCATGCTAGCATGCTGTAAGGCTAGTGTTAGGAAGCAGAAGTGCAGTTTTTATCAGTAACTAAAAAAAAAAAAAAAACCCAACCAAAAACAAAAAACAAACTAATAGGCAAGAAAAAAATTTCGTGGGTAACACATTCTTTTGCTTTGCACAGTACTCAGTTCAGTTTATTAGTTATTTAAAAAAAATTAATCTTAAGTAAGAAAACTTGGAAGCGATGGAAACTCCTGAGAGGATGCTCAACCTTCATGTGGTAAAGTGGAGGTTTTGTGTGGCTGAGCACAGTTACTCAGCTGGATTCCCTGAGTTTGCTGTAGAACTGGAGAGGGCACTGTGGACTCTAGTTTAAGTTTCCTATGTCTACTTCACAGAAAATCAAATGCTTGATGAAATTTAATACTTCATATTCACGCACTTTCAACCACAACATATCTGTGGAGTGTCACTGACAACAAATGCAACTCTTTACTTTAGTCTCTTCCTATTGAAATACTATTCACTTTGATCGAGGCAGTCTTGAGCCCTTTGTCACATAAAGAGGTTCAACTAAACAACTGTTAACTGATAGGCCACCTAAAAATGAAAAACTGTGTTTCAAAGGCACATAAAGCCATTACAATGACTTATCATGACTGAAGTCATATGGCTTTTAGTGTGCATATTATTCTCCAAGTGAATAAAGGCTGCATACAATTTCAGTGCAAAACATATGCAAAATTCAAAATCGCCCCCTTTCTTTTCAGCTGTTTAGGTTCTTAGCATGTGTTTCTTATTTCCTATTTTCTTTTGCATACCTTTTAAAATTCTTTATGTATTCCTCTGTAGAAAAGCTGTATTCTTATCCTGAAGTGCTGTAATCCTTAGCCTTGTGTTAGGAAATTCTCTTTTAAAGTTCATCCTGGTATGTTTTGTTGTTTGTTTTGTCTGTAAGGGAAGAATGAGCATCTTGGAGAATGCTGCTTTTTTTGTGTGTGTACCACGCAGAATAAAGAAAACAAGTGTACAGCATCTGCAGGCTGGGAGTGTATCAGTTAATTAGTGGCTGGACATTGCTCGGTAGGAAGCCTGGCGAGGATTTTTTGTGCATGTGTGTATGTGTGTTGTCTGCTTCCTTTGATCACTTGTGTGGCAAATAGACATGCAGGGTAGCTATAGCAACATGTGCTGTAGGTTGGTGGGAACAGAGGGGATGGGATCCCTGGACAAAGGGTAGTTTGTTAGAGTGGTTGGTTCTGATTAGAAAAAGGTGGCACCAATCAGGGCATTTAAAAACATCAGTTTTACAAAACGCAAAGGGATGTTATCAGTTTCAAAGTAACGCTTGTTTCTGTAGCTCTGCAAGAGTAGATCATAGGGAAGATTGGGAAGGAAGGGATAATAAAAAGCAGAAGAGAAACCCGTTTACACTTTAAAATGTAAAAATGTTCATGCTGTTTCTTGTGTTCCTGCACTGTCTATGCAGTTTACAAAAAAGCATTTGTAGAAACCACATTGTCACAGATGATGCTATAAATAGTTGTGTTTTTGAAACATGGCTTCAGGAGGCAATGAGGATAATGATGTTATTTAGTGCATCTGATCCATAACACTTCTCCAATTTAGAAAAGTTCTGCGTACAATTTGTAGTCCCAAGAATCTGTACCTATTTCAGCAGCTTTCCTGTAGAGGTCAGACTTGAAGCTCTCAAAATCTTTCCCTGATAGAATTTCAACCTAAAGCTATAAAAATACAAATCCAGGCATAGCCACTTTCCTCATTAACTTTATGTGGAATACTTTTTAAATAGCATTGGTTTGTCAGTGTTAGATTATTAAGTAACACCACATTCTGCATTGATGGCCACCTGAAACACATCGAAATTCAGCTTCATCTCACATCTTGAACAGAGCCCAACCTAAAGCTTTTATTAGTGCCTGAATTATTTAGATGTATATCTGCCTTTCTGATCCCCACTAGGCCTCCTACCTTTGATCAAATCTGCCTCTGGCTCCCTCCCTCCTGCCTGCCCAGCCCTCTGCTGTGCTGGCTGTGAGCTCCCCACTGCTGCCTGGTCCTTGGGCTTCCCCACTGGGGAGGGACAGGGAGGCAGGCAGTGCCACAGAGGGCTTCAACAGCTTCTGAGCTCTGCAAAAAGTTGTCAGACCTCAGAGTCCCTCCGCAGAGTAACACAAGAGGTAAGGGGTCTGCTGGAGCCTGGGGTCAAGAAAAAGGAAATGCTGGGAACAAGAAGCTCACAATGGTAAATGTTCAGGGAATGTGCTGAAGCTCAATAAATGCTTCAGCATTTGGAGAAAGTTTGATTTGGCTGTGGGTAAAGACTGAGCTGAGAGACCTGTATTTACATAAGCCATGTGAATATCCTTTTGAATGTGCACTGGAGTTTGTTCGAATTGAATTTCAGACTTTTTAGGGTACTTCATTCTTTAGCCTGTCCTTGGTTCAAAGTTTTATTACAGTTATGCAGCTTAGAGCTTGTAATGCCTTAGCAAGCTGTAAGGAATTACTGTATATCCCTGAGATCGCTGTCTTGCGGTGCAGAATCCACCCTGTCTGAAAGCTAGGAAAGGCACTAAAGGGTAGGAAGTTGATTTTGATCTCTTTTCTAAACAGTAAAAATAGTTCTTAATTCTTTAAAATTCTTTGCTGTTGTGTCATGGTTGTTTATCATTATTATTTTTATCTTCCAAGGGTCATGTGAGAGGACAAAAAAGCTGGCAAAGAAGCAATGTTTGTTTGGCCCTAACATATGATAAAACTTTGTTGATAGCATAAGTGTTGAGATACCTGGGTGCAAGAACAATTTTAAGATAGTAAAACAAATAAAAGAAAGTCCAGGCTTTTATTCCTGGCTTAGTAGGACAGTAAATGAAGAGATCCATGGGGATGATTGAATTTTTCATTGTAGTGTGATAGACCATAATGAAAATATTTAGGGAGGAATATTTCATAGCCCCAGAAACATGCTTTGACAGTCTCTCTGCGTTTCAGGATGGGGAGGTCAACCTATTTCTCATGCCTTTGGCAGCACCAACAGCTTCCCATCATGCCTTACCCAGGCCACTTTGTGCTGCCCATGCACCTGTGGGCCCCCAGCCTCCCTTTGGCACTCCTGCATCCTGAGCAGGTGCCCAAGACTAATGGCATTAACTTGGCTCTTTGGTTCTGCAAGGAATTTAATTACTGAACAGCTGCACCAGGAGCTCAGAGAGACACCCCCACTACCAGAATGGTAGGACAGACTCATATGCTATGCTGCTAAGCTGATGTACTTTATAGACTCAGCTGAAGAGAAAATGCTTAGATAAGACCCTCCTGACCATCTCTGGGGTCTCCCTTTCTGATTGTTTTTGTTATTATTATTAGAACCTTTCTTTTGAGCATTATTTTAGACTGATGCTTTCTTCCAAAAAAATGCTGAGAAATCAGTATTTTATGGTAAAATAATTCTCAAAAACTTCTATTATAATTTTCAGTGGTTGTCCCATATGGAAATATGTTCCCTCTTGTTTGTTATTTTGTTTTGATTTGGGATTTTGAGGATTTGTTTGGGTTTGTGGTGTTTGTTTTGTTTTGTTGGGTTTGTTTGTTTGGTTTTTGGTTTTTTTTATTCAGTTTGTTTTGTGTATTAGTTTGGGAATTTTTCTTCCTGAGAGGTAATTTGAGACATAAACAGAAAAGAACAAAACAAGAGAGAGAGAGAAATATGTTGATATCATGATAGACAGAAGGGCACAGGGTCACAGATATCACACAAAAAGCTAATTTATTAATCTCCAGGTCACATATAAAAAGCACTTTGAGCTACAGGTTACTTTATATAAAACTCAAATTCCCTCCCCTGGTCACTTCTCATAGGTCCATGGCTGTGTCCATGCGCTTCACTACAGCTTCTAATTGGATATCACACACTCTCCACGTGTAAGTTAGTTTCATGAGAAATTATCAAAACGCATCCCATTCCTCTATCCTGCTTTCTTCTCAGCTTCTTTTTTATCTCTTTTTGTTCCAGCTATTTCTACTAGTTTTCTCACAGCTCTTTCTTATTTCTTGCTGCTGCATATTTCATCCAGATTAAAACCACCTGCAGTCTCAGTCCCCACAGAAATACTACACATTTTCTACCTATACAGGTATGTTTAGGATTGCAGTTGTCACATCCAGCCACTCCACCATAAGAACAGCCAGTATCCCCATTTCAAGATGCTCTTCATCATGAAGAAAACTTCAAAAGTGTTGGAGAGTGGTTTGGTTTTATCATTGGATTCTATTAGGTTTTCTCTCCCTAAGATTATGCCCTCATTTTAAAATCTATGTATTTTACAGGAAGATGTAAACTCTGTTGACAACTTCTTTCTTGACCACCAAGGTCTGTATCTGTCTCCTGCCTCTGCTTTTTTCCTCCTTTGCAACCAACTCCAGCTCCCTGGGTAGTGAGGCCTCAAGCCCTCAGCCTGTCTCCAGTCCCACCTGAGCTCTGGAGGCAAGGATACAGGCACATGTCTCGCTTGTGTTTCTGTTCTTATGGGAGTCACAAGAGGCTGTATGCAGAAACCTACACATCTCTGTTAATAGTCTCACTGAAAAATATGTGTGCTGTAAGTCTGACATGCAGAGGAAGGTCGAGAGTAGGGGAAGGGAAGGCTGCCCTCCTCAAGAAAAAGGACTGTTCCTTTTAGGACACTGCATGTGTGTAAATCTCTTGGGAAGGGAAACACGATGGCCAAGCACAGTCCAGGTTTGTCCATGTGAGACTGTATGTTCCTGGCTTATGCCTTGTGTTAAATGCTATTGAAATAGCACTTTGCGTGCTGAGAGATGTCAGCTATGTGGATCTTGGTTTTGAGCAAGTTAGGAAAATTATGTTTTGATTTGTATGAAAATTTATGCTATCCCACCAGCCATGGTAGCACTTATTTAAATAAAGGGTTAATGACTTGATTTCTAACTGGAAAACCTCAGAATTATAGTTAGACAGAGATTTCAAACTGGGAGTTAAGCAGTTCAAAAGTGCACTGTATTGTTTTGGTCTAATTAACACAACAGAGTGATAAGACATTAAAGCAGAGTGACAACACTATACATTGATAACAGGGGACATTAATGCCTGCAGACACAGTCTACATTGTAAAAATCTGAAAAAAGGGCTTATTATGTTAGATAGGTCAATGTGATTTGACCTAGTTTTGCTTTGCTGCTTGGAAATTATGTCAGTATTTGTTATGTCATCTCCTTGGATGAGCAATTTAACATCCTTTTTGCATTGCAGTGTTGTCCTAATATTTTCTATATATTTAGTTGTGCTCTAAAAGGATCCTTCGGGCTAATTCTAGAGATCAGGGAAAATTGATACAAAACAAAAACCTCCTGTAACAGCCTTCCTTTTTATGTATGTCCTCTGTGCAACAAAAAGGAGGAAATGTAGTTACAGCAAAATTATAGCTACAGATTCTGAAAAGTGTCTTGTCTGTTTTGTGTTTAAAGCTCATTAAAGTTCATGAATACAGAATGCCTGTGGTAATTCATACAGCCATGTGCACCTTTCTGGTAGAGGTTTTTAATTGCTACAAAACAGTGTTTTTAACTTTACCTACATGATTATGTAAAATAGAGTGGCTTAAAGGAATCATGTCATATACTTTCCTGAAAGATAAGCCTCACGTAAAGTCATCAGTATTTCTCTTGGGAAAACTGAGGTGGTTTCTTTAGTTTTCAACAAAATCACAGGGGCTTCATATTTATATTTACACTGTTTTTTACCCTCTGCTAACATCTGGACTGATAAGGCAAGACTTTGTGTTTGCCAGGACTCAAATTGTTCTAAATCAAGGAAAAAACAACACAATTAAATGTTACTGTTTTTCACTCTAATGGAAAGATAATCTATTGCTTTTACACTATTTTGGTAAGTGTTAGCAAAGGAAAGCTCTGTCTCTTCCTTAGCTTTATCTACCCTCTCACACCTATGCACCTGACTTGTGTTTAACCAGTGTAGGGTTGTTGCATGGTTGCAGCTTTTACTTCTTAGCCTTTCTTGATCCAAAATGGGGAGGTCTGAAGCCTGATTTTTCTTCTGCTATAGTCAGTGCTATTGGGAAGGTTATTGTAGTTACTCAACAGTAACTCAATAGTTACTGTGAGTAAATTTCCACTTTTGTGGCAAATGCTGAACAGATGCAGTGATAGTGTGGGAGCAAAACTAGGCTTTCTTTTCTGATTAGTTTTTTTAATAATTTTTAATTCCTATTTTCTTGAATATTAATAAATTTGTTCTTGAGTTTTAGCATAAGCTTGTTTCTTATTGTGTTAAAATATTTTAATGAGCTAAGTAAGAGCTGTAGAACTTCCTCACCATTTCTTCACAAATACATCTAATCTTCAAGAGGTCCTGCTTACTCAGGTTTCTTCTACTCAAGTAAAATTTAAAATTGTAATAGCTATCTGAAGTCTTTGAGTATACTTCAGATGCAAATACTCTTACATCCCTTGTTAACCAGCTTAATTGGAACAAAAGCCCAATATGAATGAGTGTTCAGAGGTGCCTCTTCTGTGCTATAACATTTGCTCTTGATCCCTAATTAAGCCTTGTTACTGAAGGTTAAAAAATCCTCCCACAATATAAATCTCCTTGAATGTCTTGACTGCAAAAGAAACTGTCAGGGGAGAAGTCTGCTATTGCCTCCCATGTGCCTCCTCCCTTTAAAGAGAACTAAAGTAAAAACTGCTTATGAAAGATTAGCAATGACTGGAAACAAATATCACATATCCCCAGAGTAGCAGAAGCCTCATACTTGAGGGAGAAGATGATTGTGGGCTGACAACATGATTCACGTAGCTAGCAAGGCTGTGTTTGAATAGGGATCCATGTAAAGTTCTGACTGTATTCTGGAGATTATCTGGTCCAACCTTCTCTCCAACACAGGTCATTACAGCACCTTGCTTAAACAATCTTGAGCATTTTCAGCACATGAAAGTCCACTGCTTCCCTGGGCAGTTTTTTCCAAACTCCAGTTGCTCTAATGGGGAAGACTTATATCCAGGCAGAATTTCCTTCAAAGCATCTCATGCCTACTGCCTCTTGTTCTGTCAGCAGGCATCCTTGTCAAGAGAGTAGGTCCATTTCCTTTATATCTAACTTTTTAGATATTCAAAAATTATTATTAGCTCCCCTTTGAGCCTTTTGTTCTCCAAACTGAGCAAACTTGTTTCCTTCAACCTTTCTTCTTATGTCAAATGCTCCAACCCCCTAATAATCCCAGTGGCCTCTGCTGGACCCTTCTCAACTTCTCCAGCTGAAGGGACCACAGCTGGTCACAGTCTTTTAGGTGTGGTCTTGTAAATGCCAAATAGACTGAGAGAGTCACATTTCTTGAGTTACTGACTGTGCTCCTGTTGGTGCAGCCCAGGAGGCTGCTGGCTACCTGTCCTGTCAGGACACACCTTTAGCTCCTATTCAGTTCAGTTCACTGCCTGCCACCACCCCCACGTCCCTTGTAGCAGAGCTGCTCCTTCAGGCCATCAGTCCCCAGATTGTGCTGCTGCTTGGGATTACTTCTTTCCAAGTGCAGGGCATTACATTTGTCTTTGTTATAGCTCACATTATGGCTGTGTTGATAAAGTTGCTTTACAGCCTCCAAGAGATGCTTCCTGGCCAACATAACAAAACAAAAACAAAGGCCAAACCTTTCTGTGTTTAACTTCATCTCATTGCATGATTTCCCACAAAAGGCTTTAGTTGCATCTGAAGCATCATCTGTATTTCTTGACCAGAAATCTTGGGGTATTAGTTCATGGATCTTGTCTAATTTGTGTATTTCCGTGACTTTTTCTATTGTCTGTTTCTATGAATTTATAGATGTAAATATTGTAGAAGAGTTAGCTTTAGGAAGACAGATTGTGTTGTTTTAGTCTAGAAAATCTGGAAACTGTTACTGGACAAAACAGATTTGTGGAGAAATGCGATTTATTTCCCTATTTGTCTTGAGTTGATGATATTGGTATGCATCAACAGGGATTAATAACCAATGGTGCTGATTTTTTGCCTGATGTTCCCTTGAGCTTTCAGGTTAATTCCAGTACATTTTCTTAGTCCAATGATTTTTTTTTTTAGCTCTTTATGACAAGCCTTGTTGTCCCCCATATGACACTGCTCTAGATTTTCTGTTACTGATTTTCAGTTTGCTTGTCCCGAGTTTTTTGACCTCCTGCTCCTTCCTCAGATATCTAGGCAACACTATATTTTGAGAACTGTGGGTTAAACTTGGGGGAAGAGAGGGGTGTTGAAGAAAGAGGGGAAATGCCTACCATCTCAATCCCTCTCCTTTTTCAAATGTGCATTTAACCTCATCACGTAGGTAGACTTTGCCAACCTAGGACTCCTGGCCCTGTTAACGTGCAGCTGAAAATTTGAGTATGACAAAGAAGAAAAAAACTGATATCACACTTCTGTCTTGTTTCCTCTCTTCCAGCATTGAGTTGGAATTGCAAATTTTTCTTGACAATCCTGAGGTTGAAAATATATTTTAGTCTTTCTGAACATCCAGTGGCAGGTGTTTGTGCCATTGGCTGGTGCTATGCCATGGTATGACTAAATGGGTTTGCTTTTTTGAGGTAAAGGAAGGGAAAGAAAAAGAAAGGGGAAACTCAGGCTGTTTGTGTGCAATTCCTACATAACAGCAGAGGAAGCAGCTCTATTTTTCTTGAGAACAGTACATTTTAAAATATCAAGGTGCATTTCTGAGACTAGACTAGGTTACTCAGAAATTAAAGTACAGAAAAGAGAGACAGGGAGAAGCCCAGAGGGAAAACACTATGTGTGAGAGGAGACCAAGAGGAACCTTCAACTGCTTACCTTCTTCAAACTGCATTAAGAAAGCAGAGGAAGCAGTATTTACCTAGAAATGGAGAATGAACCTTGTCTGAAAACCTTGAGAACGAAAATAGGACTTTTCAGTGGCACAGAGGTAGAACTTGCCTTGGGAAGCATATACGCAAAAAAGAGGAATAGTTCATAAACTTCAAGAGCTTGGAGACAAAAAGAAAGAAGGCAGAAGAAGAAAGGAAAGGAGGATAAAGAAGACCTCTGAAGGCTTTCAAAGGGGGTTAAACACTCACAACATCCATTGTGAATTCCAGTTCTTTCTCTGTGAAACTTTCTGGCCTATCTCTTCTTGAAAGAACCATTCCCAATGGTGCTTGTTCTTTATAGGACCTTTAGGATGGTCAATGGAGTTTTGTTTTATAAATCTTCTGGAAAACTATTTTCCTTGCAGGTTTTTCTTTCAAATGAATTTTTAAAAAATACTGCATTGTTCTGGGGTGTTGGGTTTTTTAATGTCGCTAAAAGCTGCTAAAATATAAGGCTTATTTTTCTGACCAAACTAAGGCTTCTGGTTTTTTCAGTCTTGAGGTCATTGCATAGTGTGTGAATGTCATTGTTTTCTACCAGACACTGAAATCTTGCATATGAGGGCTAGAGGTGCACATAACCTCTAAAAAGTCTAATATACCAATGAGTTTAGCCATCTTTATTTCTGAAATTTGTTAGCTGAGTTTATGGGACAGCATCAATGTAAAAAATTCTGTGCTATTAAAAAAATAGCTTCATTCCAATTATAAGACCATTACTCCTGACGATCTTGTTGGTCTTCTGCTATGTGAACAAAGACTCACCTTGCACAAGCGATAATCTGACTTTTAGTGGGCAACAAGACAAACTCATGTTGTTTCTTTTTATTTTGCAAAAGTCTTAGTCCCCAGACTGAAACTTTTATCACACAATTTCAAGACTGCAGTTATATGGACAAAGCTAGTTTTTGTGATAAAGATATTTCATGATGCCATCTCAGTAAAAGATATTATAAAAGGTATGATACAGTTAGAAGGTTATATAATATGGACAGATGTACAGTGCTGTAGGCAGTTAAATGCCTCCCTGACATCCGATCCTGTCAGATCTCAGAAGTTAAGCAAGGTCAGCCCCGGTTAGTACTTGGATTCAGGGAGACCTCCTGGGAATACCGAGGGCTGTAGATTCTAGTCCTGAGGACTTCACTGTCACCATCCAAGCTCGCTCGGCCGTGGCAGATGGACCTTAGGAGTTAAAGGTGGGGCCAGTTCTGCGCACACTGTGCCTCACCTAAAAAATTCACTGCGCAGGCTGGAAGAGCACACCCATGTGGGGAGAGCCCTTCCCAAATCTTCATTCATGAAACCTGGTCATACAATACAATACAACACAATGCTGTACTTCAGGCCAGACGTAAGTCCAGCCATTAGAGTTGAAAAGTGACTGACAATCAATTTTCCCAGATTTGGACTGTTTCACTTGAAATTTCTGTGCAAAGGCATCCACCAGAGATTTAAAAATATACGTTTATGTGCTATGCTGTGCAGTTCTACACTAAGCAGTATTAGGATGGCATATGCTCTGCAGGAATGTAGCAAGCTTGGGGATTTGCTCACATTTACAATAGATGTTTGTTTACTTAGCATGATCATTCTTCTGTAGAGTGAAAAGGTTACATATGTCTTCAGCTGATAATGGACAAATTATTTAATTAATAGGGGTAGGTTTGCTCCAAATCAGAAGGTCAAGAATCTTTGCCCAGTGTGTGAGAAAGAACTATACTCAGAGTGATTAACACCCAGAGGAAATTTCTGAGTTTATTTTGGCTGGTCTATAGTTGATAATTCCCTTGGCTAAAGGAATGCCCGGTTCCACATCAGTCACCATTTCCAGAGCTTAACTTTGAATAGCAGTTATTGGTCACATATGTTGACCTTGTAAACTCTCGTTTCAGAAACAGGATGCAAAATAGCACATAAGCAAACTGCAGTATTTGGGGGTTTTGTTTCTACTTTGTTCTTGTTGAAAGACTCCAATTTTTAGAAAAGGAAATATAGGAAGGCTCTTGGTATAAGTCTGCTTGTACCAATTAAGGGACTCTTCATACTGCAGTACTTTGTTTCACAGGCAGGAGAAGTTTCAGAGATAGAGGTAAGGAGAATGGGAATAACTGAACAAATTCCAGTAGCTCAGAAGTGTACAAGCAACATCCATTTTCCAAATTGTAGCTGTACAAGTTATGAAATGAGTCACAGTATCTCATAAAATATTTAAGGAAAATGGTATAAAAGATCAAAAGTCGTAAAAGCCTCCAGAGTAACTCGGCATAAGGAAGGTAAATTGCTAGTGCTCTTGCACTAGCAAGAAATTATTTGGGGGGAAATTGCAAATGATAATAGGAAGTGGACTATGCTCATACTAAGAAAGGCTGAACCACAAAACATAATCTAAATGCCCAAATCTGACCCAGGGAAATTTTGTCTAGGCTCTAGATGCTTTACCAATTTAACTTTGAGTATGTAAGTTATGCTGACCACATTTGTCAAAGACTCAGAGCATTTTGTTTCAGTAGGTGAAATAATTCACAGATGTTTACCATGCCAAAATTTGGCTGTGGTTTAAAGCATCATTTCAAAGTTTTGGTGCATGGCTGTATTTGTAATATATTGCAGGTTTATCTTTATCTTTCAAATGCAAATGTGCTGAGACAGGAATCCTGGACTCGAGTCAGTCTGTGGCTCTGTTACAATTTCATGTCTTCATATGTCCATGCTGCAATGCAGGATTTTATTAGTCATCTTGTTGGAATGGTAACCCCCAACCTTCCCAATCTAACAACAGAGACATAAGAACGAAATAAGCCTCCAGTTCTACTTTCACATCTGCCACTCTACATCCCTTATTTACCTCAGGGAGGGGACACAGGCTAAATTAATTTATGCTTCTCTAGTACCTGTTTATTTTACCTCCAAAGTGTCCAGAAGTTCAGTGAAGTCTTCCTGTACTTAAGTAGAGAGCATCATGGAGATGATCAGCTGCAGGAACCACAGGAATTGCCCCAACAGATCTTAGTAAAAAACACGGAAACTTCAGTCTAAAAAATGGTTTGAAAAAAATAGAATGAAAATTGTAAATACTTGAGTGAACACAAGTTTATCTGCCTTACTAACTGGATTTTAGATGTCTGGGTCTAAATCTTGGCTTATTACTTGTATCAAGGAAGGGAAGAGATGTATAAAGGAGGACCTGCACAATGAAGCCTTTGCCATAAAGACCCCTTGCATAACTAATCTGTATCATCTGTGTAATCTATCTTCAAACCATGGATTGACATACAGAGCTGAAGCCTCTTGGTGTTATGTGGGATGTTCACTTTAACTTACGGAAGAAAAGTGGTAGGAAAACTTTAAATAGGCTGTGCTGAAAGATACTTTGCAGCATAGGTTTGATCTAGGCAAAACAAAACAGAATAATAAAATTAATATTGAGCATTGCTGTTGCCTGAGAGTTTAGGGTAAGTGAAGGAGTGCTGTGGTAGTGTTTCAGAAAGGTTTAATACAGTATGATGAAACAGGGTGTAGGGGAAAGGCATCTTTCTGATCTAAAGTCATGGGAGATGAAATTGAGCCTTTATAGAGGATGTGATCAACAGAGTTTAGCAGAGTGGAACTATGCTCTCCTAGCAGCCAGGCATGATTTCTTCACCAGAATTCACACTAGAGCATATTTTAAGTACAACTCAATGATATTTAGTCATGGTGAACTGAGTGAAAACACAAACTGACAATTTAATTTTTAAAAAAGTGTTAACTTAAAAAACATTCCTCCCATCCAGAATGTAATTATGGTTGAGACCTGTATTACACCTGGTAAGAATCCTAAAGGGAACCTTACCTGGAGCAAGAAATGTTGCCAACTTCATAGCACACATATTTATCTTCATAACCCAGGACTCCAGTCATGAGCATCTCCTGCCTTTTCCCACTCATTCCCATTATATTTGCCTATATATTCTATATCTGAAACTCCACATTCCCCACTTCCCAAACTTGACTACATCTGAATTCTTCAGATTTTTCTGAACGTGACAAGCTTTTGGCATGCTCAGTATCTGTGTCCATATTAACAAGTGACACTGGACCAGTTAATAGCAGATCAGTAGAATGAAAGGATCAATGCAGAGAACCCAATACCCAGACTACACACATTTGGCTCCCATATTGCATTCCTTATAGTCAGGGCCTGAGGACTGGGTATCAATTATCGCCATTAAGTGCTCATCTAGAGCTCATCCGTCTCTGTTATTTCATCTGAGAGGATGAAACTTCATGTGCTCCAGCATTAGTCAGAGATGTGAATCCAAGCTTGATTAATGGAGAGGATAGGGAAGTGGCTTAGAAATGTTCTCATGACCTGAACTGAAACACTAAAAGGAAGACATACAGCAAGTACAGCGGCTTCTGCATTGCAAGGGCACAGATACCTTTGAATTAGCATTTGTACTGCTCATTTCCCTAATACTGCTTTCCAAGCCAGGCTCATCTCAAGCGAGGGTGTTAAAAGTGCAGATACAGCTAATGAGCAAGTGACACTCAGAGGCACATGAGGCACAATGGTGTGACTGTTCGTCAAGTGAGGAGGTTATGTTATACATGAGCGAATTTGGGTATTCTGAGCATGGTAAAAATGATGAAGGGCAGGCTTAGTAGGTGGAAGATGGTTTTGGGTCAGACTGGGAGAGAAGAGTACTAATGCTAAACAGTGTTATAGTGCTAATCCTTTTAACTTTCTCTCTGGGCTTTGTTGCCAGACCCCTGTTGGGGCCTGATTATTCAGACTTCCCTCTGTCTTCCCAGGCATCCATTTCAAGCAGAGCTGCCTCTTTCCATAGTTAACAGGAAGCTGAACTGCAAAAGGCAGCTAGTGTTTCTTCGAAGTGGGAGACAGCTCTTTACTAAAACATTTTAAATCAACCAAAGTTGCAAAATATCTGCTGACCAAGCATATGCATGTGTTTAGGATGTTATACTGCTGAGAAGTATGGGAGTATTGTATCTATGTTACATTATTTCTTATCTCTGCTAACCATGGAAGGATCTCTTCTATAGAAAAGCTCAGGAGTGCATAAAGGCACTGTTGTTTCTTGGAGTTAGTGAAGCTATGAAACGCATGAACTTTAGCCCTTGTCTCTACAAAAGGTTTGCCAGTTCTATGAATTTTAAATCCATGGGAAATTTTTGTTGCCCTCGGCTGTTGGGTTTCAATGGCTAAAACTCTTTTTGAAGTTATGCTTGAATGCTGTTTTCTTTATAGCCTCCAAAATGACACCTTATGTTTTTTCTGTATTCATAACACTGAGAAGAAGATGAACAAGTGTTTCCTGTTCAACCAACCATCATGTATCATCTGCTCTGCTTGGCTGTTTGAATGTAGTGATTAAATGCCCATAATTCCAAGAAATACTAAAATGTGTTTGGGAATAAAAAGGCAGATGTTATGATCCATGAAGGAAGAACACTTAGAAGCTGGGGCTAGGGCCCAAGGAAACTGGAACTGTTTCCCGTGTAATGAGCCATGCCATGCCATGCCAAGGAATGGCTGGCAGCGAAGAGCTATATCTACAGTGATGTAATCATTTTATATTCCATTAAGGTCTTTTTATTTTAGAATTTAAACAAATTTATGCTGCAGAAAAACATGGAGCCTTTTGCATAGCTCTGGTAAGGGAGAAAATCAAACTTCAAAGATTTGTGCCATCATTTAGAAGAACTGCATCCATCAAATTCTGATTTTTATCTGCGTATTTTGGAGATGAAAGAGAGAGAACTCTGATTCAGGAAGGAGATGGAAATGTCAAGGCACACATGGGCATTTGCAAATGCATGTTTTTGACTATGTGACTACAGCTTCATTTTTGCTTACTGGAGGCGATGGGCAGAAAAATGCCATATATTTTCAAGAGTCACTAGAAAATATATTAAATGGATCTGTTTTTTAAGCAGTACTGAGAATTTACTCCTCAAAAAATTGTAACAAGCTGGATATGTAAAAACATATTGTCATGTGAGCTTTTGAAAATATAAGACATAACAGTAAGAAAGGGAAAAAAAATAAATGCGCCTTCAATTTTCCCATCTGTATGATAAACCAATATCACAACCAAAACCATGTCAAGATACGTTCAGGCTGCTGTGTCAGAAAAGCAAAGGTCCCAGTTTCAGAGCTGAGATAGGTCTCTGTGTCCATATTTTCTTCTATAAGGAAGTCTGTGACTTGTGTCAGAACTTATCCACAACTCCCCAATTGGGAATCCAACCTTACTATTAGTGTAATTGTCAGCCATACTCCTAACTTAAAATACATCATGTAAAACCCATCAATAGGCCTTAGTTCAGATTCCGGCCTGTAGTGGTGTGCTTGTGTCCAGCTTGACAGACACAGAAGTATCTTCAAAGAGGGTGGAGAGAGAATAGTGTTGTCAAACACTAGGTTGGCAAACGTGAGAGAATTCTCCCCTTTGTGTCCTTCGGGGTTTCTTTTGCTATCTTACCTTAGCCAAAGGAACAGCCACTTGAACAACAGTGTGATCACAGGTTGTACAGTAGCCCCAGGCTGTAGATTGGGGAGACTTAATGTGAATTTGACCTCTGGACATGTAGTTTTCAACCTGGTGAAGGTGTAGATATGATGACTTCCATCCTCAGGGAGATTAACGCTCACTCGTGTCACTCTTTCATGTCACTTTCACAGGCCCAGCTTTCACACAGAGGAGTTGAGCTCTTGTGGCAATGCAGAAACCAGAATGAATTTAAGTCCAGGGAGCACAGGGAAAGATTTATCAATTTATTTTATGTAAAATACAATAAAATAATAGCTTTTAAGTAATTTTTTCAAATCCTGTTCCTGACTTGTGTGTCTGTGAGAGTAGTAATGATGAGGTTCTCGCTTGCCTGTGGTGCTTGTGCTGTCATGGACTGTGATGGGAAGAGGTGATTATTGGATCCATTCTCTGTAACAGCACTGTGCTAAGCAATTCACAAATTGGTTGTTCCACAAAAGTCAGCCTGTTCCAGATGCTATGTATCGTCACAGAATTCCTTTCCACTCCCCAAGCATCTGAGAAAGGCAGATGGAAACCTGAAGGGAGACTTGATAATACTGACTATAAAAAGACAACCTTTTCCCCATATCTAAACTACATATTTTTAAAACGTCATTTTTCCAATATAAACAAACATAGGCTTCTGAAATATTTAAGTTGAAAGCAGGCCCTCTTTCTTCAATATATGAAGTAGCAGAATAAAAATATATATGCAAAAATGCTTTAAAAGTTTGTGTGCTCAAAATGTTTTGTCCTAAGAACAAGCACTTCACAAGGTATTAGAGATCTGTAATAAACAAGCAATCCATCCCAAAAACTTCACCTGGTATACTTCATCTGGTACAACAGAGTTATATCTATCTTCAAACTAGATAGAAGAAATCATTTTAAGCCCTTATGGCCTTTTGAGTACTGGTCTTACTCAAAATAAAGAAAGATAATTATCAGAGAATCTCAAGTGGATGGGGAAGTATTATGCTTTAAATTGTTTATATTCTCCTCTCTCTCCTACATATTATTTTAAACTCTGTTTTGCTCCACATCTGAAACACCTTGATGGGACATCCATGTTCCCAATGCAACATGAAAGTATGTGACATGGAGCTTTTTTGTCTGATGTTTTAAGGGAGAGGTGTTACACAAATATGGCTGAAAAATTTACATCACTCACTAATTGATGTCTCAAGTTTCAAATGTCTGATTTTTACTGTTCAGACCATTAGTGGTGGCATAGACATGAATAATTCTGTTCATAATGTTGTCAGACACTTTTCCCTGTTACTTGGGTATAAGACCTGAATAATATAATTTACTATTCACTTCAGGAAGAGAAAATCATTCTAGGCATTGTGGTCAGTCACTTGATTTTGAAATTTTTCACTGTATATTTGAGTTATTTCTAGAATGTCTCACAGAGCAATTGTTTTGGGGTTTTGTTGCTTTTTTCTTGTATGCACATGGTATGCTGAGTTTTCATAAGGTGGAAGAGGTATCATCTAAAGGAAGGCTGATAATACCTTGTAGTTATTTACATGGTTTATAGTTATAAACCACTTTGACCACATTTTGATTGTGTATAAAGGTTCCAGCCCAGCTTCCACCTAGGGACAATTACACTCAGCTCAGTTTGACTTCATAATAAAGCACTTGGGAAAACAAGAACTGTGTCTCACAGACTCATGATTTCATGCTTTCATTTCCAGGAAATGCTAATTCTTATGACTTCATGACCCATGTAAAAATATAATATAAAGTGATAGATCTTAATAGATGTTTTTATTGGAGTAGTAGCACTTCAACATTTCAGAATAATTTACAATGATATAAGTGGTGAAAGGAGTAGAGTTTCTTAGCTGAAGGCACTCTACGCTCTGAGTGTTTGATAGAATCCCAGCATGAGTGCACAGCAAAATGAAGTATTAACTTGCTTTGCCTCCTGAAGAGTTCAAACTGTTTTGCTCCTGTGGGATTTAATGTAAGTGATGCTGGATGTTTAGTCTACAGTCTCTATTCACTTTTGAAAAGCCTAGGTTTTAATCTGATTTAGGTGATAATTGAAAGAGCTCAGTGGTCGCAGTTTAGTTTTTTGTTTATGAAATCACATCAGACTCTTAACACAATGCTGAACATGGACTCATTTTGAGGCTCGTTGGCACAATTGGAGTAAAAGAGGCATGGAGTATAAATTTAGCTTGAAAAAAATCTAGCACATTTCTTCCTTTTAAACAGCACATTTACTGAAATTTTTCAAAGTCAAACCCTCCCCATTGGATGGGATACCTTTCTTCTAAGCGATGCTAGATTATTCTGCATTACAAATGGCAAAACTTTTGGTACTACTGGAGAAGAAGTTCTCAGTAGGAGGAACTGCTTTATGGTAAAAGTGATTCACATTGTCTTATTAAAGATATCAGTGTAGCAGAATCTGGCAAGATGGTATATACTTAGGTGTAGCCATCAAGTCAAACTATGCTAGATTAAGATGATGCTGACTTTGATCAACATCTTCAATCACCTATTTTCATCTGATCTATCCCAATAGTTGTCATAGACATAATAGGGTAGTACAAAAATCTTCAATAATAAATTGATTAATTACAATTAGTTGATCTTGGAGTAAGTGAAAATGTTGCCTTAAATAATAAAGGCAGCAAAAATATTTTCTCTATTAAAAGGAAATTTTTCATCCTACATTATTACATTCTGAAAAGAAAGTTCAGTTGTAGTTTTTTAAAAATGCTGTGCTGGTTACAGAAATGAAGTTAACTAAGTGTGGATCAAAAACTATGCAATGCACCTATCAGTAAAGGTTTTTGTGAGATACAGACTAGACATAGCAGAAAACAAAAAGGTTTAGAATTTAGCACTTCAGCAGGCTGATGAGCCTTAAAGCTACCTCGAATGGACCACATCTTAATCCCTGTGCTGCCAGTCAAGACAGTGATTAAAAATCATCGATTCAGGCAATTGCTTCTGGATATTGATGTGCCAGGTTGTAGGAGTTGAGTTAAGGGGGTGGAGAAGAGGAGGGTTTATGAATGTATGATTAATGTTTGAGCTGCTGAATTTCAAAAAGAAGGAGGAGGAGAGAGGGAAAAACTCAGGTTGCCCCAGAAGGGAGGAAAGAGAGAACAAAGCTTCCTTCAGCAAACTCAGCCAGTCTCATAATCATAATTTCTGAGTTCCTCATAAGAGAACCACCCCACTGTCACTACTCTAAATATAAAACAAGATTCTGAAATCAAAGTCATCACTTGTGGGAAAAAAAAAAGTTAGCTTGTAAATGAGACAGGGTATATCCTGAAATAATGTTAGCAGTGATAGCAGGACTCCTGATGAATCACTTGGTGGAGTTTTTAATCTGTCTTCTCAGATGCTAAGTGTCTTTTTAAAGCAGGTTCTTTATGTCAAAGGAGATTAGCACTGGTGACAGAATTAACATATTCTTGAATGTGAATATGGAGGAAAAAATACTTTCGACATCTTCTGGTAATTCTTATATATATTGCTTGCTTGTTTATTTTGTAGATTTATTTATAACTAATTAATCCTAAAAGATTTTGAAAAATCAGTGTGGAGAAAATACGTTTGTTCTCTTGTGACCTAAAAAATGAGTCACTGAGGATAGCATTAAATCTTCCAGCATTAAACATTTAAGTAACTGATTGGTGTTCTGCTGCCTTTTGAATTCATGCATGGTTGCTGAAATATTTCATCTCTTGGAATTTCCTATGTCCTTGCTAATGCAAGGAAAATGTTTTAGTTTCTCATCTTTTTCAGAGAGTATCTCATTGAGTGGCTGGCACGTGCAGCCCCTTCAGCAGAGAGGATAATGTCAGAGTGACCTTGGTGCCAGTGAAGCACTAAGTGGAGCAGATCATCTCTAGTGCCATCACATGGCACATAGAGGATACATACAGAACAACTGGGGGATCTGGCCTGGCCAGCATGGATTTTGGAAAGGCAAGTCTTACTTGACCAATCTTGTCTCCTTCTGTGACAAAGTGACCTGCCAAGTCTATGAGGGAAAGGCTGTGGATGTTGTCTACCTAGACTTAATTAAAGCCTTTGACACTGTCTCCCACAGCATTCTCCTGGAGAACTTGGCTGCCCATGGCATGGACTCTTTGGCTAAAAACCTGTCTGGGTTGCTGAGCCAGAAAGTGGTGCTGAATGGAGTTACATCCAGCTGGAGGCCAATCACCAGTGGTGTTTCCCAGGGCTCAGTATTGGGAACAGCACTGATATCTGTATCAATGATCTGAACAAGGGATTGGGGGCACCCTCAGTCAGTTTGCACATGACACCAAGGTGAGCAGGAGTTTGATCTGCTGGAGGGTAGGACAGGCTGGATCAGTGGGCAAGGCCAATTTCATGAGTTTTCAGCACAACAAAGTGCAGAGTCCTGCACCCCATGTATTGCTACAGAATTGGGGAAGAGCGGCTGAGAAGCTGCCTGGCAGAAATGGACCTGGGGATGCTGGTCCACAGCTACTGAACATGAGCCAGTAGTGTGCCCAGGTGGCCAAGAAAGACAATGGCATCCTGGCAATGAACCTTGTGAATAGTCTTAGGAGGAGCAACTGAGGGAGCTGGGGATGTTTTGCCTGGAGAAAAGGAGGCTCAGTGGGGCCCTTACTGCTCTCTACAACTACCTGAAAGAATGTTGTAATGAGCTGGGAGTTGGTCTCTTATCCCAAGTGACAAGCAATAAGACAAGAGAAAATATCTTCAAGTTGCACTAGGGAAGGTTTAGATTGGATATTAGAAAACATTTCTTCATAGAAAAAGCTGTCAAGCACTGGAACAGGCTGCCCGTGGAAGTGATTGATTCGCTGTCCATGGAGGTATTTAAAAGACATATAGCACTTAAGGACATGATTTATTGGTGCATTTGGCACTTGATGATCTTAAAAGTCTTTTCCAACCTACACAATTCTGTAATTCTATAATGTAGTGCTGATGGCTTTAGTCCAGTGAGTTTACTTCAGATGGAGTACTTAAGAATGACACATTTTTAAATATAACAAAGCAGCCTGTCATAAATTACTTCCTTTTATCCCTGAGATTCATTTCCTTTGAAAGAAAGGAGAAAAGTTCTGGTCTTGTGAAGTAGAAGGCCTAAACTGGCAACAAAGGAGGTTGGTATGGTAGACAGTTATATTTAGGAAAACAGATAATAAAAATGAATCCTATCAGTTTTGTTCCCCACAGATCCACTTTTTTTTTCTTCTTAGTGATTTTCTTTTATTTTTCCTTTGGTATTACTACTTGAGAAATGGACTTCACAACAGCTGCAGAGTATCCTACACATTTAGGAATATAAAAATTACTTTTTTACACAAGGTCTTTCTCAAAATAATACTTCTGAATCTGATCTTCCTCTTGCTTTAAGAATTATGTTGTTTCATTGCTGAATTATACACTCCTCAAGATGAGCTGGAAGCTCTGACAAGCTCTGAGACAACCTAATTTTTTATATCTTGCTTATGTCTTTTGGACAGGAGCTCTGCCATGCTTCTTGTCAGGGATTTATACTAAGTCTTTATTTTCTAGAGGTGCATATGGTTTAGGAAAGGAAAGCACTGCAGAAAATACCGTAAAAGTAGTAATTTAACAAGCAGTTGTGTATATGTGGGCCTTTCACATATGCATCACTGTTGATTGAGTTGAAAGAGAAGAAAATAAAATAGTAGCAGCTTCTATGAGTTGTTTTTCAAGACTTAGTTATTATAAGCTGGAAATTAGAGCAGCTTTAATTGGCATTTTAGATGCTGTTCAAAATTGGGTAAAGCAAGCTAATGAAAACAGACTTAAGGTTTTTTTACTGACTTGTGTAGATATTTTTATGTCATTAAGATGGTGTCTCCCCTCATCACGGCATCTGTAAGTCTTTCAAATGCATTTACAAGTTAGTGAAAATCAGAAATGTGCATTGAAACAAGCTCTGCCTATTTCTGCTTGGCTTGAGGAGGTCTGGCCTTCGTGAAAGTCTTGAGGAAATGCTGGGTCATCCTTTCCTGATGGCAATCCAGGAATCTGAGCAGACTTTGGAGGAAATGGCATGAACTGGATATGAACTATCTATTCACTGCAATTACACATCCTCTCTCTTCCAGAGAGGACTGATTTAGCTATCTGAAGGTCAGGAACCCAGAACAGCCTAACTGTACTTGTTTTCTCTGAATTACTTGTGGAAGGGATGATTACTTACAAAAAGACATTCATGCTACCTATTTTGGACATCTGTCTCCAGAGGAAGATTTATCCCNTCTGTTATCTTGCAGGTGGCTGCTGGAATATAGCTTGGCCTTGACTAAGCTTACAGTTTGTGAGAAAGAGGCTTTAATATTCAGACTTAAAAATCAGGGTAACTGAACAGAGTCCGTATGATTCTAAAACCTTCTAAAATTACATGAAGTCACACTTTTAGGCATCACCATTCTGGAATGACTCTTTTAGTTATTTCCTAGACAGAACCTCAATCAGCTAGCTAAAATTTTGTCTAGCTTTTTAATGGCTAAAATTTAAGCTTTACTTTCAGTCATGTCTAGAGGAACTTACTCTATTAATTCTTTGACACAAGACACTTGCCTGCCCTATTTAACCAGCCCCTTGCCCCATTTGCCCTTTCTCAGACTGGTTTCTTGACAATATAGTCTGCCTTGTGCTCTTTGGCTCATCCTTTCTGTGACATCAGAGGTAACTGAAGTTGTCTTTTCCCAACTGAAAATGGGAAAAGAAGCTGCAAAAAATCTAATTATAATGAAGTGAACAGATCAAAGGATGGATTTACATTTCAGGTGTGACTCTGGCAGATGATGATTCTAATGCTATTTTGGGTGTGGATCTCTGTACTGATGGGGAACTTGAAAGGAGCAGAAAACAACTGCAAAATACAGTGCAGAAGCAGAGCTGTTAACACATCAGTCTCACAGGATATAACTGATTTACTCTAACTTTCAGTGGCAGGAAAGTGTTCCTTCTGGCATACTGTAGCTGCTTCTTTTCTGCAGCATCTCAGGTTCATACAATACCTTTTCATCATTTCTTGTGGCTGGGAGGGAGGTGATGAGTGTTTGTGTTCTGCTAGAGGGATTTTCTCATCTAGGACAAATGCAAGCAGAAGATAATATTAGAATGATCCACCAGAAAACAACAGTAGTGAGAAAATGTGACATTTATATTGTTACATCCACTATAAGAGTCTGTGGTTTTAGACTAATACAGTAAGTCTCCTGTCATGGGGAGTTGTCTGCCAGCCAGATTGGTTTCCCAGAAAAGAAGTCCCTGTAGGCTGGCTGCTGTGTAATAAATGCACTGTGACCATTATTCAAGGTTTGAGCAGATTCCTTTTGTTTTTTACAGAAAAAAATGTAATTGCTCTCTCTTTGTTAAACAAAAAATATCATGATCTTGAATTTACAACAGATTTGTAGAAGTTAGTGCAAAGTAATCCAAAGGTGGGTTGTTTGTCCTGTCTTGTCTGTCCCTTTTCTTTCCTTCCCTGCCAAGTCATGCTGGGTGTCTGATGTTGCTGAACCTGTTTGGTTGCTTTGTGAAATATGGAGGGGCACAAATGACCACCTGGAGCAGCCACCCAGCACAGCCGCTACTATGTCTGACTAGTTCACAAAGACACATTTATTCTGGTTGGCATTAATTAGATTAAGAAGGTAGGAAAGAAAAAAAAAGAAGAAAAGAAGTTATTGCATTCCTGAGCTGATAATATATACAGGACTGACAAGTGGAGAGGAAAATTGCAGAGCATAGCAGCTGTCTCTACTGGCAACTGAAAACTGAGCTAAATCAACAAACTTGGCTAAAGAATAACCTGACCTTTGCAACCCATTCTTTGCAGCCCAGTAACTTCTGATTTTCAAGGGACTTGTACTTTGAATATTTAATCTAAAGAGAGCTAGGTAGCATAAATTGATGATGGTTGTGGCAAATAAATGTTACCTAAAATGGAGAATTGAATTTGCAAGCAATAGTAAAATCATAGAATCAAGACCCTGATTCTGTGAATCTTCAGTCTGTAAAGCACTACTAGGCATTGTATCTTCTTTTTTTTTTGGTTGTTGGGGTTTTGGGATTTTTTTTTGTTGGTTGATTGGTTGGTTTTTTTGTGAAATTATTGTTCAGCAGTTTGAAAGCTTAAATTTAACTGTGGTTCTCGTTGCAATGGTGTGTTATAAGGGGCCAAAGTATAAAAAGGCTCTCAGAGGAGTAACTGATGTAAGATGGTCACATGGATGGCTGCCCAGCTGCCTATCACCATCAGTAGAGTGGGTATTCCTGGGAGAGGTTCAGTCAGTAATTTGTTTGTTCCTGTTTTCTTTTAACTCTTCCATTTTCTATGGGGCATAGTCTGCCCGTGGCAACTGTGAAGAGAAACATTGGGTTAATCTAGTGTCACTGTTTCTTATGAAACAATATGTCTGCATTAAAAATCTGAGGTTCGAGGAGATTAAAATTAATAGCTTCAATATGTATTATTCTCATCTGGTATTCTCTGTGGTATAATACCAGTCTTGTATGACCTTTTTGTATGAGTTTTTGAAACGTGTAATTGACTTTGTCATCAACAGAAACTTGAAGTTTGCCACCTCTGCCAGTTAGAGGACTTTGTCCTTCCTTTCAGGCTGAAAAATTTCATTCTGAGGACCTGGAAGTTTCATAAAAATTTCTCCGTAAAGACACTGCTACTGCTTAATAACAATTTGAGTTTGTTTTTTTTTTCCTTGAGTCACTACTGGAGCCTTTGTTCTTTGATTTTCATTCTAGACTTTGTTGTCATTAAAGCTTTTTTTTTTTTTTTTTTGCTTGAGAACAAATGCGCTGTTTCGTATCATGCTTTTAGTTGTAATTTGTGTTGTATTTTATGGTAGGGTACAGTAACAGGTTATTCTTTTGAGGAAGAACAGAAAGGTAACAGTACTGTATTTCTTTCTTTGTCTATTTGCCAGCATTACTTTTGGGGAAAACTCTTTTACATGTGATAGTGATACTGAGAACTGCAGGGGCTCTGGAGATCCTACGACTTGAGTGACAGACACTTCTTTCAGGCTGATGGAAGAGAATACTTCCATGAGTCCTTAATCTGCAATTTGGCAACGAGCTGTGTTTTTTCTGCCTAGATGCAGGTGCACCACTGTGATGAAGACACTGACAAGAAAATAAAGAGTAGAGTATGACACAAGAGGAAAGTTGCCAGATAATTAGAGATTTAATAATAAATAGGAAAAAATGGTTGCTCTGTTGTCCAAGATTGGTTCTTAGTTAATTTTGTGCAAATTATGAGTACTTAGAGGAAGAGTGATTGATGGGATTAATTAGAGTTCTATGTTTAACAAGTGCTCCTAGCTCTAGTAACTCATTAATTAAAACTTGAACTTTGTAAGAAAGCTCTGTGCAATCTATATTGGTTTATAAATTCTCTCACTTGCTTTTGAATGGAGGAGAAATCAGATGAACATGTCAGTAGTGCATATAAAAATAGTATGTAATGCATTACAGTGATTTCTATTTCTTTAGAGTATCAAAAAAACATGAATCAACACATAAATCAAGCATAATCAGCAAGGCCTGCCTTTGTGGAGATGTTTTCTTTAGCAGTCTCTGGAGGTCTGTGTTTAAATTCATCTTATGTGAGGTTGCAGAGATCAGTCTTTGAGCTAACTGTAGACTAAGTATATAATTTTTATGTTTAAGCAATTTTCTTTCCATTGGGAACACTGAATATCCGTAGTCCTTCTCTTTTACACACTCTTAAATTTGTAAATAGTTGTATCTCTTCTCTAGCCAAACTCTTAAAAAAATACCATAAGGGTGTATATGTTTCCATACATATTAAGGACCTTTATCCTGCAGTCTTGTCATTTGTAAAGGGCACTTAATTCACTTCACAGGCCCTGTACTGATAAATAAGGATTTGTGTTCTCTGATGCATTGCTTTGTTTTTCTTAAGTTAATGTTCTTTATTAAAAGGCACATCTTTCTTTTACTAATACCTTTCAAGACTGTTTCAATTTGCGCATGGTCCTCATTCCATTTAAAATATACTGATACAGTGCATATAGGAATATCACTGGAAAACAAGACACACCCTCAAGACTAAAGATTATTTCATTAGCGTCCCCTTGCTTTGGTTCTAATCCTCTAAGTACTTGTCTATGTACTTAACTTTATCTAGCGTTCCCAAGAAATTCACGTAACTGACTCTGTCTCTTAGTGTCTGCAGAGCAATTGCCGCTACTATTTGCAGTAATGTGCTGGTTTAAAGGTAAACTAGCAGGAGAAATGAACCCAATTCAAGAGAGATTGCAAGTAAGAGTTACAATTTGCTAAAAGATTACAATAAATACAACAATATAGAGAAAAAAATTGGGTTTAACCCACAAACCCCAGATGTATAACCCAGCACCCTGAGCATGAACAGAATGGTGTTCTTTAGCCCCTGTGCAGAGCCCCATGTGGTTCCCCTGAGTCAAAGAAAAGGAAAACCTGTTGGTGAGGATGATAGTCACAGTCTCGTCAAGAGTGGCAGTTGCAGTCCTGTTGAGGTTCTGGTCTTCCTCTGGATCCGACAAGTGGTACCAGAAGTCCCAAAACTGAACATTACATATGCTCAGGTTCAGGTGGGAATGCCCAGTAACTCCCGCAGGGCAGGGCATTTCATAATGGGTGATTTAATTTTATGAGTCATTGGATATTTTTGGAATCTTTGATGGTCTAGGTAATTGCAACTTCCTGTTGTGCCAGTTTCTAATAGCCCATTAGCAGACTTGACCCCTCAGGCTGGGTGTGAAGGTGTTGGAGGGGAGTTTTCACAGCTAGGTCTCTGGTGTGAACACAGAAACATTCCCATGCCTCTCAGGGTTCCTTAACACTCACCTTGTAGCCTGCAGGGGTCAGGTGTGCCCTGAGCAGCTGCTGCATTATTAACAGTTCATCAGAAATTATGTAGATGGTGTAGAAGACACAATTTTGGTTACATCCACACAGTGATAAACTGGTCCTGGCTGCTGTAACTAGGACAAATAAGAAGAAATTCCCTTTATAAGAAAGCTGTTGAACTGTGGCTTTAGTTGGAAACAGAACTGAAGTTTCAGCTGCAATTCACACTTGTACATGTGAATGAGAAAGGCAGAAATTTATGACACGATTGTGGGAATTGTTTGTAACAACATTTTATTAATATGCAAATGCTGGATTCTGGTTTGCAGTCCTAAGTTTGTAATTACAGTAGTAGTTTGATAATAGACCAAGCTATGTACTTCCAGATTATTGTGTAGTTGCTTGGGATTACATCAATTTCTGTATGACAAAGTATAACCTACAGGAAGTACATCTGACAAAGAGAAATGTACTTGCACTTGCTTGTACATACAGTGTCTGAGTCAGTAAAGATAACATGTCTTAACATCAAGTTTCATAAGGGTGTTTTTTATCTACTGGTCTTGATCACTTTTCTGTATTCTTTCAGGAATGTTGAGTAAAGTGTAATTTTTTTGGAAGAAACTTCTACCTAATTCTGTATTCTTTATGTGACTCAAACTTGCATCATTTTCAGCAAGGATGGTGGCTTAAAAGTAAAGGCTAAGGACAGTTTGATACTTATCAAGACATTTGGACATGACAATACTATTTGTTCCTTACTGAGCATTGAGAGTGCTTGCAGAGCTCTTTGAGCAACCTGAGTTTTGAATTTTATTTTTTTCAGCAAAACTGAGAGCTGGGTATGAGGCTAAAATACACTTGTAATTACTGGAAGTGTAGATTTGTACTATTACTTATGAATACCACATAATCTTCCTGTGAGTCTAAGGGTTATATTTCAATGCTTAAGAAAATAAATTTAAATTAAATTAAATTTAAACAGCTTCTCTAATACAGTTCCTTGTGATCATTGTATAAAAACATGACCAGATTCAGACAGCATTTCTCAAGTGTGTTAAAGTGATATTTGTATCCCAGTTTTCTGACACAGATCACACAGAGGTAAAGCAGAATCAGACATTGTCTTTGTAAAGCATCTCCACCAAAGATGCTGCCTGTTAAGGTTAAAAACAAAAAAAAATCTTAAATAGAAATCAGTGGGGGATTTAGATATAGCCAGGATGCTCCGAATTAAGATGGAATTCTAAACCTTCCAAAATTTAGGCTGTCTAGATTTGTATATCTTAATGTCTTCCTTACCATTTAGAATTAATTGCTTTTTCAAGTGCTGCAGCAGGGACTGTAAGTTCAGAAGATGTCTTTAAAAAGTTCAAGCTTCATGTTTACTAAGTGTCAGCCCAAGTTTGTTTTGGCATCATACTGGTAAAAACCAGTTAACAACAAAGGAAAAGAAAACAATTTTCTTATCTTTTCAGTACAAAACCTCTTCTGTGTGATGAGTTTGAAAGGGTAAACAATCCTTTAGGATACGCTTCAGGAGAATACGTAAAAAGGATCAAGTTCCTCTGCTTTTGGCTGGCTTGGTTTTATCCTTTTTCCTGTTTTTAAGCATATCCTTGCACACTGATACTCTTCAAATCTTATTTGAAGAGTTGGTTCTACTGATGTTTTCACACTCCTGCTCTGATCATTCCCTCAATGTCCTTCAAGGGGTCAGATTAGAATTCAGTGCTGTAATTGTTAATCTAACAATTTCAAACAGAGTAATTAATCTTTTTTTCTCTATCCAAAACCCCAAATGTAGCTCTGAGCAAAAGGCTTCATTGATGGCAGGGTATTGTTAAAAGTTGTGTGTAGCAGAGAAATGGGCTGAGAGTAGCTTTTCATTTTCCCTTTCCTTGCCTCACCTACCCCCAAGTTCACAAGCAGCTGCTGTACATTGTCAACAACGTGATTTTTCATTTGTGGCTTACTTTGAGGTTTAGAAAAATACTCTTTTGTCTGAACTGGGGAAATAAGATGCTTGATGGAGCAGCTCATAATCTGTTTCGTCAAACATGAATCAAGTACTACACATTTCTCCTCCAGCAAGGCGTAAAATATTTTAGATTCATATGCTGCTGTTGAAATTACACTTTGCCTTTTTCCAAAGAGCTTTAATGGTGGGTCATATATAGTATAGCTTATTGGGCCAAATTCAAATTATACTTGAATAATGTTGTAAAATGCAAATGAAGCATTAGAGGGAAAATGGCATACCTGCATACAGTCAGCCATTATTTTCTTAAGAGTTCCATCAGTGAGACAAGAGAGGGGTTTTATAGACCAAAGAGCAATTAATATTAAACAACTATTTGAGGGAGAATTAGTACTCAGCATTCACATGAAAAAATTCATGTTAAGAAGCTGTTCATATTGTATCACATGAGTTGGTCCTGCTGATGTGGCATTTCCTAATTTTTCTGAAAAGCCAGACTACCTTCTTCTTCCTTTTATATCCTTTGTGTTCAAAGCAAATTGCAAGATGCACATGCTGACTAAAGTTGGGAGCATCTGTATTTTTTCCACTTGTTCTATTTGGATTGAGAGAGGATGTGACTAATCAGAAATGTACTGAAGGTATTTGCCCAGAGCAGGAAAACTCCACGTCTCTGACATACTGCTCAGAACAGTGAGGAAGCTGCTCTAACTCTGTCCCAGTTCCACAAAAATGTGTTGCAAGTGTCATTTGGATCAGCCTTCTGTGCTGACCAACCATATGGCAAGAGATGAGTGGAGAGATACTATTTTTAACGAATTCACTGTTGTTGGTTTTCTTCATCATAAAATCCTATGATTAAGCTGTATAGAATAAGTAATTTATTGGATTGTGCTTGCCTGTGAAAAGTTACAAACTGCAGACATATTAGCATATATGTTCCATTCATTAATATTACAGCTCCACTATGATCTCATTATACTACACGGATATCTGCTTTCCGTAGACAGCAGAGTGATTGTTCGGAGCATGTGCCTGGCAGCAGCACCCATCTTTCTAAAAATGTATGCCCCCTGTCTATTAAAATAAGATAGAATAAAATTCCACAAGTAATTAACTTCAAGAGAAAGATTGTATTCCTGTATTTCTGCTCTGCACATTGAATAAGTAGCATAGAGAACTCTATTTTGGGAGCAGATTGCAAAGCAGTAAAAATAAGATTCTGGAAACAGCATATTAGGATTTCCAAACCAGCAAGAAAAAAGTCTTACTTGCTAGCTTTCTTAAATTACTTATGGACCAATTTTCAAGTCCAGCTCTTTTTACCAAGGTATTTATGCCTGAATTATTAGTGACATAACTGAGCCCAGTAAAAAGCTGTACTGGATGTGTGTGGGCCACTGAATTTCAAGAGTGACATTGGACTGTGGTTTTGTGCCCCATCTAAGTTGCTTTTCCCAGTCAGTCCTGGTATTATCTTTTTCTAGAACTTTGGATGTTTTATAGAAATGGGATTTCTTGTAACCTAGTTGGGCACCTGCTTGTTTCTCTCCTACTGCTGATCTGCTTCAGATCCTAAGGTGCCGTTTCTTGATTGCAAGGAGCATTGTAAGCAGAACACTGTGTTACTTTACAGCACAGCTGTGAGGGGCACAGAATAAGAAGCATGATACTTGACACTTCCTTAAACAACAGTATCACACTGACCAAACTCTTATTATGTAGAGTTAACGCTGAATTCATCAAAAACAGTGGCTGCACAGCAAATAGATACATTCTGGAGACTGACATCAGAAATATATTATTTTAGAACTCACACATAATGAAGGAATAATTTTATAGTTGTTCAATAGATGGATATTTGTTAAGTATCTGAGCCTTAAGCTATATTAAATTTAGATACAGTAAGTTATTTCTCTAGTAATAGATTAGCTCACAGTTTTAGACTGAATTTCTTCACAGCCTGTTTGAGCTAGAGACATTGCCAGTTGAAATCTACTGAATCTTTTGGACATAGTTTAAGAAATTACTGTTACTATTTACTTATTTTCCCTGCTCTACGTTACTGCAACCATATACACCTTAAGCAAGTTGTAGTTTGTACATTGCAAAGAAACATGAATGTGGTTCAGCACTTAATCTACTGGTTCTGGGGTGAAGGTGGTAACTTTCAGCAGAAGGGAGCTATCTTTTGTTTGCTTAGTAAGAATTACTAAAGCTCTTGGTGGGTATCATAAGTATGCAAATGCACAGCTATGTTGGCTTTGAACTCTAAAGATGGTATCTTGTTGAACTGTGATAATTTGATTATATTCAATCATAAATCTCAGTCCTTCTGCTATTTGAGAATCTAACTCCATGTCCAGAGACCTCTCTGATGAGGCTTTCATAAATTTCAGTAGGTATTGCAGTGGAGGAAGGCTAGAATGCATCTACTTTATACTTCACACATGAGTTCAGAAAGTGGAAGAAGTGAGATTACTGTGATAGAGGTGTTTGTCAGATGCGTTATTTATCTTAGGCTGAGATTCTTGAACGATAACTCAAACAACATGGTATAGCCAGTGGCACAAATACGAGGTTTTGAGGCCGTGGGTTCGAACTCATAATTATTTACTTGCACAAGTGTATATGTGCATACGTGTGCATAAGCAGTGAAAAGTACACTGAAGCCTTTGCTGACAAACCATCCCATAAGACATACTCCACTTTAAGTTCTGAAGCTCCTTCCAGCATTTTCTATTGTAACACATGCAGTGTTACCTTCAAACTGAAGAAGCAGATGCAGAAATCAAGGAAGCTATTGTCCTAGTTCAGCAGGTGGGACCAGTTGTCACTGTGTGGGAGTCATCAAAGCTATGTATTCTACCCCTTCTATTCATTCCCAAGGTCACTGGCCCATTTGCAGCAGCTTCCCAGGGAGTCGTTAGCACCTCCACTCCCAGCCTGAGGAGGCGTAGCTGCTAATGGGCCAGCAACAGTTCAAAAATACCCCATGACTCACAGAGTTAATCACCCATTGTGTGAGTCCCCGCCCTGGGGGAGGGACTGGGTGCTCCCTGAGGGTACATAAGGAGTGGGTAAGAAGACCTCAGGAACCTTTTGTTGGATCCAGAGGAGCAGCAGAACCTTGACAGGAGGAGACCACCACTCTCGACCAGACTACAGCCATCACCTGCACCAACAGGTTTTTCACTTCCTTTTGCTTTGGACTTGGAGGAACCACGCGGGTCTCAGCACAAGGGCTAACAAACCCCTTTGGGTTTGTACCCCAGGGCACTGAGTTATACTGCTGGGTTTTGGGAGTTGAAAGCAATTTCCCTTTGTGTCGGTGTATTTACTGTATTATTATTATTAAATTGTAGCTCTGACTTATAATCTCTCTCGTGTTGAGCTCATTTCTCCTGCTGGTTTACCTCTAAACCAGCACATCTATATCTGTAGAATTGAGGTTATTGGAATTGTTTTGCGTCACTTTTGTGATTAAGAAGATTTAAATATAAAAAATATTTGTTCCTTGAAACTGTTGTAAACTGTGGCTTGTCTGCCACTAAACAGCATGAAAACCTCAGGCTAGCTACAGTGTGGACAAACAGAGCAGCGGGCCACATCTCCTAATCACAGAATGAGAGAATCATTTGGACTGATGCATCCCAAATGTGCCTGGATGCGTACAAGCCAACATGGCTGGAAGGACAGTCTAAAGAAACTGCATGATGCAAGATCAAGGACAGGATATAAGCTGAGGAATCTAAAATTCTTCCAGCTAGGACTTGTGCTATATGCTGTGCTGCTTATAACTTAAGTTGTCTATAGATTATCCATGGACATGTAATATCATAGAAAGGAGTTCCACTAATCATAATCCTTTGGCTCATCTGTCTTGCTTTCTGCATGCTCAGTTTGCCTTTTTGAAGCTGCTATTCCACGTACAAGATAACAGACATTGCCAGCAGAAACCTTTAAAAACCTTATGAAGAATGTGCATTTGTATGAGAGCTCTGGTCTATTGTTTCAAAGAAATGAAATGAATAGGAAATTAAATAATCACAACAGTTGTTTATTGCCTCAAAAAGAACAAAGTGCTGGTTCTTCCAATGGAAGAAAAAAAACAAAGACCAGTGTGGATTTGCAACCTTATGTTCAAACATCTGAGGTATGTTTTGTTTCACTTTGTTGTGTTACCATTGTATAAAAGAAGGCATTGCAATATGAAAAATGGAGAACACAAGGAAGCAATTCTTTCCTGCTGTTTCCACTTTGTGTGATTATTTAACACCTTTGCTGAAGACCAGATGATTTCAGTTAGGATTCCTCTTGGCACTTTGCTAAAGCATTTGCAGTGTTTTGTTGGTGTTTGCTGCTTACATGCAAGTTTAGCTAAAATACAAAAAAAAAAAAAGCTATTGCTGTCATCTTTTTTTTTCACCTGATGAATTCAGAAACTGGGGTCTCCATGGTGTTTGTAGAAATAGACGTCTGTCCTTGAGGTCCTGTACTCTCTCAGATTGTCCACACTTCTGGCAGACTCCTGCTGGACTTTGTGCTGTTACATTTTTGAGTAATACTTGGGGAAAACAGTCAAAAAGAAGTGAAATAATTATTGACCACAAGTATGTCATGCAGAGTTCTGCCATTCTGGAGTCAGCTTCTTTCCGACCAGTCCTAGTCAGCCTCCTGTTACAGGGCTGGGTGCTACCAGCACTCACTCAGCTCTGGGTGACTGCCCCCAGGGCTGAGCCCACCTGAGCCCAGGCTACGAGTCAGAACTGTCCCACCACAGCCGGTGGGTGGGTTCCTGTGATCCTCTGCAAGAGGATTCATTTCTTCCTGCCTTCTTCCCCTACCAGAGCTGGCCCTTGGGACAGAGAAGGAGGTGTTTTGCCGTGGGCGCAGCACGAAGGGCTGGCTTTGGGAGCACGGATCCTGGCGGAGGCGGTTAGGTGGAGCGGTTTTTCCTGCAATTGTAGGGGAGATTTTCCTGTTGTGTTTCAGCTGCGACTGTCTTACAGTTGCAGACACAGTCAGTGCTGCTGCAGGATTGCTGGGACAGTGGTGGCTCCTACCGCCTGTCCCAGCTGGGCTGCCGGGATTTCTGGGAGGGTCAGCGTGGTCCCTGTCTCCGCAGCAATGATGCACCCAGAAGATGTAGGGCGGGATCCAGCGGTGGGTATGCACTCGGGTGGCTTTGTGGAACTAGAGCTGATGCATATGTGTAGGCTTGCCGTTGCAAGTAATTTGGGAAGTATTTTATAATGTGCTTAGCAGTCATAGGGAGGAGTTGAGGTTTGCTCTGTTGCTGTGATGATCTTTTTGGTACTGAAAAGTCTGGGAAAAATTGAACATTTTTAGCAAAGAGTATTTTTCATCTTATTTTCAAACAAGGAGTTATCGTCTTGTTAGTTGTTGCAAAACCACTAAGAGAGATAAAGGGATATTAACAGCTGCATACTGTTAACAACATCTGGAGCATTGTAATTCTGTTTTTAAAATAACAGATGAAGACTGAGATACATGTTTACATGAGAAAAATGAAAAAAATACGGTCCTTCCCTTAAGCCTGCTTCACTCCTTGTGCAAAGTCTTTCACATCTCATTTATTTATTTATTTGTAACTGATCAGGTTACATAACCAAAGGCGATGACGTGCTTCAAGTATGATGCCCAAGTGGTGATCTTTTTCCAAAAGATGTACTTTTGACACCAGTATATTCAGAGTGATGATCTTGTCACTACAGTTATTTTATATGCAAGCCCACAAAATGCAACATATATTTAGGATAATCAGTATATATAGTCCACAGGCACAGAATTTATAATGTGATTTTTACCAGTGAAATACTTCAATATGAGCCATTGCATGAGAACAGGATAAGCTGATATTCAGTGAATTTTTAAAGTAGATATTTAAGCTGCTGGAAGAAAAAGCTAGAGACTGAGCAGATGCATACCAGTAACTCTTTCACAAGTGCCACTCTAATTATTACAGTAACACTGACCTGCTTGCCAGCTGACAGGAAATGTACAACTTATTCCTTTTTTTTTTTTTGAGATAAACCGTGAGACAACTTTTTATGTCATTGATGAAGAGTGTCTCTGAGGGCTGTAATTAAGCTATTGTCTTTGTTCCCATGCTGTCGTAAAAGCTACTGAACAACTTTGTGAGTGGCATTGAGAACGTTTTACTTGAGAAGCCTGTTTGGGGTATTGATATAGTTATTCAGAAGCAATTTAGTTCCTTTTTCCTATTCCCTTTTGGGATGTTCTGAAGATTATCTGCAAGACCATTACTTTGAGTCTGTCAAGTAAACTAGTAAGTAGTCCAACCAAACTAGTAAGTAGTCCTGAATCCTTTTCATGTGCACGTGTGTGAGTACATGTGTGTGTGTGTTGCCAGAGCACAGCTGTAGCTGAGTAGTAAAAGAACATTTTCCCTTAATGTCAGCATGGCCTTACCCAGGATCTGGAGCTCCTTAAACACAGGAGAGCTGTACAAATCAAACACTGCCCACTGGGACTCTTAAGGAACAAAGACACTGTATAGTGACAGCTCAGAAAGACAACCTTTCACTCAGCAGAGTGAGCTTAAATTTGATACTGGATTTTCTGGCTGTTATACAGCAACAATAGGAGCTGCAAATTACACTGCTGATACAACGCAGCCCTTTGCTGCTCTTACTTTCTTAGCTTGAAGTAATGAAGTTTTGTCCCAGTGTTGTTACTAAAAACCTGTGAGGCAAGATTACGTGGCTATGGATAATGATTGGGTTTGTCTCAGGCCTTTAAAAAGCCTTTAAAGGCATTCTTAAATGATATAAATATATAGATGAAAATATTTGAGAACACCAGCATTTATTGTGGCATGTTTCTGCTAAATAACACTTTTGCAACAAATAAAATCTATGGGGGCGTGCCCCTGGTAACTAATAAAGCTTTACTAGCTCTTTGCAAAAAGCACCAGCTGATATGACTTAGAAAGTCCTCAAGAGAGGCTAAGTGGAAACGTGTCATCTTCTTAGTATTTAGCTTTCTTAGCAAAGAATAGAGTAAGACTTTGCACCTCAGCGTGAGTAAGGAAGGGGTAGTAAGTCACTGCACAGGAGGGCTTGGGATACCAAACCCTTTAGTGTCTTAGGGGCAGAACAACCACAGCTTGTTAACCACTACATGCGATTCTGTCCTGTTTTCTCTTCTCTGTTGATTTCACAGTTTTATTTTGTGTTCTCATAATTTTTAATCATGTGCTATTTTACACATGCCCTAACCATTTTGGATTATTTGGGTTAATGCTGCCATTTGGTAACGCCAAGAAAGATGAAGAGAGGACTAGTATAGTAGTAACTACTGTCCTTGGTAGTGTGAGTGGGAGAAACACAACCCTTTAGAGCTTGTCAGAGAGTTGCAGGATGGTAGGACAGACAAGGATGATGAGTTGGAAGGACAAGGATCTTGCACCTGGTTCATGATTTGCATGAAGGAAGCCAGAGGGCAAACTATTATTTTGGAAAAAAAAAATTAATAAAATACAGATGTTGAAGTTAGGTTTGTCATGTCAAGTGGACTGGTCTTAAGACTTACTGCAGACCCTATTTCATCTGGTTCTCAGGAACTGTCCAAGTGCCCTTCACCTGCAGCAGGGACCAGAGCTATCCAAATCCAGAAAAATCTCTGCTCAGTGGTGGTGGCTGGAAATAGGTTGCTTCAACTCAATTCAGTTTTCTGTGTCTGCCGACTGACCCCAGTAGGATGGGAAGTGTCTGCACTCCTCTCAGAGCAGACCTCAAGGTCTTTTGGGGACCTATGTGAGGATTCTACTTCCAAATGGAGGAGTAGTCCTGCTGGTTCTCATTTTATTATTCCTGGGCCCAGGAAGCCTGGATTGGGTGTTCCCTATACCAGTGACGGAGGTTTGTATCAGAGGTCCAAAATAGATAACCTTCAGAGCACAGATACAATTTGTTCCTTATCCTTCACCTTCCCAGGGTTCACAACTAATTTCCACTTCTAATGAGTTGATTAAAATCTTGATTTTGAAGTACACCATTGATCTTGGAGAGTTCAGTATACTGAGAGTACAGCAGGCATAAATTAGAAGGAGCTCTTCCATGTTAAACAGAGGTGGGTGTTTTTTTTTTGCAATTGCCAAAATCTCTTTATATTCTCTGCAAATTACAGGATATAACTCTGAGAACATGGGTTTGTTCTTTTAAAAAAGTAAAAAAATCTTTAATAGGCTTTTTTAATGGTCACGTGAGGACCTGAGAACAGGACAGTGAGAGGTTAACACTGTATGTCTTGTAATGTGATTATAAATACAAGGAGCCTTAATTCATCAAAAATACACCTTGCGGATAGTTTAAATTAAGAGTCCTGGATTTCTTGATTTCTTGCTTTTTTTTTTAAATGCTCAAAGCAGACCCTGGGGCTCTTCCTTGATAACTTAAAATGTCATTATCTAGGTGAGGGCAATGGTTATGAATTTAAGTAATATTCACAATTCCCTTTACTTACCTGTGGAGAAGGAATTCATGGAACTACTTGGTGGAAAGAGACGGCAGTCATTTCTTTCAGGTACCCTAAGATCTCCTGAAAACTTTCGGTAGTTTAATGGCCCCAGTGTTTCCAAGCTGCACCAAATTCCATATCCATGTAGACAGATTCTAGAACAAATATGTTGGAATACACAGTTTCTAAGAATTTTGGTTGCTGTATCATCTATGCTACAGATCAGGGTGTACCATGTCACCTAAGGCTTTTCACCAGCTGGGGAAATGCAAGATTTCCAGCTCTAATGTGCAACCAAAACCTTGTGAAACTGGTGGGTTTGGATGGGTAAAAATTATTTTACCTTCCTTTTGTTTCAGAGTGGCATCTATGAGACCTCTTAGCTTGGAATGAATGAGAAAAAGAATTGTGTGGTATATAGCAATTTATCCCCTTTAGTAAGCGTTTGACGTTGCTCCAGTTGTTGTTTCCCATGCTCTCAGTATCCAGACCAAGATGTCAACCCAATTCCTCAATGTTTTTTCTTATATAACCATGATATACCCCTGATTAAATACCACTTTCTCAAATGAAGAGTGTGAATTTAGTTGAGGTTTTTTCGAACAGACCTTTAGCCATAAATTTAATAGGAGGTCATTGCTGATACCAGTAGACCTATGCTGATTCACATGTGCTAAAGATTAAACAATCCATTGTTTTTCTTCCCCTGAAGAATTTTGAGGAAATATTAAATCTTGTATCCAAAGAATTTAAAGCTGCAGGAGTTGCAAGAATATAAAAAAATAAGGTCAAAAAGTGTTCCAAGTGTATAGTAGTATAGGTTTATGCACACATGTGTAATACTGTACTTAATATATTACTATAGATAATATTAATTCAGCAATTTATTGATTGCTTTGGGATTTACAGGACATGATCTTTTTTTTTTCCTAGTCTGTTGGCTTTTGAGCCTTACTTATTTTAGCTCCCATGAGAAGGAATATCTGATGATGTGCCAAAGGCTTTAATTCTGTGAGATGTAACAGGATTCAACTTTTTGAAAATATATTCTCCTGCTAGCATATGTTTCAGCCAGAAAGGGATATTGTTGAGACTTTATATCGCTGCAGACAGCATAGCAGATGTGGTTTTGCTGTATTGATACTGTTTAAATGTTGCAAACAACTATCTCAACATCATGGAAACACAGCATGTAACTTACTTCTGGCCAAGGCAGCCAATCTTTCTTCTGTCAATGGAAATGTATGAATAGGATGAGCTAGTAATTTTCTTTCATGCTGAACATTTGTTTTTGCATATCAGGAGCTGTTGAATAGACACTATGCTTTGAATATTTATTAATTTGCACTGCTTTGATAAAAAACAGTGGGAAAACAAGTATTTGTTTGCTTCAGGGTGTGTGCAGCTTGCTTTCTTTAATGTTATAGAAGTTTTCATCAAATATTTCTAAAGAAAAAAATCTGAGGTTTGATTATTAGTTCTTTCACATTACTAATGCAAACTACACTGCTGGCAATTATTAGCATCATGAGTACTCAGACTTTGATGTCTGTGCTGAAGGTAAAATCTGTAATGGACTTCGGACAACCTGGGGTATGAAGCAATTTATTGGTTTAATCACATTTGAAGTGTTTATTAAATGGGATGTCAAACAATTACGTTCATTTGTTGGAAGGAAAAGTTGTTCCCAAGACAATTTTCTGTGTATCCTTGAACAGCATAGAAAATGATCAAAAAATACTATTTTCTTTTTTGATTTTTTTTTTCAGTGTTANAACCTGCCTAAGCACTCCATAGTTTATTGAGGAATAATGTGTGTGTGGACTGTAATTCCTCTTGTACTAAAAGTGTAGGATATGCAATTGTATGGACACACACATATTAACACATTTTATTGCATTTCAGACTTCTTTTCATATTCATATAATGGCAGTTTAATACATTTTATTTTCTGTCCAATAAAATTGACAAGTGTTTTTTACAAATATACTTAATCTTCAAGTGTTTGATCTTTAGTTCAGCCTGTAGTCTTGTGTCCATTTATTAACATACCTGTGTATGATTTTGGAGGCCCAGGGTTGAAATGGCCTTACTGTAGCAGGCATTCCATGGTAGCCTTAACAGAGTAAATTGTTAGAAAATAGTAATAGGAAAAATGCTATTCAAACTTGCTTGGGCATCTTTTGGGCATAATTCACCAAAGTATGGCAAACTGTGATTCTAGCAGAGAATTTTTAAGGAATTTTTCAACATGTCACACATGCAACTCTTTTGCCCAGTGCTATTAGTGAGATGCTCACTATTTCCAGAATGGCCTCCAACTCTGTTTCCTCCTACAATGTCAGTGAGTCATTACAATTTAAAAATTAGTCGAAACAACTTTGATTCATGCCATGAACTCGATCATTACAGGAGTGGGAAATGAAGTTTTGTAGGACATTGTCTTCCACTGCCTTTCCGCTCCTTGTAGGCTCTCTTCTCACATTCTCTGAAAGTTGTAGGATCATCTGTAACAGAAAAGGAGCAGGAGGCAATGTGTGGCATGCTAAAACTTTGCCTGCTAACTTTATTGTAATAGCTAGGGATTTATTCAGTGTGGGGGGAATTCTGTAGTATTTTGCCAAAGGAATCTCAATCTTTTTGACACATTTATTTTTAAGTGTGGTTTTATACTTGTGTTGAGTTGACCCTGGATGGACATCAAGTGCTACCAAAGCCTCTCTGTCTCTTCTCTACTCAGATGGGCAAGAGAGGGAAAATATAATGACATTATCAGGTCATATTGTATTAGTACTGGATGTTTGGTTTTGGTTTTTTTTCCTAAGGAGGTTACAGAATAATTGTTTTGAACATCAATTGTGATTTTCCAGTTGTCATTTGGGTGCAGAAAGAGTGCTAGACAGTGTACAGGAGCCATGTACAGGTATTTTCTGAGAAAAGCTCTGCATAGCAAAGTGTGCCTTGCAGTATCTTTCCAAGGTTAGATGACTCCTTCAGAATATGGAAGTGTGTTTCTCCCTGTAAGGAAGTGCTTACGCTTATGTGTCATGGAAGTCTCCCCTCACCAACACTTCTTGCCATTTTTATCCTGCTGCTTTTATGTACTGCTTTCTGTGCTTAAAACATAGGGAATATCCACAAAACTGGCACTCCCAGCAATGAAAAATCAGGAGGCAGCTATGGGCTGATTTCAGTGCCACCAAATTGCCAAATTTTGCTATAAATAGAAATGTTTCAAAGAATGATGAACCTTGGGATGATGTCTTCCTCAGGAAGTGTGGGTTTGGTCTTTGATTACTAGGGTCCCATTGAGATCCCTGCTAACAGTCTTAAGGACTGTGGTAGTATCTCTCATCCATTATTTTTCAAGTATAAAATAAATGGAAGGTATAATACAATATTTTTGCAGTATAGCATTGCTTCAGGTTATGAAATGGCTTTTTTGTCTATTCAGCTCTACTGGTACCTAGCATATTCACATTTCTGTTATTCAGTTTTAGTTTTCTCTCCCATTTTTTCTGAAAACTTTTATGTGTGCTTCTGTGCAAATGAAGGCATCATAGAATCAACTGAGTTGGAAGAGATCATCAAGTACTTGATGATCCCTTGATCCAACACCACTATGATTACTAGATCATGGCACTAAGTGCCACATCCAGTCCTGCCTTAAAAACCTCCAGGGACAGTGAATCCACCACCTCTCTGGGCAGGCCATTCCAATGCCTGATCACTCTCTCTGTAGAGAGCTTCTTTCTAATATCCAACCTAAACCTCTCCTGGCAGAGCTTGAGCCTGTGCCCTCGTGTTTTACTGCTGGTTCCCAGGGAGAGACCAACCCCTGCCTGGCTACAACCCCCTTTCAGGTAGTTGTAGAGAGTAATGAGCTCACTCCTGAGCCTCTTCTTCTCCAGACTAAACAACCCCAGCTCCCTCAGTCTCTCCCCATAGGGCTTATGCTCCAGTCCCTTCACCAGCCTTGTTGCTCTTCTCTGGACCCGCTCCAGCACCTCAATATCTTTCCTGAACTGAGGGGCCCAGAACTGGACACAATACTGAAGGTGTGGCCTCACCAGTGCTGAGTACAGGGGAAGGATCACTTCCCTCATCCTGCTAGCCACACTATTTTGATACAGGCCAGGATTCCATTGGCCTTCTTGGCCACCTGGGCACACTGTTGGCTCATGTTCAGCCTCCTGTCAATTCAACCCCCCCCAGGCCCCTTTCTGCCTGGCTGCTCTCCAGCCACTCTGTCCCCAGCCTGTAGCACTGCATGGGGTTGTAGTGGCCAAAGTGCAGGACCCGGCACTTGGCCTTGTTGAACTTCATCCCATTGGAATCAGCCCATCTCTCAAGTCTATCCAAGTCCCTCTGCAGAGCCCTCCTGCCTTCCAGCAGGTTGACGCTCCCTCCCAACTTGGTGTCATCAGCAAATTTGCTGATGATGGACTCAATCCCCTCATCTAAATCATCAATAAAGATGTTAAACAAAACTGAGTCCAACACTGACCCCTGGGAGACACCACTAGTGACCAGCCACCAGCTGGACACAGCCCCATTCACCAGCACCCTCTGGGCCCAGTCCTCCAGCCAGCTCCTAACCCAGCAGAGAGTGCTCTTGTCCAAGCTGTGGGCTGCCAGTTTTCCAGGAGCATGTTATGGGAGACAGTGTCAAAGGCTTCGCTGAAGTCCAGATAGACCACATCCACAGCCTTCCCCTCATCCACCAGGTGGGTCACCTGATCACAAAACTAGATCAGGTTGGTCAGACAGGACCTGCCCCTCCTAAACTTGTGCCATCTGCCAAATATGTCATGCTTATAACCAGAGGTACCAAGTTGCTAATTCCACTTGTAGAAGTCTTGCTATGAACTACATTGATAGTGGGATTTCATTTAGTGCGTGTTTACAACATACTGTATAACTAATCATTATATGCCTGAGGAGATGTCACAAATTCAGCGTTACTTAAGTATATTTTTGATTTTTAAATAACACTTGTTTTGATAATCACTTTTATTTGGTATCTATTCTTAAACATACCTCCTGTGGGTAGAAAAATAATATTTGTCTTTTCAATTACATTTTGATAGGAGTATAATTTTCTACCATATTTTTGCAAATAGGGAATTATGTACTCAAAATTCCTTCTTTCCTGTGTCTGGAGGCTGTCTATGTGGCTTTCAATTTTTGAGCCATGTTGAATATGGAATACTATCATGTGCATATATAAATAATGCATATTTTTGTTTCTGTGTAGTCTTCCATTTTTCTGTAGCTATGGATTCTCTACCCTTCTCAAGGGGAAAAAAAACCCAAAAACCTCAATATGATGAACTCTTAAGGCAAGGGCCAGTGAGTTCAACAGATTTCGTAGGTGGATCATCAGAACACTGATCTGTACTTTAGGCACCAATCTAAAAGAAAGCAGAATTGCAGTGGCTTTAAAGAGTAATCGCTGAATTGTCCAGAAAATGCAGCCCCTCTTCAGTGACTCTCAAAGGATTCGTTACTGAGTCACAGATGTAGTGTGTTTTGACTTATTTGCAACTGCAAAAGAAAATACGGAAATGTTATTTTTTGGTTTCTGTCAGTGTGCTCAGCTTTCATTACCTTGGAAGACAGGCTCTTAAGACATTTGTCATCTGAGATCAGATTTTGGCACCCTTGCTCATACTGAATAGCATTAGTTAAGGCTGAGCTGCTGCTTATTCCGGTCAGATAGATCAAAATTAGTCGTCAGTTGAAACAGTGGTATGTGTGTAGAGCCCTGATGGTGATTCAAACCTCTTTCCATGAGGCAATAATGGTTCTAGCTGTTTATCTGTATCTCTCTTTTATGTAAGTACCATAAAACCCCCTTTGTTTAGAAAAGGAAACTGAATGAATGAAACTGTTTGGCCCACAAAGAAGCAGAAGAAATTTTGTAGAGCAAGATTAGCATGCAAGAAAATCTGTACTCTGAACATGGTCCTAAGAAACAAACCTGAAAGGCTTGCAGATTTTCACAGGGATGCTAATAGGTGAGCAATGATTAGTTTGCCTTTTTGAGCATTGTCTCTTGCCAATCCCAAATCCCCTTCTCCCATTTCCAGTGCAGCATTGAGCCTGCAGGATAAGTGGATGATGAGGTAGACAGTTGTGGTGTGGAAGGGATTCAAACAATGCGAATGAGATTTTGATCTTCTGGGACTTCTGGGAGACGGAGTGAAGAGGAGGAAAGACAAACTGGTCTTCATTTTCAGAAAAGGCTTTCATCTCTTCTGTGCTGTATGGCTACGGCCGAGAGGGGAGTTGTCTTCCTGTTTATATTAAATTGCCAGACGTTTAATTTTGACCAGATGCACCATGCAATTATGGCAGCTGATGGATATTTATAAATGAATTCGTCTTTGGGAAACAACTTTATTTCAAGTAAGATCAACATCACAGAGAATACAGGAAAGCAAATTTTGTAACAGGGTCGGTGTATTTTTTAAATGCTCGGGTTTCTTGGCAGAATAAAAGGACACATTAGTGCAAAGAGGCAAAGTATCCTAATTTCTAAGCATACCTCTGGAACAGATGCCTTGCTGCTCTTCCCACACAGAAGGAGGACAAAATACTGATGGGCAGTCTGAACCTTGCCTCTGTTCGCTGAACTTTCCTTTTTGCTGTGGTTTGTATTGGAGTTATAGGTAGCATTCCTGTCACTGCCACCACGCTCCCCACACTAATTGTCATGAAATACAGAAGGTTCAAGCATGCTTGGTTCCCAAGGCTGCTAATGAGCCCTGAGCTCTTCTCATCCTTAATGAATCAAGATTTGTTTGTGGGAGATTCTTGTCCTTCTGTCCTTTTCCCTGGTCAGGGGAGGAGTCAAGAGTTCACACAACTGAACAATGACTTTACAGTGTAAAGACGATGCAGCTGTGCCATCTGAAGCCGTCCTCAGTTATGAGCAACAAAGCTTAAATACGTTGTACTGTGAAGAGGTACAGCTCTGTGAGTGTGAAGCATAGCTTTTGCTTCTGCTTCACTGACCTGTCTGCTTGCGACAGTGACGGGCCTTTGACGGGAGCTTAGGCAGGGAGAGCTGCGTAGGGCGACTCTTTCAAAACCACTCTCTGTAACATTGAGCGCAGGAAGGGAAGATAAATGAAGTTTCAGTTGATCTCTGATGAGGGTGTACTGCTACCTTCTCTAGAAAATCCCTTGCACTCCATTTAAAAATCATTGATTCTAATCTAAATCCAATTCAGGTGTTTAGTAAGTTCACTAAAGCAAGGAGTAATTCATATGTTTTAGCAGTAGAGAGTATTCATACAAAAGTGATGCTTACATGCTCACACACACAAACTCCCCTTAGGAAAATCACAAAAGTACAGGCACATATAAATATGGCTGCATATGTTCTTGAATACATAGGAGAACATTACTATTGGATATATATTATACATACATATTATATGTAAACTATCACATGCTTCCCTAGAAACATTATTCCTTCTATATATATTCATATATATATTTACACAGGTAAACACAGACAAGTACTCAAAATGCCATGGTGTTACTATAGTAGCAAATGAAAATTTCAATCTGATAAGATAACTCTGTTAATGGTAATAGAGATTGCAAATTTATCAATCATAACACTCTGGACTAATCCTTGAACAACGCTATGCTAAGGTCAAGGTATTTTTAAAAGTTTTGCTAATAGATGAGTAAAGCCAAAAGCAGCATCTTCAGAAGAAATCTAATTTTGCTTTAATAGGCTGTTTGAAGATCATTATTTTGGGTTTTAATAGTGCACAGAAACATCTGCTGTTTCCCTTGATTGCATGAGAGAGAAAGGGAAAGAAAAAAAATGAAGGAGGTTTGGGGTTTTTTCATTCTTAAGTGAAAAGAGAGAGCGGGAAAATAAGAGAGTCCAGTTTTAAATACCTTAATATGTGCATGTGCAGGTTCAGAACTTTTGATTGCTCTCCCACCCGGCATGGTGTGTTGATAGACCAGGGAGCAGTGGCGAAAGTTGACAACCCCCCACAGCTGACCCCTCATGTTTTCTCTTGCCTAATTGAATTTTACGTGTGTTTCCAGATAGCTGATCAGCTTCCCTGGATTTCGCTGACGCCACAGGAAAGCTTTGCCTGAAGATGGAAACACTGGAGTCAGAACTGACCTGCCCTATCTGTCTGGAGCTGTTTGAAGACCCGCTGCTGCTGCCTTGCGCTCACAGCCTCTGCTTCAGTTGCGCGCACCGCATCCTGGTCTCCCACTGCGCCACCAACGAGCCAGTGGAGTCTATCACCGCCTTCCAGTGCCCGACCTGCCGCTATGTCATCACCCTCAGCCAGCGCGGTCTAGACGGGCTCAAGCGCAACGTCACCCTGCAGAACATCATCGACAGGTTTCAGAAAGCCTCAGTCAGTGGGCCCAATTCCCCCAGCGAGACCCGCCGGGAGCGGGCATTTGATAACAACAGCATGTCGTCCTGCGAGAAGGTCCTCTGCCAGTTCTGCGACCAGGACCCTGCCCAGGAGGCAGTAAAAACCTGTGTTACCTGCGAGGTGTCCTACTGCGAGGAGTGCCTGAAAGCCACTCATCCCAACAAGAAGCCGTTCACCGGCCACCGTCTCATCGAGCCCATCCCGGACTCCCACATCAGGGGATTAATGTGCTTGGAGCATGAGGATGAGAAAGTTAACATGTACTGCGTGACTGATGACCAGTTAATTTGTGCCTTGTGTAAACTGGTCGGGCGACACCGTGACCATCAGGTGGCAGCTTTAAGTGACCGTTACGACAAGCTAAAGGTCAGTGTTACCCATCAGCTTTTGTAGCCAAGCAGTGTGTGGTTGGGAAGGAAAGTACCTTTCGGTTGCATGCTAAATTCCTTGTTCAGGCAGGGATTGGGAAAGGTAGATGTGCAGTCTCTAATCGGATGAGATACACAGACACATCTATGTGTGCATTTGCTCATCACCATTTCAAATGTGTCAGATTTAGCTGTGCTTCGGTTTTTTTAAAGTTATCTTAAGGAATATGTAGCATATACTACTGTTTAGGTGAATCTCCTTATCTACCTGCAGCTTTATTCCTGGCAACTAGCAAGGTATAGTGCTGACTGCACATACACTGGCATTGACTGAAATGTCAGGCATTCTTTGTGTATGTTTTGCTGTTGATTATTTTTCATAAAGTTGCTTTTCTTGATGTGAAAAGCCCTTCACATCACTGCTAAGAGGAGATGCATTTATCTGTGCTGACTTCAGGGATGCCAGCTGCCAGCCAGGGAAACCGAATGCTGGCGTCACTCTTCCCGTGCTGTCTCCCACCATCCTCACAGGCAGTGCAGTCCTGACAAGAAAACCAAAATTGTTTCTCAGCTTATGCCATTTCTACAGTTTGGAAAGCTTCTGGCACATCTCCTGCTAGGTAGCTCGGAGTCTCCAACAGCCTGACCCTGTGCAGAATGCCCTGGATGAGGTGGCAGTGGGCATCCAGGTCTCAGGGTTCTCTGGAGGCTCTCCAGGCTGCTCATGGAGGCAGAGCTCCTGCTGAATACTGAGGCCAGGGCAGGTGGCCTCCCATCTACCTGGGTGCACGTTTCTCTTGTGCTGATTCCTGTGCTGCTGCAGAGCCAAGGCAGGAATTAGGCATCCCACACTTTTCTGCACCCACTCCCTCCAGACGGTCTGTGTGTGCCTGTGTGCAGCTGTGGGAGAATTTTTAAAAATGTACTGCAATCAAGAAGTCACAAGCATGGAAAGCAGAGCTTATCTACTGGCCTTCTAACACAGAATTTTGAAGGTGGAAAAGAAACTGGATGAATAGATTTAACTAACTTGAAAGCTTTCAAATAAAAATGTGTGGCTGCACACACGTGTATGATAACTTCAGGTGATTGCAGGTGAAATCTACATATACATTCTGTGCAGGTTTTTTGCCTCTATGAATATGCAAACATGCAGATCACATTCTATGATTATATTAACATAATGAAAGACACTTCTTTACCTGGACCCGGTAGCTTCCTTTCATCTCTTAAAGACTAAGGAGGAGTTATTTTTCCTTTCTTTGTTTTCTGAATTAATCTGTTGTTTTAATAATTTAGCCATTGATAACATTGAGCATGGGCTATAAACATGAATAGAAGATGCATGAATTTACAGTGCTTTTTAATAATCCAGTGGGCTTACATCCTAAACCAGTGCTACTATTTAGTAAGATAACAGTGTATTGTTTATCAACTTCATACCAGTAGGAGTGCACTACTTAACATGAAACACCTTCAACATTAAATACGGGATATTTCTGTGGATGTCAAAAAATAGTGAACATTTCTTAGTGTTGATGTACATGTATAATGCAAGTCTTGAAAGAAGACTGTAAAAGGCATGTCTTCTTTCTTGAGATCTTTGACTCAATATCGCAGATATTTGTGAAGAAGATGACGGTATTTTTGCATGATCTGTGGCTTTTCTGTGCAAAGATGCCTGCTCAATAAAGCATCTTTGCATTGGATGTTACCCAGTTCAGGTAAGCTGGCAGAAGCTTTATAAAGTACATTCCACCAGCCTCCAGATTAATTAAAGTACTAATATAATTGTTAGCATAGACCTGAGCCAAATAACTCTTGCCTCATAATGACAACTCCTAACATTATAAATAATATCCATATGATTTTTTCTGATATATGGACGGTCTTTGTACCCAGACAATATAAAAGAAGTTTATACAGACAATTACTAATCTATGTGAAATCCTGTTCCTATTGCATTTGTCATGAAGCAGTGTGTTTCACATTGCTAATGCCAATGATGAAATCAGTCATGGCAATTATGCCAGCGATCACTACACATGTATGCTCCGAGTCCAGGAGCAGTGGGCTAGGTGTTTTCCATCCAGATCCAGCATCCATTCTCTGTTCATAAGAAGATAAACTGAAACCTATGTCTTCCCTTTCCTCATTAACTCTTCCATCTCAGCAATTTGTTCTGGTTTGTAAATCTATCTCAGAAAATGAGATTTGAGATTTTCAGTTCCATAGATTAGCATTTATCCCTCATAAGTAAAGGAATGATCACACTAGTGTTGGTAGCTGATGGGCAATGAGTAACCTCTTGAGTTACTGCTCTTTCTGCTAACGTAATATTAGGTATGAGCTTGCAGTTGATCTTTGTTAACTCACAGGTAATGTGCACACACCACTGGCAAATTAAATATTCAAATAGATTAGAAAATCCCCACTTCAGAAAATGGGTTGTTGCTTGCTCTGTTGCTGCTATGGCTTTCTAATGTACATGGATCTTGATGTATAGACTATCCAAATATTTTTTAAAAATTTAGGAAAAATGAGGATGAGGTAGCCAGTAGTACAGTGGATCAATTAAAAAAAAAAGTGTGGTTGACTTTATCTTTCAAAAAGAAAAGGGAAACCACTTCAAGTGAGTGTTTTGATTTTTCTTTTTAAAATGACACACTGTTGATACTAAGAGCAACTGGTGTTGTTCTGGGTGTTAAGCTGTGCTAATTACTAACATTCTCTTGCAGCGGTGTTGCTAATTGTTTAAACAATATCTCACCCTTCATTAAGCATAGGACAAAAGATGCCACTACAATCTATTTCCTTTTGTGGCAAAAATGAAACTCCTTAATTAGGAGTTCTGTACACTTGTCCAACAGAGGCTGAAGTGTGTTTAACAGTCAATGTAACAGCAATTGTGGACATCTCAAAATGAGAAAGTGTTTTCTATTGGCAATTACATCTCCAGCCCTGAGAGGTGCTTTTATTTCTCAACGTGTACTAGGATAGAGGGGATTGAGGGCACTTGTGTTCCTCCAGGAACAATCCTTTCTTTCTTAACTACGGAATCACAGGATATACCTTCATGTTTATTTTCGTTTGGTGATTATAGATGCCTGTTGGTTTATTTGGTTTTTTTTTAAAAAGTGGATCATAGACATATGCATATTAATAATGGAGAAAACAATAAACCATGACCAAAATAGAGAACAGGAAATATCCTCGTGATACACTAGATTTATAAGGTGGTGGTCAAACTTGATATAAATTGATTTTCTGCTTCAAAAACAATGAGGGCTTTAGATATTGAAAGAACAAATGCCGGTGCTTACCACACCATATTACCTACAAGACAATACTTATGGCTAAATCCTTTTGATACTGATTCTTTCCCGTTTGACTTTTTACAGTGAAAAGGAAAAGAAAATTTAAAAATACGGTCTTTTTTTTGTTCCCCAGAGGAAATTTATAAAATTACCATTGTTCTGTAGGCTTATTTAGACTCATGAAAGTGGAAAAAACCCCAAAAGATAAGATTTGTTTTGAACAATAGAGGATATTTGAGGGAGAACAAACTTACAAGGTGTGGATGGAAAGATGTCGCTCATCTACTATTAGCAAAGAGCATGAAGAGGTGTAACAAAAGAGAAAGGTAAAAGATAGAACATATTTTTAAATTGTATAAAGCCATCATAACACCATTGAAACTGATTTTTTTACTTATATTCATATTTACTGAGAATTTGGCCTCTGACACACATCTTCTTGCCAAAAAATAATTTTGGCACAATTTTCATACTCCTTAGTCAATAAAGACCTTTTGTTGTATTCAACTGCTGTAGGTTAGCTTTGGTTCTCCATATTTTTGTTTGAAGTTTATTAGTGCTGATTTGTTTTGGCCATGTTTATGAAGACAGGGCAGCCGTCTGAAGAGTACTCAGCAATTCCAGAAACAAAAGGCAGCTTCTTGTTTGTATGGTTTTCACCTAGTTTTAGTGGCAGAATCCATGCACATCTATTTTTCCTACGCTATTGATTCAGGATGCAAGGATTCCATTTTTATGTAGTGTGTCAGTTCAACTAGTGTGCAAATAATTTTTTGTTGGAAAGCAGTTGTAAATTACTTCCACATAGGAGGATTGCATTCAACTCTCTTCAACATGCTTTGACTATGTAAAAGTAGGAGACTTTGTCAAGTCCACAGCCATTACAATAGAACACAAAAATATGTCTGCTTCCCTACTACGTATCTTACTAATTAAAAGACTTTTCATATTTAAATGCCTTTGCAGGCATACTGGCAAAATATGTGTTGAAGCTTTCCAACTCCTTTTATTTGGCATTATTTTGTAATGGCAGCTTGATCTCATTAATTGATATACTGTGATACTGTAAGAATCCAGCACTTACAAATCTGTATTACTACAAATAATGGAGTTGGCAATCCAGGAACATTGATTTCTGGACTTATATAGAAATATGTTATGCACATCCATGTAAATACATGTCTATATATATTTTATTCATTTTATGCCTGTATTTACAGTGCTGCTGTCAGTGTATAAAGGCAATACTAACAATGCATAATACAATATGTTGGTATTTATGTATGTAAAGTTTTTTGTTTAGTGTAGAAGTACAGGTAACTTTTAGTAGCGTCTAAGTTAATGAATATCTAAAATCTTGAATTTGAAGAAATATATATATATGCCTATATTTTAGGTAAATATGTACAGTTTCAGGTATATATTAGGTCAGTAAAAGTATATTTGATCACATATCTATAAAATGCACATTGATTACATTCTTTGTTATCTATTTCAATATTCCATGCCTATATCTTTTTTAGTAGTTGAATATATTCACATCTAAATTTACAGTTTCACTGCATACCCTTAACTTTGCTAACTTTATTTCTAATGGAAGCTATTTAAAAAAAAATCCAACTGAGATGTAAAGACATAGTATGTCAGTGTTATTGGGATATGTGTTATTAAGATAAGTGGCACTTTCCCTTACATTGTACTTAACAGATTGAGAGTGTTACTTTCTGTCGTGCCAGTTATGCAAATTTAACATGTAGTTAAAACACTATATCCAACCTGACACAGTGTAGAACTCACAGACTTTTATTATTGTTAGATTAGATGCAGCTTGATATATTACCTGATATTGCTTAGTTGTTTAACCCGGAAACAGATGCAAAAATATAACTAACTGTGCTTGAATATTTTCAAAGATCCAAAATATTAAGTTGTTCCATGGAAGAAGATTGACGTAGGAATGAACTATTTTACTACAGTGGTTTTCCAGCTACATTTATGTTATTACATTGGCATATAATTATGAAGGTAAACTTTAGAATGATCACTCGTTAATTTAGCATTATCTCAAATGTCTGTGTTTCCTCCGTTTGGTATTTCTTCGTAAGAGTTTAGAAGGATAATAGAAAGTGTTAATGCTGGATACTAATATTAGTCCTTTATGGGGGAAGTATGTGAGTTTTTTTTATTTTAGAAACATTTTGAACTTCCTCATATATACGACTGTGAATAATGAACTATAATTTTACAATAGTTCTAAGTACTGTAACATTGGTTTTATTTTATCTGCCTAAGTTCCTTTAAGTAATGTAATCCTTAGTTCTTTCACAAGTTTAACAGTTGGCAAGTCTTTCACATTCGACTTATTACCTTTGATTTTTAGTGGAAATGATGGTGTTGAAGACCTAATTTATTCAGGAATAACAAGAGAATTAAACAAAATTGGAAATAGTACAACATTATTGTCTTTGTTCTCATGACTGGTTTCCGGAGAAGCCAGACCAGGAATTAAGTAAAATGTACTTTCATACCCTTCTGTGGTTCTGGTCCAAACTGTTCAAGTAACAGACTTTAAGTCCATGTTCAAGCTCTAAATTGGCATATTGTAATGACCTCTTGCCTGACCCTTTGTTGCAGACGTATTTTCAGATAATACAATACTTGTAAGTTGTTGTTGGAATATAATACATGACAGATACTTCCTCATAAGGAGAATTTGTGTTTAAACAGTAAAGAATAAAGTGGCAAGCATGGAAATGAAGCAAATAGATGAGTTTAAAGGCAAACAACAAGCTGTTTTATAACACTGGGCACAGGTTGACTCAAAGTGTAGGAAATGTAGTGTTTGCCTACCAGAGTAACAAAGTTGGTAACAGGAAAAGTAACAATCAAGTGGTCTTTCAAAGGCAGAATATTTACAGGTTTTAGCATAACAGAACATTTCCTTATAACTGATAAAGAGAATGAATCAGCTAATCGTTTTAGTGCTTTGATAGAGCTAGTTGGATGTGTAAGGCTAAAACTACCTAACATGGACAGTAGGTTAAATCCCTCAATCTTCAGTGACATTGAGAGGTGTGTGGAAGGGTAGAGATATGTATGTCTATACTTTTGGTATGTGCATTCAGAACTTATTTTAAAGCATAACTTCATTTGAATGCAAATACTTAAAAATACAAGGTGACAGCAAATATATTTTCAGACAAATGGGAAGGTAATGAATAATAGGCTTCAAACAGGAAAAAAGAAACCGCAATCTGGATGTAAATATCTCCCAAATAAGCACTGTAAAGCCCTCATTATTCAGATTTTTTTCAAGTTTTAATTTAATATGTTAGATTGCTCCAGAGAAATTACTTTGACTCTGCCCACTAATGACACACAGTCATAGGAGCATGATTAAAGCACTTTAATTCTTCATCCTATGTTGAATAATTTTTGAATAATTTTCATGACCTCTTACATTTATTTTTTTTATACTGTCTGATCTTAAAACACAAATTGGGCAATGATTCCAGAACACTACTTTCAATTTTTTTGCTTTTCAAGTGTACGTCTCTTATGTTTTTCTTTAGCCCTCTTTCTTCAGCTAAGTGTACACTTGCTAGAAAAATGACAATACTTTTGTGTGTTATTAGCTGTGAATCTATAAATAGGGTTTTTATACCAAACAGAAAAGTTCTTAATTTAGAAAGCCTGAATAGTCCATGTCGAGGGAAACTCCTGCAGATGGTCATGGACTGGAAAGTCATGTTGGGTTGCTGAAACACACTTCGAGTTCAAAGCCTCTGTATTCCCTTTTTCTCCCATCTGTATTTACCTGTCCCCAAAACCAGTTATCCAGATCTGTATCTCCATTGGCATCCCTTGACCCTTCATGCAAGAAGCCCTTAACCTTGCACAGGACTGTCCCCGAGAGTCACACCATGTGTCTGAGAGTATCATCCAAACACTTCTTCAACTCTGTCAGGCTTGATGCTGTGACTACTTCCCTGGGGATCCTGTTCCAGTGCCATCCACCCTCTGGGTGAAGAACCTTTTTCTAATATCCTACCTAAACCCCCCCTGTCACAACTTCAGGCCATTCTCTTGGGTCCTGTCACTGGTCACAACAGAGAAGAGATCAGTGTCTGCCCCTTTTCTTTTCCTCATGAGCAAGTTGTCGCTGCAGTGAGGTCTCCCCTCTTCTCTTCTCCAAAGACTTGGAACACATGGATGCAAGAAATCTCTTCAAGGGAATAATTGAAGTAGCTATTAATACATTGCAAATAATATTTAACTGACTTAATTAAAAAAAAAAAAAACAAACCTTTGAAAATCTCAATCCAAAAACACATGCCTTCAATGCCTTTCCCAATATAACAAGCCAGACTACGTTCAGTAAACTGTTAAAGGGGGAAAATACACATGCAGATAAGAGATTGGTAAAAGTGAATTCTTGGGAGTGAAAGTTCTTGTGTTTTTCCAGTAGTCATGGGCCTCCTGGTCACTATATGGTCTTTCCTATGGTTCCTGCTTCCCCTGTGTAGACAGCTGCTGGGGTCTGCTGGCGCAATGGGTCTAGGATGACCCTGCAGTGCTGGAGCTCTCCCATTGCAGAGTGCTCTTCAGTTTGGCCAGAGGGAGCTACATTTGCTTTTCTGTAAGTGCTTGATGTTGCAAGGCTGGCACCGAGGGTTAAAACTCATTTCTGCTTTGAAAGATCTGCCTTGGGAGGGAGCTGCTGCTTTGAGGCCCTTTTTCAGCACAAGGGGTGATAAAGTGCCCACTTACCAAAAGGACCCATGAGATGCCTACTGAGGTTACGCAAACTTAGGGTGAATTTATACGGTGATGAAATATTTTTTTCATATTGCTTAAGTATGGGCAAGCATTACTCTGTCCTCTGCATTTGATTACAACCTTCAACTTCAAAAATATGCTGAAGCTTGTGGAGCAAAGGGCATTATGTTATCCATACAATAATGTTTTCACCCTCTTTTGAGCATTTCTTTTGACCACTCTTGAGGAAAAAGTGACCTTTCCAGGCAAATCCACCAAACAGAGCTGCACCTTGAAGTCTTTCTGTGTTTTTACATTTTCTTTGCCTCTGCTGAATAAGCTTTCTTTTCAGACTTTGTAGAACACATGCTCCTGAAATTTCAATGCACTGAAATTCTTATGTAGGCAGGATGCTATTAATTACTGTGGTTCTTTTTGAATAAGTATGTTGTTTGAGGAACTTTTTTTTACCCCCTTAATTTACTTGATTACTTCCAGCTTTGTTCATATTTATACAAGTTAAAAACCTCTGTCTGAATATACAGTGAATTACTCTAAGTAATACTACCTCTTTAGGTTAATAATTTTCTTGTAATGTTTTTTGTAGGAAGAGGCTGGATACAGCAAGTGATAAGCCAATAAAACATTTTTCTAAACATCTGAAAAACATTTAAATGAAGTCAGATTTTGAGCAGTTTTAAATGGGTGCTTACTCTGCCTAAATAATTTTGCATACTCTCACTTGAAAGCAATGCAGTTTTTCTGTCAAGTTAGTCACTATGACTTGAGGAAAAATCAACCAAAAAAGCAAGTAAGAGCAATTTTGTTGGAGTTCTGCTCTTAAATCTCATAATGCTCAATTTCAACAGCAAAGGCTTTAAAATTTAATGTGTACATTATCAAAATAATTTTTAATAAATTAGGGAACTCTTTTAGTCAAATTCCTGAATCTGTTGTGTGTAAAGTTTGGTGTTTGCAGTGTAGAGGTACAGGTACAAGTGAATTGATGTGTTACAGGTAAATGATTGTCACCAGTTACAAATTCAGATGTAAGAGAGCCTGTTTGGTAATGACTCTGATTATAGTTTATAACCAAACTGTCAGTCTAAGAAAGAAACCAACATAGAGTAAAGGAGAGGATGCTTGTTTTTATAATGTAGTTTGGTTGGGGTTTTATTCTGACATATTGTAAGCATGGTAGGAACCCCAGTTCACCCTGAAGTTCAAGATCAGAGTGCCTCATTGAATGACTCCTGCTTGCAGAATGGGCTCTGAATCTTCTGTCACGTGTTTTCCTTGGAGGAACTCATTTCCTTCCTGAGAAGGTCTGCAAGGTCAGGCAAATATCCGATCTTGGAAGCTGCCTGTCTCAAGGCTGCTCACTCTGAGTCATTATTTCTACAGAAAAAAAAATCACAGAGAAAGGCTGTCAGAAACCCTGGAGGAGCTAAGTGCTTCAGTAATGGGAAACTGTTTTAAACTGTGCATGCCAGGTGGAAGAGAAGTGTTTAGAGGCTTTGGGGTTTGTTCTCTAATAGAGTATATGCATAATTTCAGTACTCTTGTTTAAAATTCAGAATTCATGTAATTGGTTTCTAGTGCTATGAAGCAGTATCAGTTTGGTAGTATAAGTAAAAGGTGTCTTGTCCAGTCTTAAAAGTTTTGCTCTGTTACCAATTTTGCTTTATTTTATGTTTACAGTATATACCAAACTGACCTCAGGCAGACCAGCAAAATCCCAAATTGCTTCAGCAGATATTACTGTATTTTTGCATTATTCTTAATCAGTACTTATTCAATTTTTTTTATTTACCATTGACTATTTGGAATTTTTCTTACTTATACTCTTAGCACTGAGAGAGTAATTATGAAATAACTGAATTATTTAATGAGCCTGCTGCCACCAAAAATGGTTCTTTATGTTTCTCTCCCTGTCTTTTCTGCATGCTGCTATTGTCCCACTGAAGCAGCTTTGGTAGTTGTGCAGCCCTTTGGTGAACTGCCTCCCTGTATTTCTGCTGGCCACAAGCAGCCCCAACAACACAGTGTAGGCACACCCAGGGTGGGACCACTCCATTTCCTCCATCTTTAGGCACCTGGCTCTCTTCATTGATTGCAGAAATGTACTCTAGGAAGACTGCTTCCCTGGATGCTGCCAGTAGATGCACAAATCAAGTCCCTGGAATACAATTTCCCAGCAGCTAAAACAATTTGATGGCTGGTTTCTTTACATCCACCATTTTCCCCTTTCTGTAGCAGTTTATCCCTACCTTCTTCCCAGCATTTGTGCCATGCCTGTTCAGTCCCACCCTAAACTATGCCAGCTCTCAAGAGCAATAAGAAAACCAACTCTGTGTAGTAGAAACAACTCTGTGTAGTAAGTGAATCATTTCTGGATGTTTATCAAGTTGAAATTATGCAGTGATGGGTCAGACTTAGTCTGGTTCTGACACAAAGTAAAGACAAGAGTCTGACAGATTTGGACAGGAAGGAAAGTGATTGAATGGACTTTAAATATTATTGTAAGGAAGGAGAAGCAATTCCACTTCCACCTGTAGCCCTTTAACTGTGTATAGAAAGGAATTACAGCAACTTCTTTCTGTCAGCTCCATTAAGGGTTGTTCCCTTTATCACCACAGACTGGTTAAGATATACAAATGTGACTCATGACATTGAGTCCACCTTTAAGAATTTGAAGAAAACTGAAAACAGAAAGCTTTCTTTTGCCTTATGTTGTTAAGTGGCCAAAAAGTGTTCTTGCCTATAAAATAATCAGTAATGATAAACAAAGCAAAATAAACTGGAGAGGTACAAAAGTGGTGCTATAACTATGCCTATACAAAGACTTCTTTTTTCAGTACAAAAATTCCATGCAAGAGTTATGCCCCTCACAGGATGTCAGCATACTGGCAAAAGCTTCTCATGTAGCTTCTAATGTGAAGCTGTGGCTCTCGTTGGGAATAGTGGTAGGAGAATAAAGTTGATTTTTGGAGGTTTTTACACCTCAGCTGTGGATTTTGGCCTATGACTAGGCTTCATGTCATTCCCTAACTTACTATCAATCTCCAGACATTTTAAAAAAAATTGAACAAATATTTCACAAATCTGGCTTAACGTTTGAGCTTGGAGGTAGTTGTAGAAGTAATTTGTTTTATATTTCCTTGAGAACCCATACTAGATTTCTTGTAGGAATATAGTATTTTCTGCTTTGGGAAAAGTTAATACATGAAAAATGTGGGCAAAACTGAGGATTTATTTGTGTATTTATTTTGATTTATATGCATGACTGGACATAGTCCTGCAATATTCCTTGAAATATAGTAGAATGGATCTGGCTGGTAATTCCTTTTTAACCACAAACCAGCAGGATTTCAACAGCTGAGCTACAACAGGTGTAGATATATCTGATTTTTAAAAAATCTCGTCAGAGCCTTCCCAGTTTCTCACAGAATGCAGGATTAAATGGGCTTGGGAGTCATGCTTACTAAAACGGGGCTATTCTAAACTAAATAAAGAACAAATTCCAGAACACATCAGACCTAATTTGCCATTGTTTTCACCATAAACCATAATGAGTCCTCATCAAATGAATGCAGCTGCTATGGTTCTGTATCCAAAATAATGTGATTAAATTGCTGCTTGGGGAATTTTAGAGTATAAATTTGGCAGAGACTCATTACTGGCAATTCAAAAGCAAAGCATTTATAATCTTATCCAGAGAGGTGATCCTGTGTTCTGTCATTCTAAGAACAGAGAGAAGAGAAACAGAACCAGGATGACAAATGGTCAGACCAAAATGTGAAACAAGAAACCACAAGAACTTCAGGCTAATCCAAGCCATCCTGGAAAGCCTATTGGGATGGCAGGAGGAGGACAGGATGAGAAACTTTGAATGGGTTACATCAGAAATATTTGCCACCATGCTCTGCAGTGACAAGGTCAACAAGGAGAGAGAGTCCACCAATGGCAGCTTGCAAGACTTAGCTGTGCCACTATCAGGGTCAGAAGAGTCACAATGCCTGATTAGGCAAGGGTAGCTCTGAGGTCTCATGCCTGGAGTTGACTTGTCTTCCCTGCCTGCTCCCTTAAAAAAAACATTCTTCGCCCTCCTCTCTCAGGGAGTGTGTGAATTCTTGACCATAACTGCAATGACGTTTACCAGGGAGAAAGCCTTGAGGTTGAGCAGCTTGGCCTCTTGCATGATGAATTCCCCAGAGCTGTCAGGACCCAGGCTGGCACATGGAGATTCAACATATGACTCAAACATCTGTAAAAACTTCTGTGATGAATGTGTGCTGAACACACCAACATTGTCTTTGCTTAGGCTGTTCAAGATCGAGCAAACTGTAATTAAAGTGGTAAGTGTTATGATGAAGTGACTAATACAATAGTTTTCTTTGTTACGAAGTATAAATCTAAAACCAGGGTCATCCTGTCTCATCAGAAAGCAGGTTGTATTTCTAATTTGTGTTAAAAGTGACTACAAATTGAATTCTAATTTTAGGAGAGAGGAATTTGCATTTGGGGCAAATTGGAGCCTTTAAACGCTTATGTTTAATATGCCTAAGTATGCCCATTCTAATTAAGCATATATGAAATATTGCAGCTTAGAGCATACTTTAGTTTAAAAACTATGTTGATGTTCCTTTATATGCTAAGCAGAGCTCCTGGGATTGTGTTTCCAGTATGAATATTCAGTGTTATGGCTTCAGAATTGAATATTTAATATTACATGTTCCCAAAGGAGTTAGCTAACACTTCAGTTCAGGGACGGCTAATCAGATGAAGCCAACAAAGTCTTTCACATTATCTTCAAAGTCCTTCACTTTATCTTCTGGGGATTTTTTGTTCTAGGATTTTTTGGTTTCAATTGGGTTTTTTTATTCCATAGTGCATAGCAGTTACTGGGAAATTTGCAGAAGCAGCTGCTGCCTGCAGTGCCAGNTGTTGAAACCAAATTAAATAATTTGCTAAAGAAAGAAAAGTATAGAGATCAAATGTTGAGATTAACACGTTCAATAGTAAAGTTCACGGCACTTAACCACTTTGATTGGAAAGAACGTTAAAAAAATACTATGAGGAAAGAGTTCAAAGGTAGGTGGGAATCCCTATTATATGTATGTAGTTGGAGAAAAACTGCATTTTGAGATTTGAAGACAAAATAAGCCTGCTATATCCTTCTGTGGGTCAGCAATAATCAGTAATTATTAGAGCTAAAATTTGGCTTCAGGTAAGTATTACAGCACCATAAATCTACTCTAGCAACTGACTGATGTCTTCTGAATCTGAACAGCCATAAAGGGAAGTTAAAAAAAAAATAAGAGTGGGATTTGTAGGTTCATCATGGATTTTATGTGTTTCATTTGTTTATGTAGCTTTGCAAACTCAAAGCTGTCTGAGATCTAGAAAAACAAATATTCATGTCTTCTCAGAGGCTTGTCAAATGACAGAATTCTGGCAATCTTAGCAAGAGGCTGAAATAATTTCTTGCCATGTTTTTTCAGCTCACAATAAGTTTAACAGTTATCCTGGATTTCATGTGCAATACCTTCATCCTTGCTGAAGGCAATCAAGTGCCTCTGTTCTATTCCATACCCCCAAAAATGTTGTAGCAGTTGTTTAACAACTTCGCTGTGATTTTTTTTTTGGCATTACTGATTCATGACTTTGGCTTTGGTCTGTCTATTCAGGTTATTTGGCTGCTGTAAAGCTTTGTAAAATACCAAAAAAAATGCTGGCATTATCTTGAGCTTAATGGCAGGATCAGACTGGCCTTATCCTGCAATTTAATCAATATAGTTGGGTAACATTTTTAGTGACTGCAAATTTATCACAAATGGAGTTTTGATCCTGAAACTGTTCCCACCTTCTAGTAGAACAGCAGTATTTGGTTGAGGTGAGGAAAAAGTAGCCTGGAGATAAAACCTAATCATGTCACCTTCCTTGTACCCATTCGCTCTGGGTTTATGGAATTTGGTTTTAATCTCAGCATGAGTGTTTTGGAAACCACACCTCCCTCTACAAGAGGACAGTGTCTCTAAGGAAGAAGTTAGAGGAAGTTTGGAGTGGACTCTTTTTCGCCCTTCTCTACACCTTGTGTCTTTCATTTGTGAGGGTAGAGAGCAATTCTTCCTCTGATCTTTCCCTCGGTAAACCACAGTAGCATTGTTAGTCCCTTGTGCTACTCATGGCATCTCTTTGGCCCAGCCAGCTAGAGGTGATGGACTCTTCTCCCACGGTTGCCTTGGTCCACAGAGTCCTCTGCAGCACATGGCCTTGACACTCACACTGCTGATGAAACAGCTGTAACACAAGAGACGTCACTGGTCATGTTTGCTCTCCTGCTTGGTCCTAGAGCCTGGAGGTTCACTCTCTCCCAGAGAAGTACAGTCTCAGGTCAAATTTGTACTTTTCCTAGTCCAGGGCAGGGACCAAAGAAACAGCCACTTTTAGATTCCAGTATTTCAGTTTGGCTGCTGACCAAGAAAATTACAGTCACAACCCTATGTTGTTCAGAATACGGTAATATTTAGTTAAACAGTCTGACCTATGTGAAGCTAAGACACCTGCAGAAGTTGCTTGCCATGTACTGCCTTATTTATCTCTTTATGGTCCTTTACATTCTCCAAATGAATACCGTTTTCTTCACAGTTTTATTTAAAATAGAGATGTAGTACGTTGCGAAAATACTGGTTGGTTTGGGGTTTTTTGGCACAGTAGTTCCACAGATTGATCTTAGATGAAGTTCAGCTAATTTATGTACTAACAATAGTGAGCTGATATTTCCTCTGATACTGAGATTTGGCAGGGAGGACCAGAAGGAAGTGTTTCAATCCAATATATAAGACAACAGCAAAAGGGAAAAAAGAGATTTCCTCTTTATTGTGTGAGGAGAATAATATATGACAAATAATTTCCACCCATGAAAAGGCTCTTTTGTTCTTTCAGCCTGGTTTGGGTTTTGCAGTCAGTCCAGTTTTGATCATTGTAATATCTTTGCAACATTCCGTCTTTGCTTCCTCATGTCCATGGCTTGCTTTTGCTTGTGTTCCATGTGAACCCATCTGTTGACATTCACAGTGTCAACCAGGACACTTATTACTGAAGAGTGATGGTCAAAGTTTGGCCTATTGTGGCCCAGCTGTGGTGGCTGGATTTTTGTGGTCCTCAGATCCAGTCATTTCTGCATACCTTTGTCTTTAATCAACAGACCAGCTGTAATTTAGTTGCAGCACTCATGGGTCAACTTCCTTAGACAGGAATAGTTTTTGTGTAATTTTGAAAATTCCAAGGTTAAATCTCTGGTTGAGAAGCTCCCCACAGAGTTTGTGGAAAATAGCTTTGTGCCATGCTATGAGACTTTTCAGTGTTTGTATGAGTTATCACTCTGATTACTGAGTTCTACATTGTTGCACTACAAATTAATAATAGCTGGAGAAGGAAGAGAGAAATATTTAATTGTTCTTTTCTGTATACCACCAGCAACATGACAATATTACATTAGTTCATGTAAGGGAGGTTTTCTTCAATGAAGCACGTGGCTGCTGTTGCCTTGTTTGTCCTACAGACATTAGGAAACTATATTAGCAACGCCTCCCTGCAAGCATTAGTTCAGCCTCAGAGTGCTGAAGGGTTCCTGTGATTTGTGAACCACACACTATAGAAAATTTGAATTGCTCATAGGCTTCTCCACTGGAGGCATGCCATAAAGTCTGATGTGTGTCAGAACCCACAGGGCAGCTTGCAGTTAAACAGCAGAAGGGACCCAAAGAGATGCTGCTAAATCCTATGGAACACAACACCAGGTTCCCAACATGTTAGAGAAGGACAGGAAGATTTTTGGATGCTGACGTTTTCAAAGCAATCAAGAAATGGCAGTAAGTACTGTGATGCCTTGGAAAAGGGCTGATTTCCAACCACTGATTTTTGATAGCTTAAGAACATGCCAAATGCCAAAATAGTCCTTCTTTCTTCAGTGCTTTCACAGTGGTTGTAGCTAATATCCAGAAGCCTAGAGGTTTGAATAGCAGCCTGTGAAGTGAAATCCTGGGATTAAAATTAACCAAATAATAAGCAATATGGAAAGAGTTGTGTTTCTGATTTGTTCAAATTTGTAGTTGATTTCTCTTGATTTACACTAACTTACCATAATGAACCTCTTCTTCTGAGAAGCAAAGGAGTTTAGTTTCTGCAAGGACTCCCATCAAGAATGTTACTTTCTATGGCTTAGTTCTTAGGAATTTGCAGTGGAAAAGTTTCAATCACATGATAAAGTTAGACTGCAGATTTTTTTTTTAATAGTTACTGTGTGTGAGCCAGGGGCCCATTCTCGGTGACAGATCTTCAGTTTTAAATTAACACTTTTCACAAGATACTGGTACTCTAGTAGACAGTGGATAGCATTTATGCATTTCTGAAAAACAACACCTTACTTGATTAAGTGGAATTTCTTGTTGATGAGCAAGCCATAGTACTAGTTTTTACTCAGCTTTTCATCTGAATTTAGTTCTTATACTAATAACACTGTCAGATCATAAGGATGTTTTCTGTTAATCTTGTCCATTCTACTCAATGGGATTTCGGGGGAGAGATGGGCTTAAGAAACCTACCGTGGTTCCTTCACTCTGGCTTACTGAAGTTCACCAGTATTCATGATTATGGTATCTTTTTCACAGTCTTAGTTAGCCCTGATAAGTTTGTAATAAAAAACTTCCATACACCAGAATTTTCTGAGGTGAATCTTCTCCTGGATTGTGCAAATTTTAAAGTCAGTAAAATAGTACCCAGAATTTCCAGATGGTAACTCTAATGGTTCATATGCTTCTAATTTGAAGAATTCCATCCTTCATCTGGAATCCTAAACATCTCTGGGATTTCCAGGAATCACTGCCCAGGCATGTGTATGCCGCTCTTTACCTGTGCACGGGAGTTCTAATGCTGTCAGGACACCCCAGCCCTCCTGAATATGCATTATTACCTTTCAACTGTGTAACAAGCCTCCAGGAGGTCCCTGGCAACGGTCAAACAGTGCCCAGATGGCCATTGCAGGCCCAGCAATTCTGTATGCCCTCAATATCTCAGATTTATTGACTATAGAGCCAGTGTTCATAGCTTTTCTGTCAGGAAGTCTAGCCTAGCAATAACAGAGCATTCTTCTGTGTAATTCAAGCTCCTGTCTCTCTGGATCATCCACATGATGGTAGACATAGGTGGAAACAAAACCACCACCAGCCTTTTTACTACAGAGAGGCTTTTGCATAGTGACTGGTCCATTTTACTTTTTCTGCACTTAACGCCATGGTTGTTGCTTCACTAGAAAAACTGGCCCCTGTTAGGGAAATAGTTCTAGTGAATATTTAAAATTTATATAAGTGCCCTACAAACATATTGGTGTGTGGTACAAGAAATTCTGGCATCAGGATGTTTTGCATTTGATCTTTGTTTCATTCTTTGTTTCTCCATTTCATTCTCCTTTTTATTTCATTCAAAAACTAGTAGCCTATAAAGCTATGGTGAAAATAGTTGGAAAATACAGCCTGTCTTTCTGAAAGAATTTCCAATTCATGCAACACTGCTTTAGTAGGAATTTGAATTTCTGGAATTACGTATTATATCTAGTCACTGAGTCATAAGAGACACAAAAGAAGTTAGTGTCTACTTGAAAGGACAAAAATCAGTGTCTTTGAAGACACATAGTTTTTCCTTCTGAGACAGTATTCTTTCCTTCTGAATGAAAATAAACCAATTCAACTACATTGATTTTTAAATTATATAATTGCATTTCTTTGGAGCATCCTAATGCATTTTTTGCTTTCAAACTTCATATGAAAAGATACTAATTGCCATGTTTCAGAAATTCTTGATTCTTATACATTTTAAGATGTTTCTGTGACAGGTGTTTTTGTCTGGTGAACTTCATGGTTCATGGTCTTGTTGATCTCTCTGAGCATTATAACTTGCTATTTGACTGAAGTAAAGGGCTGCTTGTTTTGGTGATGTGTAAATTAATTGGTGAAAGGTCATGTTTTACTGTAATTTTAAAGTATTTCAGGACTTATATTTTACTCGGTTAATTTGTTAAAAATAGAAAGAAGAAGAGGAAAGAATAAAAATCAGCACAGAAAATATCTAAGAAAAGAAAAACTAAATAAAAGCTGTGTAAAGGCCTCAATCTCGTTCATGGAAATCATGCTGTTCATTTCAATGGGAGCAGGAACTTGCCCTTTAGCGGAATGACTGCTTACAAGATATGGGACTGTCATTACATAAAATGGTTTTATGTATTTGCTATATTTTTTTCACATCACCCAAGAGCTGAAGACCTCCAGGCGAGCATTAGTGTCTAAAACAAGTTTTGTAAATCTCTTACTTTCAATAGCAACCTGCAGTCTGCTGCAGCTCTCATTCTGCTGTCAGAAAGAAAGGATCTTTAGTGAGGTTAAACATGAGCTGTTTATGTCTGGGAACTTGGCAGAGGATGAACAGTGGAGCCTCAGGTCGGTGTCTGATGTACAACAGGTGATTTCACAAAGCACCTTTGCAATTTGGTGGCTTTGTTTGCAAGAGACCTCAGGATTAAATGAGTCTGTAGTGAATTACTTATCATTATCCCATAGAAACCTGCCTGTTGGTGAAATGTGAAGTTAATTCTCTGAAAGTACTGCTCTTTGGGACTCAGAATATAGAAGGAGACATCTAGCTCAACTCAGTACATACTTCAGTCTTTAAGGCATCTTTAGGTATGAAATGTATTTACAGCTCTGAAGTACACTGAAGAACTCAGGGGATATCGATATGATATTCAATGACACACTTTCAAAAATTTTTTTAACCTCAAAAAAAATTAATTCAGAATCACCAAATTAAATCTTTCCGTAAATACTTGGGTTATATTTAGAGAATCAGAACTAATATCACTCTGCATTTTTCTATTCTGATTGTAAGCTCTTCCAAAGTACAATACAGTTTTTATAATCCATTTTTAGTGGTACATTTCAGTTTCTGTACCCTACACTTCCAAGGTTGTTAGCTGAGCTGCAGGAAATGGTGCCAAGGGCTGCACATGAGGGAGACTGAAAAGGAGCGAGGTACCTGTTTCCAAGCACAGACTGCAGAAGACTGAGAGGCCAAACATGTGAACCCCCCCACGAGCACACAGAGAGGAAGGGGGGCAATAATGCAGAAGAGTGAAACTTTGTAGTAGGAAGAACCTGAAGGAGGAAGAGACTTCCCCTGAAGCCTGAAGTGCCCTCACAGAACTGACACAGTGCTCTGGAGAGTGCAGAGGAAGGACCCATCACATCAGGAGAGACACTGGAGCTGAGCTCAGTTGGTTAAAACTTGGTTGTAATAATGCCAAGGTCATGGGTTCAATCCTCTGTGTGGGCCATTCCCTTAAGAGCTGGACTCTGTGATCCTTGTGGGTCCCTTCCCACTCAGAATAGTTTGTGATTCTGAGTAAGGCAGCCCCATCTGCTCCCTGTGTAATAGCTTACAGGGTCTTGTGTCAGGGGTGTCACCAAGACACTACCAACACTCATACAGTTCACTGTTAGCTGCTGCTGTTGTTTCGCATTCCTAACAGTCAGGAGCAGTTGAAGTGGGTGAAGAGGAGGATCACAAAAATGATCAGGGGGCTGGAGCACCTCTGCTATGAAGACAGACTGAGAGAGTTGGGTTTGTTCAACCTGGAGAAGAGAAGGCTCTAGTGAGACTTTATAGTAGCCTTCTGTACCTAACAGTGGCCTACAGGAAAGCTGGAGAGAGGGACTTTTTACCAGGGCATGTAGTGATAGGATGAGGGAAAATGGCTTTAAGATGAGAGTAGGTTTAGCTTAGATACTAGGAAGAAAGTCTCTTCTATGAGAGTGGTGAGACACTGGAAGATGTTGACCAGAGAAATTGTAGATACCATATTCCTGGAGGTGTTCAAGGCCAGGTTGGACGGGGATTTGAGCAACGTGGTCTAGTGGAAGATGTCCCAAGGTTGTAGTGAGCTGAGCACTTGTCTTCTCTCCCATGTAACAAGCATTAGGGCAAGAGAAAATGGCCTGAAGTTACACCAGAAAAATTGTAGATTGGATATTAGGAAAAATTTCTTCATGGAAAGGTTTGTCAAGCACTGGAATAGGCTGCCCAGGGAAGTGGTTGAGTCACCAGCTCTGGAAGTATTTAAAAGTCATGTAGATGGAGTATCCAGGGTCATGGTTAAGTGGTAAACTTGACAGTGCTGTGTTAACAGTTGGACTCAGTGATCTTCCATGATTCAGTGATTCTATAAGGAGGTCAATTGACTTTCACAAGGTTTATGGTGTTCCTTAACTCAATTCCTCAGCAACCAGGCTGAGTCACCTCCATATCTGACACTCATGTCTTTCGCAAATTGCTTTGAGACTTTTAAAGATGGATGTTCACTAAGAGTATTAGTTTGATAGGTTCATAGTGAATTGACATGTCATACTGCACTTGTACAGTGCAGAAACCATCAGGATTATAGTTAATTCAAGATTTCATGAAATAACAAATATGTTATGTGTTAAAAAAAGAGTAAACTTTTTACATACATGCATTAGGTAATTTGTGGTATTATCTGTTGTCTTAGGCTAGGCACAATGGGAAACTGTTTATTCATCCCTTACAGATATAACCTGCCCCTTCAGAGTGCTTAGGTCCCATCAGGTGGGACCTCTACCTGGAAGAGATCACAGCAGTTCAATGCATGTTGCATGCATATAAAAGTTATCCTGTATTTTGTGGTACATTTTGGAATGGAACTTGACCGCTTTTTAAAGACATGTTATGTCAAATCCTTTAGGAAGGAAGAGGCATGAGTAGTTAAAAACAATACAGTATATCTGCCCCATGTAATGGAAATATATGGTAAAGAGCAATCTCGTTCTCTTTCCAGTTATACTACTTGCAGGAGTAAGTATCACTCATATGAGGGCTAATGGACTACAGTCCAGGGCTGCCATTTCAAAGCACTAAACAGAATTGTTAAACAATAGTATTTTCCAGGAATGCCTCCAACCAACACTTTTTATCACAGTACAAGAAACAAATAACTCAAAGCATCCCCTTTCTCTTTGGCATATTTTCTACCACATGACAAAGTTACATACACACTGGGGGAAAAAAAAGGACATATTCTTTTAAGTATAAGGCTGCACTAAGTCCTTGGAAAATGAAAAATGGAAGAGTATTTTTTTATCCTTTAGATTTATTGATATCCTAGGTTTAAATAAAAAATTAATGAGTCTTAGAAATTCTCTGGACCAGGATCCATTTAAAGCATTAGAGATAGCATTATTGTGTCTTGTAAGTCATCACAGCAACAATTAGCAGTGTAGCACATCCCAAATGTATAAGCAACCTGCAAATCAGTGATAGAGCCTGTTACTAATAGTTATGATTTTATTTATTCCTGTAAATCACCATCAAAGATTGCAGTAGAGATCATAGAGATCGTGCAGGTTTTGTACTGCTTTGTGGATGGTACCTAAAAATCAACTGTTTCAGTTACTGAGTTAGCATTACTCTTGGAGAATTTTGGAGACTGAAAGTTACTTTGAACATTATGACAGTTATAGCCATGATTACTTGACTTTTTTGTGAACTTTTTAAGCTAGATTCTTTATCTAAACTTTTGAATTAAGGTACTAGCAGAACTTAGGCGACATGACAGAAAAGCTTTGTTGGAACTTGAAAGAAAACCACTGTGTGAAGTGGAAGCAACGTGACACTGCGTAACACCACAAACGTTCTTTCATTACTTCTATTGTGCTCTCTCCTCCTGAAGCACTTCAAAACCATATCTACTCCTTCAATTTTTGTGACCGTACCCTTAGTTTAAAGCAAGAACAGAAAGCATTGTGTTCATCTCACCCACAGTTGTTGCCAAGTCTTGAGATGGAACTGAGGTTTTTTTATTTCTGTGAATAGTCAGGTTTGAGTATTGTGCTCATATTCTAACTAGTAAACAATACTTCCTCAAGGAACTGAATTTTTTTTTTTAATTTCTATCTACGTTTCAAATTTGGCTCACCTATTTTATGCCAAAGCAATGTTTACTTCAAACAGGGAAGCTAGACAAATATTTTCAATTATGTTAGATGGAAATACCTTAGAAGTCTGACAAAGCATTATGTCCTAGTAGAACAAAAAGAGCAACCTGAAACTTCACAAACGATGAATGCTGCAGTGCAGCTTCCAACAGAAAATCTAAGTATAGGGCACAGGCAGATCAGATTAGGTCTATCTTTGATCAAGAGCCAAAAACATCAGGAGATAATGATAGTAATTTTATATTCTTTTATTTTCATAGAGAACATGAGATAAGCATTGAAAATAGTTATTATTTATATTATATGGGGAATTCGTGATTAAATTACTTTTCTCTATTTAAAACAAAGCTAAGACTGGATGAAATAAAATTGGATACTCTCTTTCCATTCTTACTCTTAATATTCAATAAATTATCTTCTATTGTCTGCTGTCTAATATTCCAGTCTTCAGCCTGCAAAAACCCTCCAAAAACACAAACCACAAAACCTTTAACTAACTATAGTCTAATGCCTGGGCACAGATCCACTTTTAATGCTGGAATTCACTTCAAGAGGTTTTGATCATTTCAGAATGATCAGAGTAATTCACAATGATTCAAAGTAACTGAATCTCCTGTCACTTAAACACAGTATTAGGTCACAAAGATTCAATTTCCATTCCAGTGTAAACTTTCAAATAGAGACAACTTGTGTTTTGTTATTTTTTTTTGTTGGCTCCTTTTTTCTTAATTAATGCATTCCAGTCTGTGCTGCAAAGGAAAGAGTTAGTCCAAAGGTGAACCCTACCTATCTTTGCAGAACTGTTATTACAGAGATCTCTAGATATCAAGGTGATAGGGTTGTGTATGGGACTGGAAGCAGGGACAACTAGAAATTTGGGAATGAACTTTCTATTGATTTTTTGTAAATGCTGGTAGTTACTTTTTTGGGGGGGGGGCTCCAGGAATCATGCATTTTTAATAAAATTTTTGCGGAGAGAGACAGAAATTGCTTGAGGAAAAGAGAAAAGGTGAACCAGATTACCCTTTCTATTCTTCCATAATGATTAGGGAGAACTCCCTGTTGAAAGCTGACAACTGTTTCTATAAGTGAACATAGATATAAGGGAGGGTTTTGTAAAAGATTATGGTAAGAACTGCATGGTCCAATCACAGGAGGACCAATAATTGACATTGAAGGCAACTTGTTCAAGTCAATAATAACAGGATACCAAAGTTCAAGTATATGTTCCATACAATATATGCTCAATCTATAACTATTTATAAACATTGAAATAACAGCAGGAACATGGACCTCACAAATTAGTATATTCGTATACAATGAGAGAATTGCTCTGCACTTTAGGAAAGAAAACATAGCTCCTTATATGTGTAGCTATTTAAAGAAAGTCATCTTTGGGCCAACAGGAAATACAGAAGCTGAAGCCTACTTTTTGCGTTTCTCATGAAATTTCTGACCAATGTATTCAGTTAATGCAATTATCTTTCTACCATGATTCTTATAAAGTTCTACAGTCTTCATTCATTTTTTTGCTAAATTACATTCAGCCAGATGTGGTTTTCCTCATACACATTTGCCTCCCTCTGCTCCCACACATTTTTTTTGTTTTATTCTTTAAACCATATGGGCTTTCTTCCTCAAGAATAGGAACTGGTTTTTTGTCCCCATATGTTTACTATTGTCTTTAAAGCTTCCCCTCAGAGAATATGCATCTAAGAAATTAATTTTTAAAATTTTTGACACTATGACCTTCAATGACATTTGTGAGACTTGACATCTCTCTCTGAGTCGTATCTCAGCATTGTGTACACTCGGGCAGTACTTCTCAACAGCATGCTTAGTTTTAGCTTATTGCAGTTGAGGTTAGTCAGGAACAAGATGTGAACGAGGAAGGATTTGGGGAGAAACAAACACAACTGGAAACAAACATAAAAATCTTTGTGATCTGGAGAAAATCAGCTAGTCACATGGGTTGAATAACCTATATTCATAGAATCATAGAAAGGCTTGTGTTTGAAGGGACCTTAAAGATCATCTAGTTCCAACCATCTGTCCCCATCACAGGCTGGGATTTGTCCCACTAGATCAGGTTGCTCAGGGCCCCATGTGACCTACCCTTGAACACTTGTAGGAATGGAACGTCCACAGAGTGGGACAATCACAGAAGTTACTTAATTTTGTCAAGATATTTTTGATCTGACACTGACAAACACATGCATATATATGTGTGTGCCTGTACATATAGAGGCACATATTCAGGTAGATATATTTTTATACATTTATATTTGTGTGTGTGTATATACATGTTTATCTAAACCAATATTTTCAGACATGAAGTTTGTCATATCTTCAGCTTTACATTTGCTCACACAGCTACTCACATGTTCATGTCCTTGCTTGTCTATATGCTGATCATTCCCCCTCTATAGGCTCCTTGTCTTGCCTCCTCATGAATGTTGATTCCAGTCTCGTTTTGTTCCTCGTTGCCCAAAGTATTACTGTACAAACTGTATGTCCCAGGTATTGCTTCTGCTGTGTAACTTTAGTACCCTCCTGTTTCAATCTCCCCTGTATTGCAACTTCCCACGGTTCCTTTGAAAAGCCTTCATGGCAACACTTCTGCTGGCATGTCTTCCCTGTTCTAGTCATTGTCTCACTGCTGCCATTTTTCAAATATATATCCATTTCTCATATTTAGTCCTCTTATTTAGAACAAAGCTCAGTGATTCAAGGCAAGATCACTTCAGGCTCTAAGACAGCAGTGAAATCTGAACTTTTGCATGTTCAGAATGTCATATGTCAAAGAACTAAAAAATGATCTTAATAAAAAGTGGTATCAATTTTTCATTTTTAAAATGCTAGGATCTTAGCTTGGAATGTTTAACTACATTTGAGTGAGGTCTAGTATCTAACAGAGCAGACTTCTGATGTGTGACACCACTGTGTCAGGCGATAGAAGAAAGAATACAGTATGTCGCTTCAATTGCTTGTGAATTGATTGCTTAATTGCAGGTATTTCAAAACTGATGACTAATTTCACTTTTGCATTCACTGTATAAAAATACAGTAAGTATTAAAAACTTCAAGGAAAAATTCTAAATGTTAGTTTCATGATTTTTTTGGCTTACAAACTTTTGGGTTAGTTCTGTAATCATGAATTATGGTTTTAAAGCATGCTCTGTAATATTTATGTATAAAGGTGATAAATTAATTTTAACCAACTATCACTCATCAGTAATCAGTCAGTCACCTGTGGGCTGTGGATAATTATCATTATTTAAGTTTTCACCTAGATTCTCTAACATTTAAACAAGGCAGTATTTGAGTAAGTGTCCCTGGAGGGAATGTTACAGTGCTCAGCTCTGCCTTTAATTGCTACAAATTTCTTTCACTGTTGACATTTTGTTTATAGAGAAAGGTCCCATACACTAAAGAAGATGAGATGCTTTAGCAGGTTCAAATTCAGTGTTTTGTCCTTTCTTATCTGTTAATAATTAGTACAGTAATTGATTATCTGACTACTGATTTACTTTGTGTGCATGTTTTTTGGATTTTGCATGTTGTAGAAGTGGTGGAGTTCAAATGGATTTCTGGTGCTGAATAATTTCCTACATAATTACAAAGGAGTCTAAGAGTGAGCCCATGTTTATGCAGCGTGACGAATTCCAGCCTAAGTCTTCTGAAACATTCCAAGAGGAAAGGAAAAGGCTTTCTTCCCACTCTGCAATGTAAAAATGGGTCACTATCATTGCAAACAGCAGTCTACCTTCCTAGATTTGACAAATTGACTGAGTGCTTGGCATTATTTTTTGGAAGCTAAAGAACACCTCTATAGCATAGGGCAATTCTTGTGAACCTTCTTTAAAAATGCATAGAGGAAATATGCCCGTCTACAGATATAACTGAATTATTTTGATAATTTAGAGTTTCCCAAATCTGGCAGCCACAAAAATATTGAAAAAAAATAATGTGAAACTGTGATAATAGAACAAATGTGCTAAAAATGCAAAAGTGTTTTCACTCTAATCCCTTCCAGGTCATGATATCTTGTGTTTTTTCTCCTGTTACAGTTAGTGATACTGCAGTAGTGTATTGCAATATTGCAGTGTAGTATACCTTGTAATAATGTATATGATATAGTAATTATCATTGTCTTGGTTTGAGCTGGCAAAATACCAACTGCTCAATACCAAGTCAGAGCCTCTCACCCCTCACTGAGAAAAGAGAAGGAAAAAAACCTCTCAAACTAAGTTTATGCTTAAACTAACTATATGTATGTATACAGAAAAGAGAAAATTAAGAGAAAATGACAATATAACACACACTTACACAAGTTATGTATAAGAAGAAATAACCTCCCACTCCGCAGTTGATACAAAGTCTATTACTCTAGATTTGTAAGCATCTAAAAGGCACCCAGCAAGTAACAAAGTGTAAAAACAAAATGTTTCTACTTCCCTTAAACTCAAACAAAATGCAAGTAGCGACAGCTGGAGCAGGGCCTAGCACAGTAGAAGAGCTGTAGCATATCTTCCTTTTAATTCAGCCATGATGGAACTGGCTGAACACCTCCCACTGCTGCACACATATCTCAAGTTTGTGTCATCTGGTATGAAATATTTCCTTGGTTACCCAGTCAGGTGAGAGCTGTCTGCCAATCCACATAGATTCTCTGAGCCTGCTAATTTGAAGCCTAGCTAAAACCAGTACAATCATATATATTGCTTTTATTTCTCCTGTGGCCAGAGGTTAGCTTCTTCCCTGGTGTTCATAACCCAGCCCCAATCCAGGCTGAAGTCGCTGGAGATGTGGCAAGTGCATTACAAAGTAGGCTGTATGGGCAAAAGGACTAACAAAGCTACAAGTAAAGTGGCCTGTGCCTTGGTAACACCTCCAAATAAACCCAGTTCCTTCTCCTGCTCCATGAGTTCAGGTTTCCCTCCTTGCAATACTTCCTTGAAAACCCATGAACATTCTCAGTGCCTCTTCCTTTGCCTAGGTTACCAGCTGGGCAGCACAGGGAATGTGTCCAGGATAGGTGTATGCTTCCGTGGGCCAGCTCAGTTCACATCACAGTCTTCCTCCTCAGCAGGGTCATTAATGGAATTCTCACTCCAGTACTCAGCAGGAAATTTTAATCATGCTTGTAGGACTTCTGCTTATCTAAGACTTCTGTCTCTGTTTCTTTAAAGCTAAACATTCAGTTTGCAACTATTGTAGATGTGGAAGATAGCTGCGTGGAGGTATAATAGGCAGTCAAGTCAAAGTTAGAGAAAAGGATGAATTTAAATGAAACCCTCTTGGAAACAAGAGTTTTCTATCCTCAGTATATTTTCTCCTTCTAGAATGCTAAAACCCCCTACTTTTTCACTCCCTGCTCTTCCCTCCTTTGCCAGTACACAATTAGTTGGACCACATTTTTCCAGAGAGCAGCTGTTTAAAATATGTCTATAGTTTCTGTATGATTCTGAATGACCCAGTAGTTGTGGAGGTAAGTGTTCTGAGGATAGTCACCATTCTACAGTGGCAATACAGTTGTAATTTGCTTATCTAGAAAGATAAGCAAACTGTAGTAGTGTGCATATAAAATACTTCTGACTAGCTGAAATCTGACTGACCCTTTGCTATTTCCATTTTTTTTTGTTTTTTGTTTAATCCATGCCTTGCAAATGTGTACCTCAAATCCAAGGCATCTAGAAAAACTAATCAGTAACATTTCTGAGTAGAAGTTACATAATTTTCAGAGGGACTGTGAGAATTTCAAGAGTCACAAACCTAAAGGAAATAGTGTAGGCTCTAGAAACTTCTGAGGAAAATGCCACAGAGATACGTTTTATGAGTAGTTTCAGTTAGTCTGGGACCTCCTCAGTAGGAGAGTTGGTTTTGCTTCACTTCATGATAACATGTTATCCAGTACCTCACTGGTGCTAGCTGTTACAATCATGCACATTTGAGAAGGATTTGTTTTCAGTAAGAGTAGTATTTTGGTGTACTGGTTTATATGCTTCCACATACTGTAGTGATGATGAAAGGATGCGAACAAGAATGACCCTTTCAACAATGGCATGTTAAGTTACTAAAATAATTTTGAAATTGAGTTACTAGCTGGAAAAAAAAAAAGGTGGACAAAACTTGTATTTATTTTTTTTCTCTATCTGCGGATATGAGCATAAACACAGTCCCTCCTCTGCTCTAAGAGACAGTGTGGGTTTTATGTGAGGGAGTCTTTTCTGGAGTTTCAGAACTAGTCTCTGAGTCACATACCACACACTGCCTTTGCTATCTAACTCCTCTCTTTAAAACTGCATCTACCGTAAATAAAAGATGCGAAGCTGCTATAAACTCTATCTGTATCAACTCATTTCTTTCTCACCAAGGAACTAACCCCACCCTGGAGTCCAGAACTTGCTGAGAATTCAGAAGCTGTGGCAGTATCACACTGTAGTGACATGATAGGCCAGGTAAGGAAACCTGCATTCATAATTCAGTGTCCTAAACACAAGTGTATACTCATCCCATAAAGAATACATTTTCAGTGGTCATGTGAAATAAATGGTGTCAGTAAATGAGGGCATTGTTTTTGTATTTTTAAGTAGAGCAAGCCTTTTGGCTGCAGACATAACTTTAAAATAAAAGGGAAGGAAGGCATACATAGCAGAGACTGTCATGCCAGTTCAAAATAAGTAAATAGAGCATCATTAAATGGTCAGGTTTAATAAATAAATAATAATAATTAATTTTTACCTCTAGTTGACTGATTGTTTTGAAAATTGAATAATATTTGACCAAAGAGACATAATCACACACCTTAGCATTTGCTTTTCTGAAAACTGGCAGCAGTTGTTCAGTTACTCTATTCCCTCCCTTTCTTGTTTATCATCACATATGGTGTCATGATGACTTTTCCTTTTGTGTTGGTAAATTCCTCTCTCCTTTTAATATCACAACATCACTGAAAATAGTGATCTATATAGGTATATTTTAAAGTGCTAAAGGGGCTTAGTGAGTCAGTATGACTTTTTAGTGAATCCACGAGATGCTGCCCTTGGCATGAAGACTGCCTGGAAATTTCTGACCCTTCAGCACCACCCTCTTCCCACTCTGTCACAGCTCATCACCTCCTCAGTTTTTCTGCTACAACTGTCTGTGGAGATGCATTACAAACTGGATCTCTTTTATAGGTTTAAAATATAATTCTCATTCCCTACTTTCTTCGAGAAGTTTAATCCACACCTGGCTTACAGTGCAGTCACACAGAGTGGTGCCAGCAGGATTAGGGTTATGGGGAAGGCAAACCCATACTTCTTAAACTGGCCTTGTCATCACAGCCAGTTGGTGACAGTATCCTGCTAAAGACTACAGAACTCTTCAAGTTTAGTGTTGTTGTAACACTTGTATATAACCAGTCCTAGTCAGTTGCCTGGTGGATGCTGAGAATTAACATATACAGGCTGCCAGGACATTTATAGTGCCTGTTCTCACCCTATGAAAACCAGCAACTCACAGACATGAGGGGTTGCTGTGGAAGGCCTCTGGGTACCCCCCTGAGGCCAGTTTTGCATTCCTTCATTAAATAGTTAGGCCAGTATTGCTTTTTTTTTTGTTTTATAAATGAAGGAACTGAAATACTCAGTGATGTGAAGTGGCAAAGGCCAGGGAATAAACATCACTGCTGGGAATAAAAGTCAAGAAAAACAGTATATGAAAAACCTGCTCTGTAGTTGGGGTTTTTTTCCACCAACTTGTGCTCAAAATAATGCAGCTCTCTATCATGATTTTTTCATTTTTTTCTTTTTCTGGATGCTACTTGTCAGGAATGTTTTTGTCCTTAAGAGAAATAAGAAAGTAACATAGTAAACCTGTTCCTTTTAAAAGCATGCTCAATGTGCACTATGTCATTTCCAGAATGTCTTAAAGAAGTGGTAAATCTTGTTTTGCTTAAGTATTCTTTTCACAAGGGAATTGGGATTTTCTGGGATTCTCTATGTGGGTTAAGTCAGGCATATGAATTTTATTTTCCAAAGCAGTTTTTCTTCCAGACAGTGACTTATTCCTTGAACAAACAGCAATATCTAGCAGAGTAAGAGAAATAGGTAAGCACTGAATAAAAGTATTGGAGGAGAACATTTCACCTTTGACATATGACAGGTGTTGCACAATATTGCTAAAACCATCTGGCAGTCAGGCTGGTGCAGTGCTGTTTTGGATTTAGTGTGAGAATAATGTTGATAACACACTGATGGTTTAGTTGTTGCCAAGTAGTGCTTAGTCTAAGTCAAGGACTTTCTTTACTCTTTCTCCAGTGTTTTCTTTTTAAATTGAGTTTCCACCGGATGTACTAATTAGGAGACCCATACTGTATATCTTCAAAAGAATTAAGAATTTCACTTCAGCTAAGTGTGTTTGTTAACCTTATAAAAAGAAGGCTTAGGGGAGACCTTGTCGTGCTGTTTCTCTATTTACAAGTTGACTACAAAGAAGATGGAGACTTTTTACAAGGATTCCCATGGAAAAGATGAGGGGTAATGGGTACAAGTTTCTACTGCTGAGATTCTGATTAGACACAAAAGGAAAATTTTTCACAATCAACGATTGGAATAATCTCCCCAGGGAAGCAGTGGATTCCCCAGTGTTGGACACTTTTAAGATTTGGCTGGTCAGTGTGCTGGACCATCTTGTCTAGACTCTGCTTTTGCCAAGACAGTTTGGACCATGATCCTTGAGGTCCTGCCCGTTCCAGGTTTGTGGAACTTAGTTGCCAGCTGGGGTTGAACCATAAAAGTGAGAAAACACATTTTGTGAAATAATTGTATTATGGAAAGTGAAGCCACTTTAATTTCTTCTCTGATTGCTGATGTCAGAATGGGAAAAAAAAACCTACAAAAGAGATCAAAGTGTTGATCCTTACACTAAGATACCCCTAGCAAATGAAAAACTAAATAATCTCATTAACATTGCAGTTTTTTATTAATTAAAAGCTGGATTAGGAGAACAAGGGCTTTATTTCAGTTTCCTTTTCAAAGAGAAATGGTGTGAAATCCTACTTAAATCAAATCAGTGGCAAAGTTCATAGAAATCACAACTTGAGAATTTAGAAGAGTAGAGAATCCTTTGATGTTTTCCATTTTAAGTGCCTACTAAAGAGCAGTATTGCCAAAACCAGCCATTAGACTGCTTCTGGTTTTTACCTCTCACATTTTGCATGTAAGAAGTATTCCCAAGGCTGCAAACAAAGAATTGTGCAAAACGATAAAAACTAGAATGTCGTCTCTGTTGGTCTCATTTATGTGATTCCCTTGCAATATATGATTGCATTTCTGCTGGCAGATGGAAATATTTTGCTAACTGGGAAAATATGCCTGATATCATAGGGATCATTCAGGATTTGTAAGCAGGCTATCTGGTGCTGATGTTTTTCCCTGTCAAATAAGCCCACACAAAGTCTTGCAAAATTATTCACCTAGAGGCCTCTTCCTCTGAGGCAGACCAATTTGTAACTCCCATCTTCTTTCCCTAGATCTGGTCTTTCCCTTTCCTGACACCCCGTCTCAGTCTACTTGCCTGCTCAAATCCTTTTCCAGTTATACATGTTCAGCATCCATGTCCTGACATTAGTATTTCCCTGCCTCTACATCTGTGTTTATTCTGAACCTTTTCCTTTGGTTCCCAGACTGCTTGGATCTCCATGGATGCTCATCTGTACTCGGTAAGCTCCCACCATGCCACAGATCACTGTGCTGCTCAGGGCTCTGCCCCCCTGCTCTCTTTCCCTAGTGGCTCTGCCCTGCAAGGCTTTATTTTCCTAGATGTTTCCCCAACACAGTAATTTCCATTTATATTTTCTCATCGAACTATGCTGACTTTCCTCTGGTCCTCCTTCTGCTCTTTTCCTTCCTCCCATCACCTTACCTTTCCACCACCTCTGCCCCTTTTTCATTCCTGGGGCTATAATTTCCAGTATCTACCCTGCTATTTTACCCTCTCATTTGAAGCTATCTTGCCTGGCTGTACTTCCAGAGGGCCTTCCTGACTCCCAGTCTCAGCACCCTTTTTCAGACTGACTCTTTGCTCACTCTGCTTTTACTTCCCCATTTCTTCCCAGCACCACCTTCCAATCTAGCCTCACCAAGAGAATTTTTTATCCATCACTAGTTTACCTGATTCTATGCCCTTTTTATACTCCTTTCTCTGTCTCTTAAATATGGCTCTTGCTTTATTTGAATTTTCAGTTGAACTTCTCTGCATTAACTAGTGCAGCCTCATGGGAGGGGAATTGGGAGTAATGGAGAGACAAACTCAGTCTGCTTTTAGAACTGGACTGTGACCCTGCCTTAGGTCATCAGGGGGTAGGAGTCATTACAAGGATATAGTAATTTGGTTTTAGTAGCCCTGAGCTGTACCATGATGATACATATACTATCTGGTCAGCTGGGAGTCTGGAGTTCAGCTAGCATTGAGAGTTTTCAGAATTTTTAGTTGCAAAACTGTGATATACAGGAGTTTTTTTCAGATCTTGCCTGAATTTGGAAGGACTGGCAGCCAAAGGCAAAAATATATATATATATATCTGATACACAAACCTCTCCTGCCAAATCTAAGTCTAGCTTTCAAAGCACTGAAGCAGCAGAGCAAGACTTTTTATCATTGATGGCAGCATATTTTCTGTAACTTGTTTTGTGAAATGAGCTGGTGGTTTTATCTGGCATTTGTGTAAAATTGAATATTAAATAATCAAGCCAAAGAAATACTATAAGTGGAAAATTTATTCTGATATAGCTGAAGTTTGACATTTCTGTATTTGCAATAAGGATCTAATAATGGGAAATGTCAAATACACATAATCAAAGGTGAAGCTACAATCTCTGTTGATATGAGTAACAGCTTTAAAAAGTCTGAAATATGTTCTAAATAGTTGAGGATAAATTATGAACTGCGCTACATCTCTGGAAATCATCTGATTCTTTGCATTCAACTAGTGGCTGGATTTAGCCCTTTGTGCATAGCTTAACTTCTACTTTTAAAAACTTGCTGCAGGCAGACATTATAAATTTTCCACTTTCTAAGGCCAGATATGACCACAGTAATTGGAGAATCTAACCTCATGTGCAAGAGAGACTGCAACATTTTGCATACTAATTCTTTTATTTCACCTAAAACTCACAGTGAACCAAGAAAATAGCCATTAGTGTATCTGAATCCAGCTATCCATAGGCATGTATTCTGACTGGCTGTTTCCTGGGTTGTATTCAAGAGAAGAGGTTGAGCCTAATGGCTGTAATGACATGACTGTATCTTAATGGGAACACACCACTAGCAAAACATTCCAATTAACAGGGGATGTACTGAGCTGAAAGAAATGGTTTCAAGTGATGATCAGCCTGGTGTGAAATCATAAACTCCATTGTTAGTGTCAAAATGACTAATTACAGCTCTGATGCAGAATAACATGCCAATTTTTTCATCTGTGGGATTAAATTGAAAATGCTTTTAGCCTTATGCAAGACCTCCAGCGGAAAATGAAGAGCGTGCAATTTTCAGCTTGCATTTTTATTTAATTGGGGCATTATTTCAGTACAAAGTATCATATATAATTCTTTCCCCTTTCTCCACTCTTTTTTTAAATTGTGTTTCTATAGGATGTCCTAATTAGGAGACCCATACTGCATACTCTCAAAAGATTTAAAGATTTCACTTCAGCTAAATAACATCTTTGACTGTGAAAAAAAAAAGCTCAATTTAATGGGACAGAGAAAAACAGGACAGCCAGGTTATTCTGGTAAAACTGAGAAGTAGGCAGAAGTTTTATATAAGGATTTGTAATTCATTTGGGTGGTTCTCTCCTCACAGTGTTCTAACACTGTATAGAAGTAAATTCTGTTATTTTCATTTGTATTTCTATGTAAAGCAATCCATACACATTTTAAGGCTTTTTCTTCCTTTTGCCCTACAGCTTTCATATTAAGAAAGCAAATGTAAAAGCAGTTAAAAGCAGGTTTCAATCTGTTCTCTCCATTGATGGGGTTTTAATTTAAAGCACTTTGAAACTTTCATGCCTGTTAGCGCAGCCCGGGAGCATTAAAGCACAGCTGTCTAATGCCACGTGCTGGCACTGAGACCTGAAAAAAGACTGGCAATTTTTCCACCCTTCTTGAAGTGCCCAACCAATGCTGAATGGATGAAAATAAATCAGATTTCTCTATTTAGTAGAGTACATGAAATAGTAAAGGCAGAAGATGCCTTGGAATTCCTGTTCTATTTATCATCTCTTGCAATTGCACTGAAAAGTGAAAACATCCCTTAATAAATTACAGTCTCATTTTTTGTCAGAGTTTCCTGGTGAAGCAGAAAACGTGTGATGTTTCTATAACTGTGCACTACCCAAAAATTTTATTTATTGAAACTTGATATCATGCAGAATGTAAGAGTTCAAAGAACAGATTAAATGAAGTTAATATAAAAAGCTATGTAGCCATGTTATTCACTCATAACATAGTATGTTTACGACATACTTTAAATAGAGCAATCAAATGTACAAAAAGTCGACATTTATGTACTATAATTATGGGCATATTAGTCATATATGATAAACTTAATAAGCTTATTAAAATCCTAAAAGTTGATTTTGCAGAAATATGTCTCCTTGAAAACATAAAAAAAAAATCTTAAATTCATAGGTATTTAACAGTTCAATGTTCTTGTATAAAAAGTATATTAGCTTACTTCATTTTGGGATGTTGTATGTTTCATAGCTCTGCTGAAAGGAAAAACAGTCTATAAGAAAGCTTCTAAAAATATAGTTCATTAAGTTTTTTATTTAAAAGTTATCTAAGGCTCAACTATTTATCTACATATTTTCACAATTTTAATGAAAAGGATAATTTATGAAGATAAGCATCTTAGTTATAGAATTACAGACTAATTTAGTTGGGAAGAGACCTCTGAAAGTTATCTCCTTGGCCCCTTGCACAGAGAGTGGGTTGTTTAGGCAGTAACTGTTTTGATTGTCTTCAAGGGGAGAACCCCACAGCCCCTTTGGGCAACCTCTTCAGCATCTGAACACTTTCAAGGTGACAACAGCCACAGTTGTTGTGAGAGCGCTTGGTCAGCTTAGTGTCCTCAGGATCTGTGGGCCATTTTCTGCAATTGTCAGAGTTAACAGCCGTATTACCGCATACAGGGTTTCCTTAAAGAAAATCAATAGGTTGTGCTATTAAATCCATTGCTTTTACTGTGATTCCCTTTTCTTTCATTCACATTTTATTTTTGTGCTTGCTGTTTGACCCTAAGTCCCAAAAGCATTTTTGATGTGCAAATTTCACTTGTACCTAAGACATTTCTGAGGTTATCTATAGGGAACTCTGCAAGATGAAATAAACCAGACTTCTGTTTACTTTGAAAAGCGCCCGGGAGCTGGTGTCATACACTGGAGACATACCACAACACATGGTTAGTAATGGGAACGGACAGCCTTAAAGGTCTGGACAAACCCATCAGGAACGACTGAAATCTCCTTTTTTTCAGACACACCATTCCAAAATGACATTCAGCAGCAAGACAAATTTTTTTGTAAAATGTTTCTGAGGTGCCAGTCTTAGAAGTCTGCTTTGGGAATATTCATCCAATAAGTTTTCATTTTGATCATGCCAATGGAGTGTGGCAAGGGCAACATACCTCTGTTATGTCAAACCTAGGCATCTTTGAGTCATTGCTTTTGCTGTCATTGGTAATCATGTGTATGTTGTTTGAGAAATAGTTGATACCACTCCAACAACAAAGTAATAATCATTATCTTGAGCACCCAGATTATGTGCCTGACAAATGTATGTTACCAGCACATGATACCCATGATGGGAGGGATCTTAACTTTATTGTCTGCTGATGAAACTCATTCATATCCCATTGACACAGTAGAAAAGCTGGTATGGCCTTCAGTGCATTTTTGATTGAAGGCATTTGATCTTAGGGAAACTGGATAATCTGGAAAATAAGGATCATAATGTTTTTCTCTTGTAAAAGTAATTGAAATTAATTTAGGGAAAGTACAAAGTATGCATTATTAGTATTTTATTTCTATTAAGAAAATAGGTTTTATTATTTTTTGAATTACTTATAAAGTGTTTTAAGGTTTAATGTATTTGGTGTGTCTTTTGTTTCTTTCAGTCGAAATAAGGTGGTTACTATGGAAACAAAGACATTGGAAGACTTGAGTCGCTATTAGCTTTGGGAACAAATACATTATTACAAAACCAAAAACCTCTGAGATATTGAATTATAAAGTAAAATAAGTTCCTTATTAATTAAAAAATCCTGAGTAAAAGCTGATTTTGTACTATGTGTGCAATAGGAACTACTCTGGCAGAAACAAACTAAAAAAATGGAAGTTAATGGAGCTGTCATTTCCATATTCAATATTATCTAGAATACGCAATTTCCAAAATGTAATTCCCATCTCCTGCATGAAGAGTAACAACAAAGTGAAAGGTTTACCAAAACCAACTTGCTTTTCCTGTCACAATGTAACTGCAACTTGGAAAATAAAGCCTCTCTTGACATAGTTGCACAAGCAATATATGGCATAGCTCTCCTGGCATCTCCTCAGCTATTTGCACAATTGCCTTCTTGGCCATCTCACAGACTTGCGTATTTATGCACAGGGCAAACAGGCTCACATGCAGAACTGAGCAGCCAAGGACCCTCAGTCGGGAAGAGCCTGATATCCTGAGGGTTGATAAGTGTTGCTAGGATTTGCTTTCCAGACTTCTGGAAATACAGGAAAGAGCGGGCCAGGTCAGTAGGAATTAGAGAAATGTCAGCTATCCTCTCCTGTACATAACTCAATTTTGACTGTTAATGACTCCACAGTGTTCAAAATCAGGAAATAATTGCAAAATTTAAATAGTCTCAAACTGGGCAAATCAGCTCAAAATACAGCCATGGAGCTTAGTGAGTAGAATAAGAGGCCAAGCTAACCTGTAGGTCGGTTTTGCTGGAGTATTTGCCAACACACATCAATGTGCATGTGCACACATGTGCACGCACATGTTCACAGAGCCATACTTAAAAGAACAACTCAGTTATAGATGCTGCCCTTTAACTAATAAAAAGGATCAGCCACGGAATGCTGCAATTTTGAAGGGACTTCGAATGATCTGTTTCAACCTTTCATGTATAAGGGAGCTTAGATGAAGTTATGTACACTATCTGTGCAACTGCATCCTGAAGATCTCCAGTGATGAGGACTCTCCCATGTCCCTGGGGAAGCTGTTGTAGTAAATGATAGTTCCCACTGTAAAAAATGTCTTTCTTACATCGAGGTGTAATGTCTCATGGTGCAACTTGCACCCGTTGCTCCTTGTCTTCTCCATGTGGCTGCTTGTGAAGAGATGCTGCCCTTGGTAGGTGCCCTCTAAGTACAGGAATACTGTGGTGAGGCTCCCTGAGCCTTCACTTCTTCAGGTAGAAGGGATCTAACTCTTCAGTCAATGAAAAGAAAAAGAGAAATGAAAGACCTAAATATTCATGGGGCGTTTTAAAAACTGCTACGTATGAAATAAGGACTCAATCAGCATAGTGTGACTTCAAAATGCTATTGTTGACCATGTAAAGAAACACCAGACAATACTCAGTGTTCTTTCTCTATACTACTTGCACATTGCATAACTCTTTTTTTCCATATTACAGAGCATGTATAAGTACCTATGTAAAGGCATGCTTGTTTGTGCCTGTTTTGTGTGGTTAAAGAGAAGGTATTTCTCACAAAGTCTGTAGGTCCAGCTCTCAGAAACAATGGATGTAGAAGACTCAGACCCAAAGTAATGCACTGGGTAAATCAAGTCCATGACTTCTCTCCAAAGAAAACTTTGTCTGAGATCAAAATCAAACTGAATTAATTGAAGGCCCCAAGTTAAGACTTCAATGTGCTTTAAAGTTTTTTATCTTCCCAAAGTGCCGTGGAAAACATACTTACATAATCAGCGTTGTCTCATGTTTTCAGCATAAAAACTTATCTGGCCTTGATAGTAGGGAAAACTTCAAAGGCTGTCATAAATCAAATTAATAATTTGTCTGGACAAAGTCCGTATAAAATGGTCCCATTATGTAAATGCGTCAAATGAAATGTTAAGATCTCCCTCTCTCTTTCTCTAGGAATAATTGGATTTGCACATCTATCTAAATTGCTAGTCTTTTCATCAAAATGTAAGGTCATTTATTTTTCATTACCTGAATACCCGTCTTGTTAAAAGGCTACAGTAAAGAAGGCAAAGCTGTATAGGAGGGTTCAGGCAGGCTGATTCTACATTTTACTACTGTTAGCTCACCTGATGTGAAGATCATCAGCAGGCGGAGTAAGACTAGCTCAGTTTTGAATCCTTGGTTTAGACATGCTGGACTAGGTAAAATGAAAGGATCTGAGATGCTTTGTAAATCATTCAAGGATCATGTAATCACAGAATATGCTTTGGAAGGGACTCATCAGGATTATAAAGTCCAGTGCCTAACCCTGTGCAGGACACCCCAAGAATCACACCATGTAACTGAGAGCATTGTCTGAACACTTCTCAAACTCTGTCAGGCTTGGTGCTGTGTTCACTTCCTTGAGGAGCCCGTTCCAGTGCCCAACCACCCTCTGGGTGAAAAACCTTTTCCTGATATCCAGCCTAAACCTGCCCTGATACAACTTCAGGCCATTTGCTCAGATCACTGGTCACCACAGAAAAGAGATCAGTGCCTGTCCCTCTTCTTCGCCTCACAAGGAAGTTGTAACTGTAATGAGGTCTCCCCTCAGTCTCCTCTTCTCCAGGCTGAACAGCCCAAGTGACCACAGCTGTTCCCCATACGGCTTCCCCTCAAGGCCCTTCACCATTTTTGTTGCCCTCCTTTGGACCCTCTCTAATGGCTTAATATCTTTCTTATACTGTGGCACTCAAAACTGCACATGATATTGAAGGTGAGGCTTCCCAGTGCAGAACAGAGCAGGACAATCCACTCCCTCTCCTAACTGGTGATGATTTGCCTGATGGCCCCCAGGAGATGGTTGGCCCCTCCTGGCTGCCAGGGCACTGCTGATTCAGATAAAACTTGCTGTCAACCTGGACCCCCAGGTCCCTTTCCACAGCGCTGCACTCCAGCCTCTTGTTCCCTGGTCTATGTACCCAACCAGGCATACATAAGCCTGTGCTTGGACAGCGTGAGTTTAAAATCTTACAGGTGTACATATCTGGACTTCTATTTGCACTTATTTCCTAGAAGTGTCCTTTGATTTCATATGATGTGATCTGTCACCTTGCAAACTACAGCAGAATTTTTATATTTTAATGTATATTTTAATGGTCTTGTTAGACCAGAGTTCCATGGTGGTACTAGGAACATTTTGTAATAATGCACTCTAGACTGACAGAAGTCTTACTCCGGTTTTACCCTTCAAACTGTGTAATCAAAACCAAAAAAGTAGAAAATAACGTTCAGTACGTAGTGTTGGGATCTCAACTATTGATGAAATAGAAGAGGCTTGAGTTATGTTTATGGTTTGGCATGCTGCAAGTGATTTATTAGCATAGAAACATAGTAAAATAAACTAAAACACTACTTCCAACCATGCTTTCTTGGTTGGAAAGTTCACTACTTTGAAGTATAATTACGCAATTGTTCATACTAGCATGAACAATTCATTCATTTATAATAATTGATTAGTTCATATTAGTAAAATAAAACACATTTGTGATCATCTGCAATGTTGAAATAAGTGAAATACTGAAGTCTGCCATGGCTTCCACATGAGATGTTTGCTTTTTGCTTGTTTTTTTTAATCATTGTGTATATACTGTCAAGGGCCGTTAAAAAATAATGTGTCCTTGAATTATTGGCCTTTCAAATGATAGTTGGATTAACATTGAATATTGCATTTTAGTCTTTGTGAATGGGCACTCCAGTAGGGACTTCAAAATAGTCTCTTAGCAGGGGAAGGACAGAAGCTATTCCTTCGGGTGCTCCTCTGGCTGTAGCATCCATCTCTCATCCCCTGAGCATTTTCTTGAGCATCCAAGTTACTTTCAGACGTTCCTTCCAGAAATTCTTGGCACCATGCACTGATAGCAAAGACAGAGCCAGAAACTGGGTTCAACTCAGGTTCATAAAATCTAGCAGGAATTGAGGGGCATGTTGTAGCAGCAGCTGGACAGGTCACAGCACAACAAGAAAAAAAAAAAGGGCAAAATACAAACATGTCTTGGAAGTAAGAGTAGTAAGGGAGGTTAGAATATCTGGGAACGGAGCTGGATGCACTGCTGAGGTAAGGGAAGGAAAGGTGTTTAGAGCTGTAAATGAAATGAGAGAGGATGATACTTCTGCCTGATGACTATCTTGGTAGGCTTTTCTTTCACTTTTATCATTTACACAATACAAGGCAAAAATTAAGTGCTATATTTGTCATGGTTAATTTTCCAGAGCATTGGTGTTTAAAGTATACTCAGACCATTTAGTTTTCCAGCTAAAAGTTACGGGGATTTTGTTGCTGTTTTGGTTTGAGTTTTGTCTTTTTTAGGTTTGGTTTGGCTCCTTTTTTGTTGTAGGTTAGTGAATTTGAAATCTTGAGTGGATCTCTGGTGAAATATTGGCAGGTCAGAAACTTCACCTGAATATGACAGAAATGTGAAAAAAAATCTACTTCCAAATCATGATCTATATCTTGCAATTTATACTCATTATTTAGTTTAAGCTCAGCCACCATCATTGCATTGTTTTAATAAGTCCTAGATATGTAATTATACTAAGATTATTTTACATTATCTGGTTTTGTCCATAGCAACTGATAACCTTAAATATTTAAACATAATACCAGCTCTGTAGCTGGAATCTGAGTCAGGATTATTATTTTAGTAACTCCTAAATGTGAGATCTGATCCTTGGTCAAAAGCTTTGTACAGAAAAATAGTGATAAATTATGTTATCAGGCCAAGTTCATGAGTACTTAGATGAATGTCTAAGCCTTCTCTTCAGAAAAGTGTTTAAAATTGTACCTAAACTTGAAGACTGTGGGGAAGTCAAGTTCCTCATACCAAACTTCTTTCAGGGCATTTACTCAATCTAGTAGACAGTTTCAGTATACTGAATAGGAAATAGAGCAAATAAAGAGAAGAAAACAGAGAGATTCACACTTCTGTCTAGACCAAGCTCTAACTGAGGGCAGCAAGGGAATGAAAGTGTGACAGAATGAACACTAAACTGGACAGATGCCAACTTTTTTATGGTGAGTAACCTCTCACAGCTGGAGCCTATTCACAGCAAGGAAAAGGCAGAGCCACCAATCACTTTAGTGATACAAAACCAGAGCATTCCAGAGCAAAAGAATCAGCTCATTGTGTACTTCTTGGCAAAATTTTGGAGGGTTTATAAACACAGAAAACAAACCCCCATAAAACATAATTGTAAGTGGTGCTTAGTTTAGTATAATTCACCCTATGTCAGAATTGGGGTTTCTTGTTGACTGTTTGGTTGATACTTGCTTCATGCCCCTTGCCATTGGACAGTGGGATCAGCATTTTCTGAAAGAGGTACTGTTCTCTGGCTGCACTTGGGATTACTGATGGCACCTATATGGCTCCTAATATGCCACTAGGGCAACAGCTTGGAATATACTGTGTTCACAAATTCACCTGTTTCCTCCCTATAGCAGAACTACACAGAAAGTCACTCTCATTTCTTGAATAGGAACTGCTGGTGTTCTGTGTTAGCCCATCTGCTGGATGCTGCACCAGTGGCAGGCAAAACCAGCGTGAGTCCTGTGTGTCCCAGACCCTCTAGCCATGTCAGGAACTGGACTCACAGCTTCATTCTCTGGATGGACAGTTAGTATCTTCAGAAGGCAACCAACAGAGGTCTTGCAAAGTGCTGTTTGCTATACTGAGAAACATAAATGCAGATGGGTGCAGCTGCCTCAAGTGTCAGCTTTATCACAGAGCAGCAGAAAGAGCTGAACTGGGTTTGTGGCAGCTACACCAGTCTGCTGCCTTAAGCACATCAAATAACCACGTGACCTTCTCTACTCCTTACCTATCTAGCTGTCCTTTCTAACCTGCCAGTTTTTCATAATACTGAATTGTTTTTACATATATCTGCTTAGATAAGATGGAATTTTTCAACCACAAAATGCAGTAACATGTATTGACTGATTAAAACCAGATTTTTCGCCATAATAAAACCTCTTAAATAAATACAAGCTTTCAGAAATGTTTAGGCAGACATCTGTAGAAACCAGGACTTTAATAACACTGCATAAATTGTGGTTCTTTAGATAATATTTTTGCTTTCTTTTCATATAGATGTCTGTCACTAGCTTTGTGAAAAACTTGGGATTTCAGTTTTTGGAATGAATACATCTCAGATCTTGCTTGTGCAGGATTTCATTATGCATCTCATGGGCAGGAGCTCATGTTGAACTCCTGGTTTTAAGTACATTCTATGTCCTGGGAGGTTGGAAGTAGATGTAGGATGCTGCAGGACAGCTGTGCAATAGTTCAAGTTCTCCTTAACCCCCTTCATTGCACTGGATTAGCCCATAGGGAAAAGTATGAGCATGTAAACTCTCTAGCTCTCCACAGTAAGTCTTTAATGACATGCTTTAAATGCAGGGTGTCTGATAGTTGTTGTGCTTTTTTAACACTTCAGCTTCCAGTTTGACTCCTGCATTGAAGCAAAAAAAAAAAAAAAAACAGGAAAAAAAACCCAAAACCAAACAACAAACCCCCAAACATATATTGTGGCCTCAAATATTTCTACACTTTATTAACTCATATCAGTGCAAGATGCATTTTGGTTTAAATTTTGTCCAATACTAAACCTATTCTTTCTTGATCCTTGATCCCTGATTATTATTCTTGTCCTTCTTTGATTAATGACTCATTAAAAATAGAAATGAAACAATCCCCCAAATCCCAGTGTCTTGGGTTGGGATGGCAAAATTCCAACTGCCCAATAGAGAGTCAAAACCTCCCTTCCCCCCACAGCGAGAAAAGGGAGAAAGGAAAAAAAAACCCTAGAAACACAAACCAGGTTGTATGTATGTATGGGCCAGACTTCACAAACGCAGATTTGGGCAGGGCTCTCCCCACGTGGGTGTGCCCTTCCAGCCTGCACAGTGGATTTTTTAGGTGAGGCACAATGTGCACAGAACTGGCCCCACCGTTTAAGTCCTAAGGTCCATCTGCCACGGCCGAGCGAGCTTGGACAGTGACAGTGAAGTCCTTGGGACTGTCACAGCACCCGGTACTAACCGGGGCTGACCCTGCTGAGCATCTGAGATGTGACGGGATGGGATGGCAGGGAGGCATTGAACTGCCAGGGACGGTCCCCACTGAGACTCGAACTCGGGTCCTTGGGATTCAGAGTCCTGAGTGCTCTCCTTTACACCACGGGACCGCCAACCAATTTATACTTAAATTAACTATATATATTTATACAGAAAAGATAAAATTGAAAGAAAACTACAATATAATACACACACAAGTTAGAAAAAAACAAAAAATAACTCCCCACTCTCCACTGAACACAAGTCCCTCCATTGTAACTACAAATCACTCTGGAGAACTCAATTCCCCAGAGACAGACCCAAACAGAGAGAAAGACTAAGAACAAACATTTTACTTCCCTACGAAAACATGGTGGAGAGCTGGTGCTAGGCCTGGGCCTCCCGTCCCTCCTGGGACGACACAATGTGTCCTTCTGGGACCACAGCTTGAAGGAACTGACTAAGCCACTCCTACACCGGCTCCTACACTTAGAGATGATGTCAGAATATGGTATGGAACACTATTGGCCATAGTAGTCAGCTGTCAGCTGGCCCAGCCCAGCTCAAGTCAGCTGATAGTCTGGTCTGAAATCCAAAGCCTAAATTTAGGCCCACACCTAGCCAAACCCATAACACCCAGTCAAGTTAACCTTTGGATATCTTCTAATACCTTAATTGAAATGGGAACCTCTAAAAAAAGAAAACTTGTCCTATATAGTAATTTTTGTCACTTTCTAAACTGGAAGAAATTTCTTATAACATCTGAATGCCTCAGAAAACAAAATGCCTTTTCTGTTTAAAAGAAAATGTTATTTTCATTTCATTTTTTATGTCCTTCCATTTCAATAATGAAACCAAATAAGCAGTGCAAGTTTCAATGGCCTGTGGTTTTGATAATCATGATCCCTATTATGGGCAAAATAGTTTTTAAGAGTATATATTGTTTATTTCCCAAGCTTAATAGTACACATCAATGGAAAACTTTTGCTGTAGTGTACTATATGTATATCTCTTGTCCTGTTCTTTTTCCTCAAAGGCCTCAGTTATAAAATTTCTCTTGTGCTCCAAGGAAGAGAGAAGAACAGTGAAGGAAAACTAGAGAGTAACTCACAAGACTGATGAATGTAGTTAAATCAAAGGGCAGAGCTGTGGCTGCAAGTAGCAAGCACCCCTGGTATATCTGAGGGCATGGCTTTCCAGAGAGTGCAATGGAGGTTTTCATTAGAATATTACCTTCTCAGATTTTATGTGGTCAAGAGTTTGAAATGCTTGGATTTCCTTTAGTTTCCACGATGTCCCAAATTAAATAGGGGTTAATAGAAAAATAAACTACATTCCTATGAAATATGAAAATAGACACAGTCAACATCGTTGAAGTCACAGTGGCCTCAAATGCAGGTATTTTCATTGCACTTTTAATAAAAATAATCCTGGACAATTAATTAACAGTGCAGTGTCTCATGGGTCTTTCCTTGTGATATACTATAATCACTTGAGGTAAAAATCTTAGTTCCCAGGAGTATAACATCGTAGCTGTTATTTCTTTACACATAGAAATGTGGAGTGCAGTTGTCAAGCTCTGCACATTTGAGACTTGAGGTCAACCATTCCTATTAACCACGAATGTTACCATTCCCTGGCTGGAGAAATACATGTATTTCGATCACATGTATCCTACAGAGGAGTAGTCATCTGTTTCAGGACAAGTATATAGAATAAAAATTAGCTTAAGTTTTTCCATGTGCACCTGGCATGTCCATTTAAATAAAGAACAGCAAAGGAAACATTAAACTCGCATACATCCAAAACCTGACTCAAAACCGTCTTTGATACTCTGGCAGTTATTCTGGATTTGATTGGCAACTTTTTTAATAGGTTAGACACAAGTCCTGGAGGCAACAGGACTAGTTCATGGGGTATGTCACCATGGAGAGGTGGGAATGAAACTGGAGCACATGCAAGCACAATGCCTTCAAACTAGGAGCAAAACCAGTCTCAGTGAAGATATGATTGCATGGATTGTGTTGCTGACAGGGAGTGTATTTATGATCTCTAACCAGCCTGCATATACTAAAGACTGATCTGCCGTGTCAACACCACTCTGGTTACCTTGAGTGGGTTAGGATGTGATCACACTTCTGCTTTATGGTGGTTTATTTTTCATCTCTGTTTTGCTGCAGTGTAACTGTGTGGCTTTTGTTTATACATTTTAACCAACCCAACTGGAAAATATATAAACTCCATTTAAATTTAACCCTTTGTGAAGAGGCGAGGGGAGGGTGGCTGTGGTTCCCAAGAAACCTATATTATTACTAACCTTAATTTTCAATATTCAAAGTTGTTTTGTTCTTTAAACCAGGAGTTAGTCACAAAATATGCCTTACTGTGGTCAGTTTTACACCAGGATCAAGGAAAATGCTAAGTGCTGTCAATGTTTGCTGCTGAAAGGCTTTGATCAAGGTGGATTGGATGTAAATGGTGATCAAGGCTGTTGGTTAATATACTATCCCACAGTGTATGAGTCTTAACATGTGCTGCAATTCCAGTGGACCAGTCCTCAAATCTTTACAGTAAGCAATGAGTGAAAAATTCCAATGAGTACTTATATTTACCAATGACAGGTAAAATAATATTTTTAATGAGAAAAATACAGTTACTTTAATTCAAATGGAATTTCAGATCTCGTTGTAGCTGATAGCTATATGTTTTATTTTGTGGCCTTTTGAATAGACAGTTTTATGGAGCAGAAAAATGTCTCTAAGAAGACGGTCTTGGGGATGTTATTGTTTTATCTGCTGTGACGTAAGGCAGGAGCACACAACTCAGCATTTTCTTTCTTCAGAAGCTTACAATAATTTATTTTGACAGCATTTCCAACCCATATAGTGGCTTAGGACTATCTGTTTGTGCTACCTTCCTATTTTAGACAAGCAATGCTTTGCGTGAGACTGTTAATTTGGCAAAGGGCATGGGTTCACATTTGGTTTTCATAGACTGATAGATTTAAAGGCCAAAAGAGACCATTATGATCATCTAGTGTGACCTCCCACTTCAATCAGGGCACAAGCCTTATGCAATCATTACTGCAACATGATCATGAGTTCAGTGTAAGCTAGACAGCAACTTAAAAAATGTGATCAGTCCTGAGTTGCCTTCCTCTAATTTTTAGCATTAATTTTTCCAACTTAAACTCCGGTCCCTGGATCATATCATTTTATAGGCGCACGGAGTCAAAATGAAACACCATCCTTAACTGTCCTTTTCAATTACATGTCTGTGATTTCATCTACTTGGGTTTATCCCAAGATTATAAGAATATTTATGTTGCATAGTTGTCAGACCATGCTAAATGGACAATAAGAATTCTTTTCACTTTACACTGGATGTTGTAAAAACAGTTCCAAAGCACACATGGAATGTCAAGATCTTGGGCTAGGTCTGCACTGGTAAGTCAGGAAGCATTCAGCCTTGCTTTTGCTTTTTGACAGCAGTTTGCATCTACTGAGTTAACATGCGTGAAGCCTGTCCACAGAGCAAATGCATGGCAGCAGCTATTGTGCTCTTTAAAAAAAGCAACTCCAGTGTTTCTAAGATCAGTTTTTAATAGATAACAATGAAAATTAGCAACTGACCAAAAAAAAAAAAAAAGATGAGGAAAGGCACGTGCAAATGTTTAAGAAATTATGATTTACCTAGAGCATTTCCAAAAATACAATTATAATTTGGTTCACCTAACAGAATAGCTGTAGAAGATTAAGTGGAAAGAGGGAAGCTATTTTTAATAAGGTTAATCTGCTACTGATTTTCACGTCTACTCATCATAATGTGAGAGCACACTTTCTTCAGACTTAAATTCTGGCTACAATTCACTCTCTTGGGAATTCTGGTCTACAGCAACTAGATCAATTTTCTAAGATGGCCAGAGCTCCAAATCTGGCATTGTAGTTTTACACAACCACGCAAGTGGATGTGAAATGAGTTTGTGGCTCCAGAAAGTGTGTGAGCAAACTTCTGCTTCTGAAATTTAAATACTCAGTCTTTTTCTGAGTTCTGTTGTATGGAGTAATGAAAAAAGGACAGAGTTCAAATTCTGCTTCTGGTACCTACTATCATGTGATAGCCAAAGTGGTCTGTATTGGAATAGAATAGGGGAGAGTACTAGAGGAAGATATTGCCAAGACAAAATCTGGGTAAACATACTCCAAGAATTGATCACTTTTTATGACCTTTAAAATTTTCAAGTCAGGCCACTTTTAAGAGCTGCCATTCAGTACTGGCCTAGTGAAACTGGAAAGATCGACATTAATTCAGAAAGCAGCCCCCAGGTTCTTGTTATCTTGTAAAGCATTAATATAAACTGATGTTCTTCAACAGAAGTTTAATTGTGATCATTCTTGACTTAAATAAACCAAATCCCTTGCATACCAAACTGCATGGGAACAAAATTTTAGGATTTCCAGTTTGAACATGACACTGTTCAAGGAACTAGAGCATGGGAATGCATTAACTCCAGTTTTTCTAAGGCAACTGACTTGTTTAATAGTTATCCTCCATTTTCATGATCAGGAAACACAGAGGATCTCAAGAGACCTGTGTGAAGCCATAATAATAAATATGAATTTACATTTATATTCATTGGATAGGAAACTTACTCTAAGATTTTGTTCTTTAACCAGTGTATATATCCAGGAAATAGATTATTATGTCCAGGATTTGCAAATATCGTGAATATAAGAATCTGTATCTATGGATCGATAAATTTCTGTTTCTGAGAAAAATACTGACTCTTCCTGTATTAATGGCCTTAGTTGAAGATCAGGAACTTTCAGTTTTTTCAAATCACTGCAGTGTTCCGTAACAGTTTTGAATAAATTTTTTCTTCATAGTATGTATAGATCCAGACTGTTAGTATTTATTATGTCCAATAATAGATTTTAAATAAGGTAACTTCAATCAAGAGTACACATTTTGCATTTAAGGATTGGAATATCAAATATTAGAACATGTACAAGATTAATATATAAGAAAAAGAAGTTATATAAATAAAATTTCAAGAGTATTTGCACATTTGGATCATCTTAAGGAACTGCTTTTTAAAGACAAAAGTTACCTGATACTGTAACTATATACAGAGTATTTTCACTTTGCATGTGAGTCTCAGCCCTGTAAAGGCACATCTGACAGCGCAGCAAACATGCCTTTATAATTAAGATTGTTCACAGTACAGCTTATGGAAATATAAGATACTGCTCAAACAGTTCAGTAAGTATGCCCATTCTTGTTACTCTTTGGTTTAATGGGCTATAAAATAAATGTGGTGTAGAAGGTATTTTTACAGCCAGAGCTTGTGTTACACAATATGCGTGGCTGTGCTGGGAAGAAAATGCTGAAATTATGTATTTCAAACACCCATCACGCTTCTCAGGAGGGTCATATATGTAAAGCCATCAAAATCGTGTTCTTTCCTTAATGGAACAGAACTGACTGCTTCTCTGGTGCTTGCAGCATCAGCCCTGGTAAATGCCAAAGTATGGATGGTTCAGCAATGAAATACTGCCATCTTCATTTGTTTGAAGCCACACACAAGAAGGAGTAGGGAAACTGCACAGCTGCAGAAAGGGAGGACAGGGAACAAAGTGTTTTAAAGCATCATAAAATATGCAAGGAGTAACAGAACTAGAAAACACACACACACACACACACAAAACACGTGAGAGTTGTGGAGAGGATGACAGATGTCAGGTGAGTTAATGGTAGCTGCAGGGACTGAAGTTATAGGCTAGATATATTGGGAGGAAAGTAGTACTGTGAGTAAAAGATGAGGGGGATTGAAATCAGTGAAGGCTCTGCAGAGACACTACAGCCCTTGTCAGGAGAAAAGCAAAGGGCCCACTTCTGGTATTCTCATTCTGTTCTTCCTGGATGCCAGGGACTGCTTAGAGGACAAAGTACAATTTAAAGTCAGAGACTGTCAGCCTGTCAGGAATACTAAGCAAGTGACTAATCTCACACATTTATACAGGTGAAGAACTATAAGAAACAGTTTGCCAGAAGTCTCCAAGTATTTAAAAATTAAATATATGCCCCTGAAGATACTGACATAAATGAATGTTTACAGTCATCATCATCATGGCTAGGCTTCGTGAACGAAGATTTGGGAAGGGCACTACCCACGCTTGCTGCAAGCATGCTGGTGGCTAAAAAGGCTGATACGGGATAGGCAGGTCCGGTCACAAAAGGCACAGCGAAATGTCTCTGTAGGTGATATTGGTAAGGAACGGTTCTTCCTGCGTTGTCTTTTTTCCTCAGGACTGACTCTACGTGCATTCTCAAAGGAAGCAGCAGCATCATGAATGGTGTGTCTCCATGAATCCCTGTTGGAGGCCAGAGTGGACCATTGATGGCAGTCAATATGGCCAAGGCTGAGGTGTTGTTTCAGAGAGTCCTTGAATCTCTTCTTCGGGGCTCCTCTCTTGCGGCAGCCGGTGGCAAGTTCACCATAGAGCACAATCTTCGGGAGGCGGTGATCCTCCATCCTGGAGATATGCCCTGCCCAGCGCAGCTGCATTCTCATCAGCATAGCCTCGATACTGGTGACCCCTGCCTGTTCAAGAACAGACACATTGGTCATGTAATCAGACCAGTGGATGTTTAGGATTGAACGGAGGCAGCGCTGACGGAAGTGCTCGAGAAGCCGCAGGTGGTGGCGATAGATGACCCATGATTCAGACCCATATAAAAGAGTAGACAGTACAATGGCTCTGTAGACACTAATCTTTGTCAGGACTCTTTTTAATGGCATGGTTTTTTTAATATACTTAAACTATATTTACAGGACCTTTTCATTTCTGTGGAAACTTGGCAGTTTATGCAAAAAACAGACCTTTCCATGCCCATGTGCTTCCAAAAGATGAAATTTCATGCAAAACAGCAGTAGCATCAGGATGTGTAGTAAAAAGCAGAGTTGGTATCTTCAAGTTCCAAGTGCACAGCAAAGTCCTGGTCCCAAGACAGCCAGACCAGGGAGCGCGTCACATCCGTCACAGACGGGCTCCTCATGTGCTTGGGTTTCCTTCCTATGGATACAGAGGGTGAAGGGAGGCAGAAACATTTGTCGCTAGATCTCAGTCTCCCATGCAATTGCACAGAGCCAGTATGCAGCTTCATATCTGTTAGCTGGAAAGCTCTTTGTTCTCCCACAGTTGAAGATATTTATGGTAGCCATAATCAATTGATAAACACAGACAAAGGCCACAAGTTCTCTCTTAAGGACAATTAGCGAAGGCACAATCTGTGTGTAGATACTTCATTCTTCTGTGCATAAAGGAAGCTTTCCTTTAGATTTTTTTTATTAAAGAATATAGCTCTGCTGAAGTAGGGGATTAAATCAATTATATCAACCCCCCCATAGCACTGTGAATCCCAAGAAGAAAGAGGTGACCTATCTACTGGTCCTTACAAGTGCAGTTCCAAAGGGGCATATGCTCAGAGACCTCAGTTAGCAGGCTTTTAAATTTACATGTTAGATTGAATGCAGGAAATAAGGAGTCAAAAATGTTCTCAGTCAAAATAAACCACTTGTTTTTGGGAAATGTGGTTAGCTTTCATGGTCTTCTCATTACTTGCTTTTTTAAAACTAATTGCTTAATCCAGTTTTCAATAGGTCCTTAGAAACCCTATTTTCTAGAACTCACTCTTATCTTGAACTTTTCTGCTTTCTTGTCTTGCATAGACAAATCATCTAATGTAATCAAACATGTAATGGCACATACCAAAATGAAAGTCTCATGTTCATGCCTGTGTAATTAGATTTTTCAAATATTCACCTAAACATTAAATTCTCTGAAATGCTAATGCGCTTTTTTCTTTCTTTTTGACAGCAAAATTTAGAGAGTAACCTCACCAACCTTATTAAGAGAAATACTGAACTGGAAACTCTTCTGGCGAAACTCATTCAGACCTGTCAACATGTAGAAGTGAGTACTGACCTCCAGTTGAAATAGTTATAAACCTAATTACATTCACTCCTAGCATTCAGGAACAAAATTTTAAATGAAAACAAACAAGCAAACAAACCACAAAACTAAAAACAAACAAGTATAGAACTGAATTAAAATAGCGGCAAACTGACTTGAAGCTTTTTCATTGATAAATGGTATTATCAATACAGATGACCTCTTTTACATTCCTTCCAATACTGTTTTAATTACATTATGTTAATATTGGCCTTCACCACTTGACTTGTTATCTGTAACATGTTTGTCTGTTTGGGTCCTCTGTTAGATAGAGTAGTATTTACAGGTGGAAAATTAAGGCAAAGAAATAGAAATAGGATCCACATCTACATTTGGATTTCTATTGACCACTGTGTTTTGTTTTGTGGGTTTTTTATTAATCAGAATTCACTATCTAAATAAATACATGAACTCAAAAGTCATACATGAACTTATTTATCTTCCAAAGAAGACAGACACTTATAGGCCTTTGAGTTGCATCACTTATATATTCCACTCTATCATAGAAAATCTTCAGCATGGAGAGATCTGAACCCCTATTTCCCCAAAATCTGGGATTTTCTAGGTGTCCCTATGGGTGCTACTGCTGTACATTCAAATTTAAAAAATCATATACTAATTCAGCCATGGGAGTGGACACAGGAAGAGAAGAGAGTACAAAACAGATTTTTGTTTAGCAAACCTTTCCTTTTTATGTTTTGCCATGGAACTTCTCCATAAAGCTTCTGATATTTTTTTTTCCAGACTAAAATTCAGTGACCTAATTAAGCCCAAAAGCAGCTTTGCTTTTAAATAGATTCAAAATCACATCTTGAAAATTTGGAGTTTGCTTAAGTACCTTAAGTCATAGAATTGTTAAGGATGGAAAATACCTCTTAAGATCATTGAGTTAACCCAGCACTGCCATATTCACTACTAAACCACATCCCCAAGTGCCACTAATGGCACATGCTGTGAGAAAAATGGATAGGAAAAGCTCATCCAAAAAAACCAAAGCAAACAAAACCAAAACAAAAAAAAAAAACACCAAACCAGACAAACAAACCCAACCAACCAACTATTCTTCCAAAGAGATCGTCATCAATTTTTGTATCTGCTCCACTTTTGCGGAGGCTCACTAATTTCACGGAGCTCAATAAAACCTTCAAAGACTATCCATAGTATCAGATATGAGGCAAATGGTTTCATTTCTTTGTATAGGCACCAATAACACCAGGCAGAACAACTGCAATGCCTGTAGCAGGTAATGAGAGACAGACACAACACACGTTTTCTTTCTGTGAGACTTGGAGCAAACCCCATGAAGCAGATGGTCCCAGGACAGCATAAGGCCTCTTCTTCAGTGGTGGCCTATGCCCAAGATGTGCTAGATTTGCAAAATTTAAAATTGCTCCTCCATCTTCTCTGAAGTTCTGCAATGTATTACCAACTCTAAAGTTTAGTATTACAAAGAATCCAACTTGTTCAACTGGTAACAGATGCGCTACTGTCCCTGGAGTCCTGTTTTAGAAAATTTCTCTGTAGACGTAAAGCAATAGCAGCAAAGTTGCTAATGAATTCCTACCATGTTTTACTCATCAAATTTGTCTAATTAGCATTTAAATTAGCTAAATATTAAGAAATGAGCTTCAGTCAAAACCCTGGACCTTGGCCATGCTGGAAATCTGGCAAGTGGGTATGTTGGAATAAACGTTAAAGATATCTCTGTTCCTCAGAGCTTTGTGAAAACTTCAGATACAGTGTGCATATCTCCAGCATTAGAGAAGCTGTGGCTTAGATAGACGTAAAAAGTCAGTACACTCTTTCTTTTTGCTTCTTGATGACAGAAGTTCATCCCAAACCAAGAATCCAAATGAAGTAAACAATATATTGTCAGAAACATTAATGTTGCAAATTTAAAATTACAAAATATTAGGAAAGGAAAAGTTTCCCATGACTGTATTAGTGTTGCTGTATGAACTCACTGAAAGACTGAAGCTGAGTGGGTATTTATTTTATATGGAATGTTTTCTTTTTCATTTTTTGATAGAATATATTACAGATAATGATATAAAATAAATTCTACAACATTTTTAAACATGTGAGAACATACCTAGTACGGTTTAAAACTACTGTTACATACTTTGATTCTCCTTACCTAATTTGAAAAAAAATTAATGTTGATTCAGATTTTGGGGGGTTAAAACCAATTTAAAAAAAAAAAAGAAAAGAGAGAAAAGAAAAGAAGCTTTCATTTTCACATATAGTTTGAATTTTGAAAAACAAGAAAGGAGAGGAAATTATTATTTCTGGTGTTAAAGTTACCAATATTCTATTAAAGGAGATATAAACTTGAAACAAGTTATGCTATTAAACATTTATCTGTAGCTATCAACAGTAACATTTTGTTAAGCCTTTGTCATGTCATAAGCCAAAAAATTCAAAATTACATGAAAAATGAATAAGGAATGTCTTTTTTGGCTTTTGATATGGAGCAGAAGCTGATGTTTCCAAAAATGAACAACAAACAAGCTCTGTGTGTTTTGAATAAATTAATCCTTGCGAGCCAAACCAAATGTTGTCACAGAGCCACTGTTTCTCATCAACAATGTGAGCTGTCAGTGGCTTCCCAGCAACCAACTCCACGGCACATTAGTGATCCCCATACATCCTTCCCAGCTGTAACTTCATCCTTAGCAAAGGCCAAATCCGAATCTCTCCATGTTTTAAAACTAATACCTATCCCTTTATGGAGTTCTTTTCACTTTTTTATCACACAGGCAGGCAAGGACTGATCAGTGACGAGGCTATCCAGCCACTGGGGAGGGTGGATCTGGGGCAGCCTCTCATCACAGCAACGGAGGCATAAACTGGCTTATTTTTAGATGGAGTTTATCAGTTTATGACAGGATTTATCCTGATCTTGGGAGACTCAAGAAGTCTGCTTCCAGTCTTCCATTCCTGTGGGTGGTTCTCATCATAACAGCAGGAAAACTTGTGAATAAATCAAACCAAACTTGTATTCTTTACTGCTTTAAGTACAGAGAGATGATATTAAACATTTTATAGTAATAATAACAATTTAGATGCCTAAATGTCTGATTTCATGCTTAACAAGAATGCATAGTCTGTGCTAATAGTTTATGGTTAAAATTTTTAAAATCCCATTTTCTCAAAGGGAACCACACCCTGGAATGTGAATCCTTGAGACTACAATGGTCCTTTCTGCCCCAGATTTTTATGTTTCTTTAGGAATACTGTGATACACTGGTTTTAAACATCTTTCACATATATCCCTAACATGTTTTTTGTTTTAAACTAATTTTTCTGTCTTTCCACTCTCCCTTCCTCTGTAATCCTGTCTGACATTTCTTGGTTTTGCAGAAACCTCGAAGGCTGTTAATCAGGAAAGTTTTGTTTTCCTTTGTTGGAGACAATGGCAGGTCTACGCTCTCCTGCTTTTGGCCAGGCTGCTTTCTGCAGAGCACCCCCTCACTCAGGGCAGTGCACTGGGCTGGCCCTGGTGAGGCAGCTCTGCTCCCCACTCTGTGTAGGGAAGGAGTTGTGGCTGCCTCCTCGAAGGCAGCATAAAATGATAAACTGATCATAGGATAACTTATAGCTCTCTCCATAAACTGAGAAAACAGAATAGAAATGGTTACTACTTCAATACATATTTATTTGTAGTCTTAGTTTGCAGCATTCACACACACTGCCTGTAGAAAAATTTTTAAGAGAGTTGAAAACTGCCTTGGATAATTTTACCTTTAATTTTTCTGCAGGAGCTTTAGACAAGTCTTTCAAAACACTGTTGTAAAATTGGGGTTGATGGGCTTAGGATATGGCAATATAGGTTAATCCCTGTGTGGTAACAGTCCTGTGGCCACACCCACCCACTGCCAGGTTTCTCTTCCTCTCCCTGTGTGCTGGAGGGGCCCCAGTGACGCCTTGAGCCAACTTGCCCGCCCTGTGAGTGGTGCAGCACTGCCACCCTCCCTGCATGCCTGCCACATACCAGGTGATGGGGGCTGCATCCTGCTCTGGAAGGCCAGTGCCTCCTCCAGCTGTTTGCAGCTCCAGATTTAGCCACTTGAATCAGGGAAGGATATAATGCTGTAAGTGCTTAGGTTCTCCCCTTGATTTTAGAGTCACAGGTTTCTCTGGCTGACACAATGCTATGTCAGAGCAAATTTGCTTCTTTTTCATAATTTCCATTCTATGAATGTGTGAGGTTTCTGCAGAGGTCTTTAAGATCATTACATTCAATGACATAAACTAAAAATTTGAACATCAGCTTCTTATGCCAGTCACTTTTTTCCTAAGCAATTTGAGGTTGTTTCTGGTTTTTTGTTTTGTTGGGGTTTTTTTCTCATCTCTGCTAGGAAATATATGATTAAATGTCTGTTATACAGTCAATACCATGAAGTGTCTCATCTGTTAGGCAGAAACATAATCTGAACTCAGCTGGAGGAAAAATTGGAGCAATTATCTAGGGAGGAGGGGGAAGGAAATAGGTTTTGCTCACAGACAACTTTATAACATCTGTATCTCAGTCTTTCTGTTTGTTTTGTTTTGTTTTCTATTCACCAAACGTCATAGAAAGCAAATTCTGGGCACTACTGCAAAATAATTTTTGGTTTTGTAAAGAACAGAAGGCATTTTCTTCTGTGTAACCCTCAAGCTGCTGTATCCTTTCCTTTCTGTATGAAGTGTAAATGCTCAGTTTCTAGCTCACTTCTAAAGATCTGCTGCAGGCTAAATCTCAGCATAAAATTCCCAGCCAAAAATTGGTTTTGTGTGTGTCAAAGGATGTTTTTTTTATAGCCATGTTATATAATAACCAGCATAAGAAGTAGTAAATTTAAAGACCTTTTATTTCACTGGCACAAATACTCAACACTCACATGTATCAGATATATTTCAGATCAATCTAACAACAGTAGTGCAAAAATTATGAAGATAAGAAGGCAGTTACCTGAACATTCCTAGTGTTGCCATTTTTATGTATGGCTGATCAAACAGAGATGAGCCAAATTATAAAATTATAAATAATGGAAATGTGAGTTTCTGGTAAGACTGCAGCTACAAGACAACTCCTTCAAATTTCACAACAAAATGTCTCCATCAGTTTTTGTATGAGATACATATAGCACTTCTGTTACTTGAGGCACAACAAAATCAAAACTCAGCTGTCAGTATGATTCCCTAAGGGCACTTGAAAAATAAAGAGGTTTTGTGACAATAAAAAAACAGTGAGTACTCTGTTTTCACAAATTTTCTCGATACTCACTCCTTGAGATTTAGGATTATTTTAGTCAAAGCTTAAGTAAACTGAGAAGTTTTCAATAGGCAAATTTAGTTGGAAAACTGATATGTAAATTTTGGTGGCTGAACTGCAGCAAATGGCCTTCAGAGTCATACAATGCTGACCACAACTAGATCGGGATAAAGAATCTACTTTGCTGGGAATTTTTTTTTAGGAAAGGGCCAATGGGTTACATAAGTGCTTACCATCACTGTGAAATGCATGGGATAACTTGGAAAGTAGCTCCAATGAAATTTGCTTTTTTCCTCTTCCCCAATATCTTCCATTTTTGTGAAGATGCATGCTGAGCAGCTCCATTTATTTGCTATATTTGAGTGCTAGAATTAAATGAAATATTTTGATTTCTGAAATAGATGGAAAATGTGACTTAAAGGAAACGGGGAAGTCTCACTCTTAAGAAGAGACTAATTAGCAAACTTCATGAGGTGCATAAAACCCTAAGCAGGATTTTACAGCATTTTTTTGCAATGAGAGAAGGTACAAGAAATACTTTCTATATTAACATTATTTTGATGGAATATATGGCATGATCTGCTTTTGATTTCTTATTACTTTCATTCTGTATTTAATTCCACTCTCATAAAAGTTGATTTCATTCAATGGGAATCTTAGGTAAGCTTTAGTCAGAGTCTTGTATTTATATAGCATTAGAAAAGAGAAACATCAGAAATAAAAACAGACAAAACATGTTGCATGGCATATGGCGATATGGAATATTCACTCAAGGATGTCCTAAATTGCATGCCTAGTTAGCCTTAGCCTAGTAGTCAAATACTATTTCCCTAAAGAATTAATAAATTGATTCCACAAATTGCTAATTAAAAGTATAATGGGTCCTATACATTCACAGAACTGCAGCACTTATGCATACTTTTTATGTACAGATTAGGCACGTGCTGGAATATGTTATTCCGCCTAAAACCATTTTATACCTTCTGTAAATTGGAGTCATAATCATAGTAAGAGTTCATACAGATTATATCAAAACTAATAGCAGTGCCTGCCACTGCCTGTTAAGGTGGCTAGTTCCCTTTCGCTCCGTCTCTCCCTTTGTCTTGCATCCACACACATGTATGAATTTGGGGCTTTGTCAGACTGATATTCTTGCAAAACTTTGTCCTTAGACTAGTAAGTGGGGCTTAGTTCACTCTTAACCCCTGGTTAACTACTGCAACAAATAATATTTTGTGCCTGTCATCAGAGACTGTAACTTCTCAGTCAAAATGTTGTCAATTTATGGAACTTTCTACCTGGGAGATTTTATCTTTGTTCTACCTAACATAAATAGCTAATCAGCAATATAGCAGCAAGGAGCCCAAAGGCATTGGCTCTCTTCTATGTTAAACACTAGGCTAAAGACCTTGGGTCCTGGATGAGAGTTTTAAGTGCTGAACTATGGGTTACCAGGGCACTGGTTTCATCTTCATTAAAGTATGGGCAGTGCTTTGAACGTCAGTAATTATTTTATAGTTTTTGTTTTTCTACCCTAAATGAAATACACCAAGTACAGTATTTTGTTCGATGTGGAACAAAGGCTTACTTTCGGCAGGCAAAACAAAGTAAAACCAATAAATAAGTAAATACTGGTCAACAAAAGAGTACTTTCATTGTTTACATTCAAAGAAAGGACTAACATAAAGGACAAAAATAATGAGTGAATATAAATTAATAATAATATGACCTTTTAACTGTATTTTAGATCCCCACATCCCTTCTAGTGCTTAGTTTCACAAACAGCATAATCTGGTCTTAAACTTCATTGCTGCCCAAAGTCTCCCCACCTCTGCTTCTGTCCTGCCCATTGTGTTTCTCTACCTGCTTCCCACATGTCTGTGGAACATGCACATAAGATGGGTGAGGTTAGCCCAGCCATTGTCCCACGAGGCTGCACTGACTTCTGCAAAAGGAAATAAAATGGGGAAGACATTTCCCAGTTGTGAAACCATAGTTTGTTTCTCAATAAATGCCCTTCTCCAGTGTGCTTTCCTATCATGAGAAATGTCAGCTATATTTCCAACACGATGCTGCATTTGAATTTTGTAAAAGCGATATTTGTTTCATTGAAGCAAGCCTGGTTGGTGGGTTTTATTGATGTCAGAATAAACATCTGTGGAGTAGCTCTTTATGAGAACTTTCTAGATAATCTTAGTTTTTTTATGTTTTTAATGGGATTCTTATTTTATTTAAAAAATTGTTGTTGGTATTTGGAGGTCTTTTCCATGAAAGTTCTGGTTCGATTTGGTTTTGTGATTAGATTGGAAATGTCACTAGAGGACTGCTGGGTGCCTTGCTGGTTAGATTCTCAACAATGAATTTCAAAGCACAGCGGGACAAAGACCCTTAAAATAATATTTTAGTAAGTAATATGATATTTCTATCTTCTAAAAAAGGTTTGCTTTTAGTCAAGCTGGGGCAGATAGTCTTATCTGCCTGACCCAAAGTGGTTAAGCTATCCTGGCCTAATTGATTCTTCATTCACAAAATTCCTAGGTAGCCAGAGTACCTTGGAATATTTTTGCACTGACCTTTATTTAACCTACTCTGAGACTACCTCTAAACACAGGTCTCCTGCTTAGAGATAGATGTGGAATGCAAACAAAAACAAAGCCTCTGGCACACTTGAAATGGAAGATGACCATTTCTTTTTTTTTACACCCTTAGGATTTGTAGAAGTTCCATTCAGATGGCAAGCTGATTAATATCACATATTTCCAAAGGCACAGTTTGTCTTAATAGATAAAATCAGATTTACGCTTAGACTAGAAAAAGTCTAGAAAAGTTGTATTGGAGTCGCTTTTGCTGTACAGAAGACTAAATTGAATAACCCGTAATATCAAATAGGGATATGAAATAAATAAGTTTGACTGCAGGACTCTCATTTAGCCCAGCCATACATAAAAAGAAAGGGAAGAAACTTTTCCATAAATGTGCATTAATCATTATCTTTTGTATTTTCATTAAATAAATGAAACAAAAATGAAGTTAAAATATTACTTCAGTGCATTGTGGCTCTGTGAAGAAAAGGTATTAATTTTACAACATGGAGTAAAATAAACAGGCCTCTCTCTTTAGAGGAGTATGATCCTTTAGTTCATCTAGGTACTCTATTCCACAAAAATGTGTTCCACATCTACATGACAATGAAGAAAATTTTCCTAGAGAAAACAAGTACCAGCCATTATATGTAATCACTTCAGATTTGTTTGATCTTTATTTCTGTGTGAGAAGGAATTAAGGCTCAAATCTAGAGTGAAGTATGTGGCAATGATGTAACAGTTGTTGAGTGGAATCATTCAATTTCCTTTTCTGATGTTTTTATTTTCTTGTGATTATACAGTCATCCTATAGCCACCAACTCAAATGCATAAAGAAAAATTCATAGATCTTCTTTATCTGTATAGCCACTGCTGCAAACAGATTTTTTTTTAGGAATTGAGACCCTTTTTAAATCATGAAGCTGAAACTCAAATGCATAGCTCAATTTCCAAAGATAAGAATCTGTCTACAAACCTACTTTCTTCCATTTTGCATAATCAATGGAGGACAAGTAAATAAAAATTGCCAAAAATTTGCCAAAAGACACATGAGAATTTCCACTTGTGGACAAAATGTCCTCACCCATAAGGAATTTCAGAGTGAAAATTCTGGTCTTGCAAGGAAAATTCTGCTGAGACACTAAAAAATATCTGTCGCTTCGGTATGTTAGTTGAGGAAGTTTTTGTGGGTATGAATCCAGCCCTCTGACTCTGCCTCTGAATTAAACATAGAAGCTCCACTGTAACCTCAAATCTCTAGCCATTCTCTAGTTCTGTGATTTTCCAAACATCTGCTGGGGACTTGAAACCACCACATTCATTTTCTTATGACCTAAGCTGAAATTTAATTCAGGTTTCTGAAGATGAAAGCCAAGGAAGCCTCTGCAGAGAGAACACTTCCCAAAGCAGTTCTCAGCCTGTGGAGCTGGGAACAGCTGGTCTGTTCTCCCTTTTCACATGGGAGGGCTTCTTGTTTCCAGCTCCCTCTCAGACATCTGAGGAACCCCCATTTTTCTTTTTTCACTACACCCACTTCCTGAGGCAGTGGGCAACAGTCCCTATCCATCTGTCTGGAGAACCTGGAAAGAAACCTGGAATTTGTAAGTGTTTGTTGGTTTGTTTGTTTTGTTGGGGTTTTTTTCAGTAAACCGTTTAAGATCTTTGCATATTACAGAAATAAGAATAAATTCCCCACAAAAGCAGGAGGACTAGAATCAGTCTTTGCTTTCTTGTTTGTAGACAATGTCATAGTTCTTCCTAAATTATAACACAACATCCTTCAGTTTTAAAACTGTTTAGTGGCATGGAAAAGAAATTTATAAAAATGATACCAACAAACCACTAAGCTAGGTTCAAAGTAGTTCTGGACATGGATTTTTAAGGAATTGGTTGATGCCAAAACTAAGTGTGTTGTTATCAGTGAAATTTTCTATAGAAAGATGTCCCCAAGTCCAGCATAAATCAGACAATAGATATCTCTGATGAAGGAGTCAATGTTCACCTGGATGGAGGAAGCCCAAATTGAAGTCTCCTCTCTGTAAGATTTGGAGCCTCCCACAAAGTAAGTGACACAGCCACCAGACTTTTATAATGCAGTGCTCAGTCTCTTTTAACAAACTCCTTGGAAAGAGGGCTTGGTTTTTAATGCGAAAAAATGTGGAATGTAAAACCTCAAATATTTTCATCAGGCAGAACTCGCATTCCTTGGCCAGCCCCAGCTGGAAGTTATTGTCAAGGTGGTTGTTCATCAAAGGACTCAAGCAGAAGGTGAAGCCTTATTCTGGTATTTCTGTAGCACCTGTAGAGTGAAGCCCTGATCCATGCCTGTGGCTCTTAGGTCTGACATATGACTCCTCAGAAACATACGAGTAAATAATACTCAGTGCTAATCTCACAAATAGTCCCTTTAGGGCCACAGCGGATATCATGCACTTAAAATTAGGCATGTGCTCAATTATAAAGTTATTACTGAAATTAGAGGTTTTGTAGGCTGAAAATGTGATTAAGGAGTATTTCAACTTGAGAAAAGACACAGATTAAATGTTGGGTTTTCTTTTTTTTCATACAAAATTCAGCCATATCATATAATTTTGGAATATTCTTTTCATTTTTAATAAGCTTGTGCAAGCTATAAAGATGGAAATGTCTTCAAATTAAGTTTATAAAAGAGTATACTTTTCAAATTTAAAAAAAAAAGAGAACTCTACAGTTAGTCCATAAAAAAATCCAAGTATTTTTCCCAAGTATTTTGGGTTTTGTTTTTCTTTGTCTAGAGCTTTCTAAGTTAAGATTCAATTAATACAATAATGTATACCAAAGCATTTAATGAAACAATATTAACGTAACCTTCCTGTAACTTTATGTTTCATGATAGTTATCCCAAAAATTAATTAGCTCTGCTCGACAAAATGAGTTGGTGATGTAAGTGGTGCTAGAAGTAACACTTCAAGTGGAAGCAACTCAAAAATCCCATGAAGTGTTACCATAATTAAGTGCTGAAGTTGGCACTGGTGTGAGCTGAGCTCCATATTGCCCACGTGCAGTGAATGTGTTCACTGCCTCTGGCTGAGCCTGTGCAGGATTCCCCACTCCTTGGTGGAATTTCAGTCCACTGATGAAACTGAAGCAAGGGCTGGGGAAACTGGTGTACTGTACAGTTTGTTGAAAACAGCTCTGCAGAGGTTCGTGCCAAAGTAAGGTCCATGATGCAACTGGTGGGACCACAAGAAGAGAGGGAAATAGGAAGGACAGTGCTGATTGATTAATTTTTTTGAGTCTGCCTGAATTGCCAGTGGAGATTCACTGGCACTGGTAGAGGTTTTGGGTCAGCTGCTCCATGGTCTGTCTCTCCTCATGGGCTGTGGTGAGAAACTGGCAAGAGCAAACAGCTAACCTAAGGAGGTAGGCAGGCACCAAACCAGCACAGCAGAATTATTTTTCACATCTTCACCCACTGTGTGCAAAGCTCTTCAGCACTTACAGTTACATCTGACCCCTTCCGTAAACAAATGTATTCTCTCTTCATAATCTTGATATCTTAATTAATAACTAAGCCTGTAAACTGTGCAAACAAACTATTTTTATGAAGATTTTGAAAGGATAGTCCAAAATCTTGATGAAAGCAGCCCTTTGTAAACAAGACTCCTCTTTGCCTGGAGGACACTGTGTATTTCACATAAGAAGGTTATTTGTAAAATTGGTCCTTGTCCAAATTCAGATATATAAGCATTTGCTTAAGCTTAATGAGCTCCATAAAGTGCTCACAGGTAAATATGTGTTTAAACACGTTGTTGGAAGGAAAAAAAAGAATGCTGGTGCAGATCAAGGTGCTCATCAGACTGAAAAAAACAACCAAGGGGTGAAATATAGTTACTTATCACCTGACACTGTTCCATGTTATTCACCAGTGGAAAAGGTGACATGGCTGTAGGAGCAATTAGCCAGGGCTGAAAGCTATTTTACCTTCTTGACGTCTTTTAGCAAAGTGCAAATGGAAATATAACTCTGAAATTAGTCCTTTCAAGTTCACTTTATTCTGGATAGGATTAGAACTTTTTGTCTTTTTCTCTGACTCTGTACACATACATATAAGCTAAACATACTACAGATGAAGGGAATGTACATTTTCTTGTTGTACAGAACGTTGACTTTTCACTGAAAAAATCAGCCTTCTCTAGAAACAAAATATTTTCATCTGAGAACCAAAACTTTTCTATTTAAAGTTTTCTAACTTTTTTTTTACTAAAGTCAACTTTTCTCATAGAAAGCTAATATTGTTGGTAAGGTTTTTCCATTAAAAATAGTTTCATTGATTCATGTATTTATACTACAGAAAACTACATGAGCACATCTATTATTTTTGATCTGATTCACTGCTGAGGCCAAGTGGGAATAATAAAGTTAATACACATGACTCGCTATTGTCCCTTGAATCTTTGGTAGTTTGAACCTTTCAGGAACCAATATGTGTCATTAGCTCACTGTCCTCTCCAGTAAAAGAACTTTGGATCATTAAAAGCAGCTGGAAGGAGGGAGGTTCAAGTCCCTCTAAAGTGGCAGCTTCTCACTTCCCTTTGAGTTAAGCTGTGATGCTCATTGCCCTAGAATGATGCAGATACTTAAAGTTTCCAAGGGTTGAAGGAGAGACTAAGTAAATACATGTAATATAATTCCTCTTAGGATTAGTAATGATGTGTAAGTTGTGTCTGGTTCAAGAAGACTGTGAGCTGCAAATCATTGGAGGATGTGAAAACATTCATGGAAGTCATCATACATGTTGGGACTTCTCCCTAACATGTCTTCCTAACAGATCCTGGCGCTAGCAGCAGTAAGAGAGGGAATATGGCATTAGAGGGATTGTCTGATCCAGTACTTGTGCTCTCAAGTACATTAGTGTTCCCTGCAGTCATTTATGGGGCTGGAAGCTGTGATGTGTTAAGCGTCTCCTGAAGAGACTTCACTTCTCACTGCTGTGTGGTACAACTGACATCACTCAATACTCACAGGACCAGGGTTTTCTCACTTCAGTTAGAAACATGTTATTATCTATTTGCAAGTCCTACCTCTTGCAAACGAGACATTGAGACTCAATTCAGTATTTCACAAAATGAAAGAGAGGGAACAGAACGTAACATAGAGATTATACACAAAAGGGAACACCAAAAAAAAAAAAAAAGCCAAACACAACATTTTAGAAATTAGAATTTTTAAATTAGAAAAGAGAGAAGGAAAATGTCAGAAAAGATTTTGCTAATCATCTTTCCCTTTGTAGGTAAATGCATCCCGCCAAGAAACCAAGCTGATGGAAGAATGTGACCAGCTCATTGAAATTATCCAGCAAAGACGACAAATAATTGGAACCAAAATCAAAGAGGGAAAGGTAAAAGCTTTTCTTTAAATCACAAGCAGGTCAACACTGCTTCCTCATGCTTACAACTTTTTTGACTGCAATTACTATTAATACAAATTTGTAAAAGTCTCTTTGTAGTCTTTGTGTCCTGCTACTTTCATGTAAAAAAATAATGATATACTTAAAAATTAGTATGCTAGCCCTCAGCTGTTCATTTGGCATTTCTCTTACTACATGTGATTATGTTTTTTAAGGATAAAAACAGATATAATGTCAGAGTCAGTAAATCACAATTAAATTGTGTTTACTTAATGATTCCTTCACTCTATTATATGTCTGACAGTGTTTCCCCATAGTTTTCACTTTCACAAAATGTCATAGCATTTGGAATCATGTCTGGCGATTATCTGAATTATTTTTTCCTAGATAATTTCATTATTTATTCAAATACTATTACCTAAAGATTTTGTTCCAGTCATTGACATTCATGAGAATAGGAAGTCTTAACTTCTTTACAAAAAAAGATATTAAAAAACATGCAAGAAATTAAATTAAGTGCTAATTTCTAATTCCTGGTGTTCAGTGATTATTAGTGACAAACATATTGAGCAGGAAAACCCTCTGACATTCAAGTTTCAGCACATTTTGCTAGCTAACTGTTAACTCAGAAATTCATTACAGTTGAATTAATGTTTTTATTTGCTTGATGCATGGTGTTTACTCTAACTGCTAACCTAACTAAGTCAGATATAAACTCTTCTTGTGTGGGAAAAGCTCAGGAAAGGAATAAAGTCAAGAGCAGGTTAAATGGTTCATGTGGCTGTCAAGATATTCCAATTAACTTGAAATGAAAAACCTGTAGGCAAGGGCTGACAAACACATTTGAAACCACAGGTTCTGTACACTGTGTGAATTTCCTGAATTTCCTCATGCTGTTAACAAAATATAATTCCCTTCAAATGGAATAGATGGCCTTCATTTTTGTTTCAGCTCTGTTTTTCTATGCAGTGAGACCAGATGTGTTCCCAGTGAAGTAGAAAACTTTCCATTCATTTGGATCTGTGCTATATACATGATTGCTTTTAAAAACTCTGTTGCTTGCAAAGATGTATTCGAATGTCCATTAGCATGGAAGATTTATAATACAATTGACTCCAAATTTCTTTGAATAGAGCTGATACCAGCATCTGCCCCCATTCTTTGTTCTACTTTGTTTATCCAAAAGTGGTATCAGTGGAGGTTCAGTAAAGATTTGGAACACTTTGTCTCAAATGTTGTATATGTTGAAAGATTTCAGGGGTTCAAGAGACTCATAGAAAAAGCCACAGGAAATTCTGCCCAATGTTCATTCTTTTAAGGGTGCTGATGGCTAAGAGTCTTTCTGGCAGGTAAGACAGGGCAGATTTCTCTATAGGACTGTAATTATGGCTACAGAGCTGGAAACACTCAGATGTAAAGTTTGAGCTGTGTCTGCAAGGCTGCAGGTTCAGTCACACAAGTCTGAAAACCTCATGTGGCTCCATCCTTAATCTTACCTATCACCTGAAACCTATAAAATCCCACAGAGCTTGTAATAGGAAAAAAACAAGTATCAACTAGACAAGATAATTTTAGTGCAGATGTCATTCCTACCATTGCAGAAGTGGGTGGGGAGTGGGTCAGATGAGACTGTTCCTGTTACAATTTATCATCCGTTGTCTTCTTGAAGTATAAAAAAGAATCAAGCAAGCAAAAGCGTATGTCACAAATCATGTCATGCCTTCTTTTGACTGCAAAAAAATCAAATGGTATCATTTATTTCAGTCCACTGTTTACTTGTTAATTAATAAGTAAATAAAGAGATGAGCTTCTTAACACTGCTATGAACCTTTCCAGGTTAGACTGGTGCAGACCAAATTCTGATCTCTGCAAATGCAAAAGTAGAGAAAACATTATGGCATTAGTTCACCCTAGAAGCTGATCATTAGCATTGTCAAAATTTTGCATTCCCCACATTTTCCCTGCTTTGTTGTTTCTATCTTTAGGAGAAATACTAATGTTACATGACATGAATGATTTGGCCAGTATCTTTTTTTGTAAAGTTTTTCAAAAATGTTTATTTTCCCACTTGTTTCTGTTGTCAGATAGGTGCACTAAGATACCCTTATCTCTGCCTAGGATACAAATATATCTGAAATTCAACTCAGCAACTTCATGGCTTGTGCTCTAATTTCTGATATTGGGAACATTATCTTGGATATTTCTGCAAACCCACGTGGTTGTTAGTTTCCTCATTTTGCATGTAACTGGCTCTTAATGTGCCTTTCTAAACTTCACAATTACTTAACTTCCTTCCTATTTCTTACTCCTATTGAAACTGTGATCCTGATGTGATAACAATGGGAAGGACTCCCAGACCTTTCAGGAACTATTCTAGTGTCTGGAAGTTTTGTTAGCCAATGTTGTCTTTAAATGGAGGATTAACTGTGCCCTTTCCTAACCTTTCAGCTAATGATTACAGTCACATTTACTGTGTTTATCTCCAGCACATATGTTTGAAGTAATAATAATCAGCTCTCCGGCACTACTGTACTTTTGTCAAGTTAAAAATATCCAACAAGAAAACACACTGTTTGACTAAAAGCAGATAATGGGAAGGTCAGGCATATCTTGTTAGTAGAATTCAACAGTCTTTTTCTGTTAAATTTTATTTTCAGATTATTTCTTCTTATGAAACTCACCTCAGTAATATAAAAAAGTGGTTAATCTGTAAGATGCCTTTAGCACAGATCTCATCATTTTGGGGAAATGGTTATCTAAATAGCCCTTAGTTATCATATAAGCAGAAATTACCAGGAAATGACGTTCCTTCTGCTAGAAAACAGGCCAGCTGTGCTTGTTTTGGCTCTACCCTGTTGTTTTCCATGTGGAAAATATTCAGGCAGAAAGGCTGTGCCTGTCGCTTACTGAAAATGTTACATAGCTAGATGGAGTTCACCACAAAGCTTGTGTGAAAGAAGCTCTTGTCACTGAAGCCATTCATCTTAACTCCTACTTTGCCAAACTTTGCCTCTGATGTGTAAATACATGATAGATGCCTTAGAGACATGGCTGCTTTCTTATGTTTCCACTTAAGGTGGTGAGGTTGAGAAAACTGGCGCAGCAGATTGCAAACTGCAAACAGTGCATTGAGCGCTCGACATCCCTCATCTCTCAGGCTGAGCAGTCGCTCAAGGAGAATGATCACGCTCGCTTCCTGCAAACAGCTAAAAATATCACTGAAAGGTAAGGACATTCTTCTCAATAAAAAGAAAATCCTCATTTGAAGGTAGCTGGGTTGTCATAGTTGCTGTAGTCTTGTCACACCACAGATGTGGTCAAAGGCAGAGGAATAATTGATGCATTCCCCTAAAACACTGCTTTGTGTTGCACCAGAGTGGGAAGAACCTTACTGTAATGCTAAATCAAAACATCCCCTTGAGGAGCAGTCAAAAAAGGGTGCAAAATAAGATTTAGAACAGTAACAGCATGCACAAATGAAAGAGATAGAATAGTTGCCAAGCAGATGTCTGGTGCTAAACACACTAAAAAAATGGGTTTCTGGAGGCTGGAATTCCTACTCTGTGAAAAATTCTGAGATTGAGAAAGAAGTCAGGCAGTAAGTACATTCCTTAGAAGAAATGGGGAATCATCTTAATGGATACATAATTTTCACGAAATAGCAAGCTACAAAATAATGAAATGTGTAACCTATACCATGCATCTTTGAAGAGATGGAGATTAAGTTGTCTGGGTGTCTGGAATTCACATCAGTTATTGTGTTGGGTCCCTTGTTGCATGGACTTTCTATTGCTTTTAGGGTCCTGACTCCTCTTCAGCATGCCAGATATATCAAGGCTCCAAAGACAAGGAGAGTGCTATCAGAAAATTTGGTCTGGTTTTCAGTGCAATTCTGTGAATGCTGAAACATTCTCACTGAATTTCAGCAGTATTTTCTGATTACAAAATTTTCTGTTTGAATTATCAGCTGTTTAGCATTCAATCAAAAAATATGAAAAAATAAAAAATATAAAAACAAGGAGAATATATTTGGACAATGAAGAAGAAAGCCATCAAAAGTATGCTTGTTCATTCAGCTATTTTTTTATTTCTGGGCTCACATTATATCTTCACATTTTCCAGATAATTTTCCCTGAATCCAAAACATGAATTTCGCTCTTCCTAGTGTGTATTTTTTAAGTCTATCACTTACTCTCGTGTGCTGTATCAGTCTACAGCAAAGCTGATCAATCAATTTATAAATAAGCCAGCAGCATTGAATTCCTCATTACAGGTTCAGAGAACTGAAAATCTGTTGAAAAGGTAAAGCCAGACAAGGCAGTGGGTATATGTGGTCTGTCACTTAGGCCCTGGTTTGTAGTCTGTCACCAAACTACACTGTGGCATCCCAGTTGAAGCTAGTAGTAAAACTGCCATGAGTACCAAAACCTGAAGGTGGAGGTCTATCCTTTTTTCAGTATTCAGCAGAACCAGCAGTAGATCAAAAACCTGTGCAGACACATAGCTTTTTAACTGACTGTGAGGGAATAATCAGAGAAGCTCCATTTTGAACTTGTAAAACATGAACAGTTGCATCATAAATACAGTCACAGGAGAGACACTAGGAGAGCAGAAATGAGACAAGCTGACATATGTGCCCAGTCAAACAATTCTTGGCTATCACAGACTGCTCTCTGTAATGAGATGGCTGTGAACACCCTGAAAATCAGAGAATCATTTCAAGGAATGAATGAAACCAAGGGTAAAAAACATCAAGTGCTTGCAGAGAAATTGCAAATGCAAAAAGAAACTAAATCAGATTAATAAATTATTCCTCACAAGTAATATTCTTAGTTATCATGTGGTGAGCAACATTTTGTTTGCTTTTAGGTTGCTCATGTAACAGTCTCACCAGGGCTCTGAGCTCCAGCAGTTAAAGCAGTCTCCTGAAATCATGCTCGTTGCATTTCTTCATCCATATATTTCAAAGTAATTGCAGTATCATATTCTCTGTTGTAAGCACAACAGGTAACTATGCAAGCAAAGTCATTACACATGCTCTGATGATTTAGATCATGCATTATTTACAGTGGGCGAAATGCGTTTATCCCGGAAAAACCCTCTCCGACCAAGTACAGTGTCAGACAGAGCAGGCAGAATGACACAATGAAATTCAACCCTCTGAATCTAATATGGTGGCATGGTGTCTGAAATTGTGAATTGCTGAGCTCCCCAAAACCTGATTGTAACACATGTTATCCCAGAGTACTCTTTGCATAGCTCCGAACAACAGTCCAAAAAGGCCTAGTGATATTGTCATCTACATAATAAATACGTGCTTTGTGGAGGTGTTCAGAGAAGCTCTTAGATACCCATTTCATGGTTTATTAGCAAGGCCATTTTTAATTTTGTAGAGGTGTCACCATGAGTTTGACCTAACACAGGCACCACAAGAAATGCATGGGGTTTTTTTCCCTACTAGGTGTAAAAACACCATATTATAACTGCAGATGAACTCCCAGGGGTTGGAGAGGTGGGGAAAAAGAAAAAAGAAGTGAAAAAGCTGAGGGAAGTTTTCCCTCTAAATACATGGGGCAAAAGGCACTTCAGCTGGCCTCCCTAAAATAATCTGTCCTAGGAGCTACTTAAAACTAATTTCTACAACCACAGTTGCAAGAGAAACTGTTGAAAACTGTGTAACAATAATTATTTACCAAGAACCCTCCTCAGCTCAGTTTCTGAAATCTGCTGAAGACAGTGAGAGGTACAGATAATTTATGACTTTCCTAACTGTATTTTCCTAAAATACTGAACAAAAAATATATGAAAAAGTAGTCCCTAGAAAACATTTGTCCTGGAACTGTTTTGGTTCTGTCTACAGAAAAAAATACTCTAATTTGGGAAAGTTGTAATCGAAGTAGTCAAAATATTTTTATCTGACACAGATCACAAATGACAAATAACAGACATACATGGTGTGCATGGTTGTCTGTTTATCTCCAAACTGAAGCAATTGACCAGTTTCTAATGAGTTTTAGTGATCTCTTTGCTTAAATCAACTGAACTTTCTGTAATCATATCCATAATCCAGCTCTCCAGAAAAGTGCATGTTGAGATATCAGGCTGAAGGATATGAAAAATCCTTTCTGATGGCAGTTTTGTTGTGAAAGTTCATCTCTTTATATTAGTATAGCAGGACAGAGAAAATGCGGATGTAGCTCCTGAAATGAGGTAGGCAAGGAAACTTTTTCAGTTTTGGAGGAAATGTAAGTACGCACATATGCTTTGCAGGGAAAAGCCTTTCAAAACAAACTGTGCTGACATCTATTTGTTTTATCTCCCCTCTGTGCCTTTTGAAGTTAACAGCAGTGTGCTGTGCTGAACAGCTGAGGAGGTGTGGGGATCTGCACCAAGCCCTTGGGGTGGCAGTGCCAAGGAATGCCTGGAGCCAGAAACTATTTGGAAAAAAAGAAGGGTTGGGAGAGATTCAGCATCTGTCAGGATTGCTTAAAACAGATAATGATGATGCTATTGCTACTTTGGTTCAATGGGTCATTAGAAGGAGCAATTCACAATATATTGTTTCTTAACTGATATTTTGTTAAAATCCTATCACTTCATGTTAGGCCAAAGCGCTGTAGTAAGAAATTGGTATTTGGAGATTTTGCTCTCAAAGATAAAAGTGGCAGGAGAAGCTCATAACTTAAACCATATAAATAAGATACATTTGGAAGTTTCTGTCAAGCTTTTTGAGAAAAAAATAAGCACAGTGATTGTGATAACAATCATCTTGATCAAGTCAATGTAGATGTGAAAATTATTGTCTTGAGTGCTAAAAGATCTTTTTTCTTTACATTACAGGGTTTCCATGGCAACTGCATCCTCCCAGGTTCTAATTCCTGAAATTAATCTCAACGATACTTTTGATACTTTCGCACTTGATTTTACCAGGGAGAAGAAATTGTTGGAATGCCTTGATTACCTTACAGGTACTTTTATTCCTCAAGATGCTACTATTATATATTCATCATAAAACAGTAGGGATATGATTTTCTTCAGTCTTCTCTGTGGTCACAGCTTTGGCTGACTGCCAGGGCACTCTCACTCCACCTGCTCAGTAAAGGGAGAAAATAAGATTAAAAGCTCATGGGTTGAGATAAGGACAAGCAGTTCACTCAAGAATTACTGCTATAGGCAAAACAGACCCAACTTGGGGAAGATAAATGTAATTTATTGCCAATTAATTGTAAAAGTAGGACACTGAGAAATAAAAATATATATCAAAACTTTCTCCCGCTCCATCTTTCTTCTTGGGCTCAACTTCACTTCCAGCTCTTCTACCTCCTCCCCACCAAGTGGGTCATGGGGATGGGGAGTTGGGGGTTGCAGTCAGTTCATCGTAATGCATCTCTGCTGCTCCTTCTTCCTGATGCTCTTCCACTACTCTGGCATGATCCTCCTCCCACAGAATGCAGTTCTTCATAACCTTCTCCAACACAGACCCTTCCCACAGGCTGCAGTTCTCCAAGAGCTTCTTCAGTGTGGGTCCTTTCTGCCAGATGCAGTCCTTCAGGAGTGGACTGCTCCAGTGCGGGCTACGGTTCCTATGAGAAAACTTATCCCTGAGTGGTCTTCTCTCTGCAGGCTGTAGCTTCCTCCAGGGCATACAATCTGTTCTAGCATGGATCTTCCACAGCTCTATTCAGCTGTATTCCATCTGCTTCACTGCAGTCTTCCATGGGCTGTAGGGAAACGGCCTGCATCCTCATAGTCTTCACCACGGGTTGCAGAGGAATCTCTGCTCTGACTCCTGGAGCAGGTTTTCTCCTCCTTCTTCACTGACTTTGGCATCTGCAGATCTATTTCTACCAGGTTTTCTCACTCCTCTCTCTCCCAGCTCTTGCACAGCCTTTTTTAACCTTTCTTAAAAATGTTATCACAAAAGCACTACCAGCATCAGTGATGCGCTCAGCATTGGGCAGTGGCAGGTCTATCTTAGGACTGTCTGTGTCTGACATGGAGTCAGCTCCTGGTCTTTTCTGACAGAGATGACTCTTGCAGCCCAGCCGCTACCAGAATCTTACTACACAAACCCAATACACTTTACCTCTTAATTCTTAATGTATTACCCCCAACAGAGTCAGAATGTCCCAGGAAGCATTAGGTGCTACACAACACAACTGGGATGTATTTCCTACCTCTTCTCCTTGCATTCCTCCCCACCAGAGTGAGGAGGTGGAATTGAGAAATGCTTAAAATCCATTGCAGCAGAGTGAAGTGAACGAACAGCTGGAGCTCAGTGTGGAGCAGACAGGGGAGGGAGAGCAGGAGTCAAACCCCATTTCCCAGGAGATGCATGCTCCAGGTGTTATCCTCTGCCTTGGGACTGCCTCCTTGCTGCAGCAGATTGCAGCCTGGCAGAGTTCCCATGAGCAACCAGAAGCTGTTCAAGCAATTAGCATCACGGGTTCAGCAATGAAAGATTTTTTTCTAATGTCGGTATTTCCCTCATCGCAGAATTGGAGGATCTCATTGTGTCTGGGACCAGAGACCACACGGTGTGTTCTGTGCCAGGGTGTGGGTTGGGTTCTCCACAAAGCAGAGCCCCACCTCATTTAAGTAAGATCTTTGGCTTGAAGAAGGCCACAGTATTAGACCGTTACTGAAATCCTGAGTAATGTGCACTCTCAGAGTGTACAATGACTCACAAAGAGAAATTACTGTAATTTAGGGTGTTTTGATTTCAATGCCAGAATTAGAACAATTCATTCCAGTTCAATTGAAAACAGAAGAGACATGTGGTGGGTTTGCATTTTGCAGAGTTTGTAAGCATCTGCTGTTAACAGCAAGAATTTGCAATGAAAGGCACAAAGCAGTTAGAAAAACACTTGAAAACACTTCCTGGGTCCGTTCACTTGTCCCAGTTTGCAGGAAGTATACCCGCATTAGTTTGGGAGACTGTGACAGCACAGAGTTTCCTCATTGCCACCACTGTATGTTTTCCATGCAGAGGACTGTCTGCTGGCTTTTCTTCAGAGGAAAGGCTGAGAAAGTTAATTGTTCAGCCTGCAGAAGAGAACTGTCCAAGGAAACCTCATCCTGGCCTTTCAATACTTAAAACATTTGAGTAGGGTCTGTTATGATAGGACAACAGATAATGGTTTTAAAGGAGGATGAGTCTAGATGACATATAAGGAAAGAATGCTTTACAATGAGGGTGGTTAGACTGAAATAGGTTTTCCAGAGAGGCTATAGATACCACATCCCAGGAAACTCACGGTCAAGTTGGAGGAGACTCTGAGCAACCTGACGTAGATGAAGATGTTCCTGCTCACTGTCTGGAGCTGGACCAAGTCCCTCCCAATCCAAACTGTAGTATGATTCTGTGATTATGTGATTCCATTATTCCATGAGTATTTAATTTAATACTGGGCAGCACAAGACTGGGAGCATGCACAAGGCAGCAGCACCTTTGCCTGACAGAGCTGTGGAGTTCTTGCCATATCTGAAAGAGAGAAATTTCTGTAACACCATGTGACTGATGAATACAATCAATGTCCAACACATATTCCAGCAAATAAGACACAATAATAATGTGGTAAGAGAAATACCAACTTGTTACCGAGCACTAGTGAAATGTTATGGTGTCTGCCTGTCCCCAGGTCTGCTGGAATTTTGCCACCATATTGAGCATCCACCTCAAAATTATAAAAATACAAGAAAATGAAAGGAAGGATTAAAACAAAAAACAGATGCATTTGCCCTAACCTATCAATCTGCTTGTAAAATAATCAGTCTTAACTTCCTTTAGAATCAAAGAAGAGGAATAACCACCCAATTTTAAGGCACATATATCAGAGTAGTTGACTCCATCCTGGAGTTGCCTATTTCTTCCAGTTGTCTGCAAACAAAGGCTAGATGTACTCACTCAAATACATATAATTATGGTTTAGATCTCTATAGTTATATGAGGCAAATTCTATCTAGCAGTCTGTTCCTGCACCCCTCAGGTCTTTTCTCCTTTGTACATCATATGTCAATATTATCAGCCTAATTGCTATACACTGCAGAAAACAAAGGGAAGTTGTATCTGTACCAAAATGGAGGGTTGTCTTGCTTGAAAGATCTTTTCTGTGATCCATCATGCTGGCTGTGTCATTTACATAGCTCCTTCTCTGCCTTTTTCCTAACTCATCCATGGCCTTAAAAAATTGCTCACAATGCAGTCTTAGGGAACTTGCAAATTTATCAAGCATTTTAGCTAGTTTTTTTCCTAATAGACCTTGCCCTTGTTGCCCAGTGAAAAACAGTTTTAGCTGGCTTTATTTTTGTACTATTTTTCCTCACATTAATAAATAGCATATGGCTGCGATGGCAGAATGCGAAACACATGTTGAAATTATCTGAAAATAAAATACAACCTATTTATGTAGGTTGTATTTATGTAAATACATTTATGTAAATATGTGTATATATGTAATGTGTGTGTGTATATATATGTGTATATAGCATTGAGAGTCTAATGCACTTGATTATTCTCTACTGTTGTTCAGAAACTCTGGAGGAAGACTTACATTATGTTATTCCTTTCAAATTGGTGCATGGAATCTTCATAGATCTTAGACTGAACACTTTGTGACAGAGTGAATTAGACTTTACTTTTATCATGTTTTGCAGCTTAGTAAAATGAAGACCATTTGTAAGTCCTAGTGGTTGGTCTATGGCATGAATTAAATGAAGCAGCCTACCATATAACTATCATCTATACTGCTTCTAAATAAAATGTCAAAGCCTAAATTCCAGCTTCATTATCTCTGGTGTCAGTTGCTTTTGAAACAATTGACCTTGATTGTCATACAGAGATTCTCTTCTCCTTTGGTTCTTCCTGGTGTACTATTTGTCAGATCTTCCTCATCTTCCATCTCCCCAAACCCAGGTTTCTATGTTGCACATTGACATTTGCATCATTCTTTCTTCCTAGGCTATTTCTTTCCTGAATATAAATTTAACTAGTTTGTGCTTATCATTTACACTGCTCTCTGTTCAAAGCTTCTCCTATCAAAATGAAAATCTCTGATATCTTTCTGAAAGTTGCCAGCCAGACATTGAGATATCAAGCTCAGTATATTAAACATTACTTTTAATCTTCCTCTGACTGTTCAATTCTCTGTATATATAGCCTTGATATCTTTTGAAAGGTTCTTATCTTGCCAGTTGCTCAAGCTCTTCATCTGGAAACCATCTTTTTCTAAACATATATCTAGCTAGATCCAGGCAATACATATGACTTGCAAACTCTCTGCACAATTCGTAAAGAATTTTTTTATCCATTGTGACTCAAAAATACCTGTTCTGTGTCTTAATACTTTGAAATCAGTTGCAGGAACATTTATTCTTTGACCTTGCAGTTTGCCCTCCTTCAGAAATCCCATCTGAAACAACGATAAGTTTTCTTCATTCATCACTTTAGCTCTCACAGCACAAAGAAATATGTATTGCCTAGCATATGCCTGCAATTTTTTCACACAGAAACAACTTCATTCTGGAAACTCTTCACAGCCTGTCTTACCACTTAAATATTTCAGTATTGAAAAATCAAAAATCAACTCCAGCTAGCTCAGTCTTATGATTTGGGTGTAATGTCTTCTCATTATGTTGTTTTTGAACAGTTCTGGCCAAGCCAAAGACTATGGCTAGATGGTTGTATGACTGAGCCCTCAATACCAACTCAAACATGACAAGTTACATACAATTTATATCTACATTTGATGAAACTGTGCCTTTGAAATTCCTGCATGCCGGTTCAGTCCAGTGTCATAATACACAATGCAATAATGAACATCGGAGAGAGGTTCAGAGTAAATTCTTCAACTCCCTCATGTTCATATCAGCAATATGGATATTTCTAGCACCATTAAGTCAAGGAGATGGTTTAGATCTTCCTTTCTTTACTCAGTATCAAAATTAGTAAGGAATCCCTGCAAAGTCAACAACTCCATGATGGCAGAGAGATGGAAGTTGAGGTGGGTTTAGTCAATCTCTATGACCTGGTGTTGAGAGAATTTAGATATAGTCTCAATAGTCACCAAGCGCCACTGTGTGCCTGCTGGGATTCACCCATGACAGGTGGCACTTTGCCCAAACTATCTCTCTTGTGTATGAACCATGTGAGCACATTCATTCTGCTCCAGAGCAAAAGCCATGCAGCCGGCATGGAAAGGAAGGTCAGTTAGGCTAACCTGATTGAAATGGAATAGTTATGGTCACAAGGTCTGTTACTTCTGAGAGCAAATTTAAGAAATGGCATTTCTAATATTAGTAGCTTTCGGGCATTTCGGGTGTGGTTACTGACTTTTTTTAAGTGTGTGCTCAGTTTCAAGTTGAAATGAAGTAAAATCACCTTCTGCAATGACTTCTCTCTTTTGTGAGAGAGTGCTGATTCACAAATGTAGGTGGATGAAAGTCTGAGTGTCTGAAGTAGTCACCCCTCCCAGATCCTTGCTCTGATCCTCTATGGAGAACCGAAGGGTGTCTTTTGTCTTCCTAGCTGTGCTGGAAGCATGCTAGGCTTCCCCTTCCAGCACAGTGGTGGAGCACATCCAAGTCACAAAGGGGAAGTTGATAGTCCAGCCTTGAGATCACTCTGGAGTCTTTGAGGAGCTTTTCCTGTGACATCTGAGCTCTCTAGCAGTCTCAGTGAATTCAATAACCAAATCACACACTATGAAATGTAATTATGAAGCTAAATGGTTGAGATCAATCTCTTTAATTGCATTACAAGTTTACATTCTCTGAAGGAGTAAGTGCTGTGGAATGATGAATTTGGCAGAATTCTACATTGTATATTTTGTTGTATCAGAGCATTTGAATCTAGACTTGCCTGCCTTTCTGCAGGAGAAGCAGATGTATTTGTTTTATTCTGAGTGTTTGTGAAATTAGTGTTCCTGAAGACCTGACTTTCATGCAGTATAGTCTCAGGTGGATGGGGCTTAATCTCAAGAGCCGGGGAGTATATGTCTTGCTTAACTCAAATCTCTCTTCACTCAATCACATTGCATGAAGGCCTATAAAAAAGCCAGGTGTGGATATGAAGAGTGAGCTTAGGCTGCCATTGAAGACACTTAGGTGCTATTGAAATGCAGCTTACAGTTCCTTGAATCTTCAGTAATTTTTTGCTTTCCATAAATTAATATTTATTTTCTGTGTTGAAGTAACAAGTACATTTCTCAAGTAAAGGTTCTTCTGCTTTAGGTGCAGGAGATAACTGAAGACTTTAGTTGAATACTGGCGCACACACAAAAAAAATTGATCCAGTTGTATAGCTGTAATAAGTATTTCTTCCATTTTTTTTCCCTTTGAAAGACAGGCAAAATATTAATGTGTAGCCTCAGTTAGGAAGAAAGAAATATAAAAAGCCCCTCCAGTGATTGTTCTACTGGGTACATTTTTGAAACATGGTTGATGGTGACAATATTTCCAGAAAAATATCGAGAGGAAGACCCACCAGTCTTTCCAAGAGAGACTGATTTCTTTCTTATTTAGATGTTTGGCTTTGTAAAGATTGCAAACAAGGAAAATTTAGACATAAGAAGTTTGCTTCAAGTTTCATGTCTTTAAATAGGTCTTTAAAAGAGAGAGGAGAAAATTGAACGTAAAAGTATGAGTGTTTGGAACTTCCCCAAAATTATATTTTTAAATGCCACTTAAGCCAATCTCCGGTAAGATAGGCTATGCAAACACTGCTTTCAAGTCAACGGAGAAGAGTGTTGACTCTCCCTCTTGGTACGCATCAATGAAACTTTGATAATTTTGGTATGATGGTCAGAACAATCCCAGAAAAAGTAGCATGTCCATTGTACCCATTCAATCACAATTTAATGTGACCACCAAAACAACATATGTTCTAGGGCATCTGAAACTAAAGCTACTTAAATACAAAATAATTTCGAAATCTGGAGTTCTTAGTAGTAAGAATTCTTTTCCAACTGTTTGTTTATAATCAAAGTTACTACTGGAATTAGCAAAAAGTTGCTGAAAAGTCTGTTAGATGGTACCACTACAAATGCATACATCAGTTGCATCCCATAGTCTCAGATGAGAGGGGAAATACTGGTTGCGTCAGTAGCCTCTTCTGTTGTGTCTTACAGCTCCCAACCCACCCACCATTCGAGAAGAGCTCTGTACAGCTTCTTATGATACCATTACTGTCCACTGGACATCGGATGATGAGTTCAGTGTGGTCTCTTACGAGTTGCAGTACACCATCTTCACTGGACAAGCTAATGTTGTTAGTAAGTATAAACCTTCGCTTCTCTAGGTCTGTTACCTTATGATTTGTCTGTAAAGCAAGTGCCTTTAAATATAAATGTAGTCATATGTCAAGAACAAAAGGAAAAAAATGTCTTCTAGGAAGATTTCCTCAATTTTAAATCCAAATCAGTAATGATTTTAAAAGATTTTAAAATTCAATATTAATTTAGTTAAAATTTCTTGTGCCTTTTCTGGGAGTGTCATACATTGGGAGCTCTCAAAGACTAAACCCAGCACATATTCCCCAAGTCCTAAATATTGTCTATGTTAGCAGGACTTGTCTCTTGCATCCCAGGTCTCTTGTTGCAGATGCAGCAGGGTCAGAGATCTCAGATCCACTGGCTGCTGTAGTCAGGCACTTGGGAGCCTATGTTGAGCTGGTCATTAGGTAGAACTGCAGCCCCATTGTCTTTTAGATAAACTTGACAACTGGACCTTTGTCAGAAATTAGGGTTTAATTAAGGCCTTCCTTCTGGTTTTTGTTGTCTTCAAGGCCACAAGGCATATGTCTCTGTTGGTGTACTAAAGGCTAGGTCAGAAAACATCAAGGGAACAACAATTAATATTATAACTTTCTTTGACTTATAATAACATTAACAAAGCTTCTTGTATATTTTGTATTATAGCACATTTTTTATCAAATACGATCTACATTTTCAGTATGTGACTTTCTTTAATGATTTTTTTTTAATCAAACACACTCTATATTTTGATTATGTGACAAAATTTACTGGTTATTCCTTGGATGTTTTATTGTTAAATAACTAGTCCTCCAAGAAAAAATATATTGTCTAATCTTTGGTTAAGAAGTTGACACTTCTGGGTTCAGGGTTCTGAGATCATTGGGATCATTGACTGTGAAATTGGAGAAGTCTTCTTCCTGTTCCCCATATATTTCATGGGAATACCACTAGCTGACACATACTTACTTTATGAAACAAGGATTCTGAAATTTCACAAATCAGTCAAAAGGTGGAATTTGTTCAGTCATTGCTTGTGTAGATTGGGAACTCACTACCACAGAGGAGGGTTGTGTTTTTGAGTTCAAGAGATACCTGGACAGATCATGCAAGAAAAATCCCCTGAGAATAATGACGTGCACAGGCTTCCTCCAGGCTCAGGAAGTCCCAGAGCTGTAATCTCTTGGGGCCTGGGAGAGCATGGTGAGAAATGATCAGTGTGCTTTCCCTGTTCCTCAACGCCTTCACCTTTGTCCACCATCAAATACCCACACAGAGCCAAGTAGGGTTAATTCTGAGCCAGTGCAGAATTGTTTTTCTTCTTGGAAAATTGTTGAGATACTTTGATGAAAGTCAGTGCTGTGGACATGTTTACATGCTTTATGTCGGTGGAAAAATGGTATGGTTTATTCCGAGTGTCAATACTGAGCCAAACTCTTGCACTGACTCCCGTGCTGCTGTTTGTACCTCATTTTCTTCAGGAGTTTCTTTTCCAAGCCATCTGAAAGGCTGTCTGAGAATCATATGCTGGCACTTTAATACCCTTTTTAAATACCATACTGTGAATGTATTATAGTATTCAGAATTGACTGAAAAATAAGGTACATTATTGACAATCTGATAAATGTTTTACCAAAACCTCCATTTAGTATTTTCCTTGACAGTCTGATTTTGAAGAGCACACAGTAAAATTTAAGATTGCTGGAAAGACCAAGTAAACTTCACATGCTTCTACATTTGAGCAAGCTGGATATCAAAATTCTGGTATTAGTTTTGAACAAATTCAAGCAAGGTATATAAAGAAGGAAAACTGTCACTGATTAATCACTACTAAGAAGAGAGAACTTAATGATAAGACAGTACTTTCCTTGTTTTCTAGCCCATTTTTATCTGTTGCTTTTTGCTATGCAAGTCAATTATTGTCACTATGTGTGAACATGTCAGCAGCAAAAGTTGTGCCATTTCCACAACTTTGTGATGTGAAGTTTTACTCTTTGCTTACTAGTGAATAAATAACGAGGTATTTCATATTTAGTCTGTATTGTAAGTTTCCCATGTGGAGGTGAAAGCTTTGATCTGCAAAACATGTACCAATTAGTCTGCTTTCAGAGATGCAATATAGTTTTCGAGCATAGCATGAAATGCTCAGTGTGCAGTCTCAACGATCATTTAATCACTTTGAAAAACCAGTATCATTAAAAGTTTGAAGAGAAAACAAATTAATACTGTAAGAAACTTTGTTTACAGAATGCTCTGAAGACGTGAAATGAAAGTAGAAACCATTTAAAGAACTAGCCTTTGGTTTGTTTTTTTTTTTTTATGCAGATGGCTCTTGTGAAAATGTCCTTAAATCTCAATATAGACATGAACACCTCCAGTGGTGATGTTTCCCCCGAGTCTAACTGCTACAGATCTTCACAGGTTTCTAACATGTGAGAGTCACTCAGTTCATTACAACTTACACTGGTATTGGAGATTTGACCACTGATATCATAGAATAGTAATGGAATCACTTAGGCTGGAAAGGACTTCTTAAGATCATTGAGTCCAACCATTAAGTTAACACTGTCAAGTCAGCCACCAAAACAGTGTCCCTAAGCACCACATTGATTTATCTTTTAAACAGATCCAGGGATGGGGACTCAATCTCTTCCCTGGCCTTTTCCTTGAAGAAATTTTTCCTAATACCTGCTGTAAACCTCCCTCAGTGCAACTTGAGGCCATTTCTTCTCATTCTGTCAATCCTGTCCTGATTTTACTCAGAGCACTGCATGGATTTTATTCACTTTGTTGTATTCCATTCTTTGCCCTGAAGAAGGATCTAATATCCCTATTGTTCTTAGAATATCAGAGTGTACCTGAGTAGTGTGTTTGAACACTGCAACCTTATGTTTTGATGAACTGAAGCTAGGTGATATTTTATTTTAATCCTGTCTTAAAGAAATAGACTTTGGGCTAGCACAAATTTCTTCCTACTTGTGGCATTTGCATGCTGTTGTGTGTAACTTTATTTCTCTGTCATATCCCAAAAAGTTTTCATTAGTATTGTGTGTTGCTTCTAGCAGATAATGCAAACAGGACCACAGATTGTCTTCCGTTCTGTTTTTTTGTAGCTATGCATTAGTCACAAGGGAGTAGTTAGAGTACTGCATTAAACCAACAAGCTTTTCCCCCCTGAGACAATAGGAATCACTTTGCATACATACCCACCTACCGTGCTAATGGAGGCTGTTATTTTGGAATCTGTTTCTTAAACCACATAGCCAGCCTGACTGCACTTTCCACTGTTGAGTACATTTTCCCCACCAGAGGCATATATCATTCAGAGATTGCTAAGAATTCAGTAACAAAAACAAGCAATGCTATGTTTTTCTAGTATATTTTCTATCCAACATAATCAACTATATTCTTTTTTATTAACTGAAAAATTGGAAAGTTAACATTTGATGGAAAAGGTCCAAATAGAGTATTTCATTTGAATCCTATTTCATACAGGAAAGATTATTTCCAAATGTGGCCAAACTGCTTGGCTATTAAATGCTTGGCAGCCCCTCTTCTGTGCACAAGAGCAACGCGGAACTTTAAATTAAGCAGGCTTTTACTAAAGCAGTAGTTCTGAGTTATACCCTTTGTACATTTGCATTTCTGAGAGGGAGCTAATCACCTGCAATCTGAATATGGTAAAGGCTTTTAAAATTACTTTGTCACTAGCTAGCTAACATGCATTATGATCTCATTATCCTATTTCAATAAATTTTCAAGTATTCATTGAGTGTGCCTTTTTTTTAACACATTTGGTATAATGGGCTTCAGGAGGTTTCAAATTTAAACACCATTTTTTTTCTAGCTCTCAAAGATGCATTCATGAAAACTGTGTCTCTCTCTTTTTGACAAAAAACAGTAAATAATTCTCTCTTACATGGTAAAGGGAATCAGGGTTAATTAGTTATATAGCCTGATTGCTAAAATTGAAGATACAGTGTACTACTGCCAGAGCATTTTCACTGTTACATGACTCCTCTTCCTATGAGATGGGATAAAATTTGTTGAAGGATCTAAGACAATTAGGAACCCAAGCTCCCATGAAAAACAGTGAATTTAATTCACCAATTCATTTTTTAATATTCTAACTTTTATCTCTTTCTAGAAGTTTTTGTTAATTAAGAACAGATTCATTTACAATCTTAAGATTTCTACTGAAGATTTTCATGAGTATTTTTTAATAGCACAAAAGCAAATTTGGGATAAAACCAGGAAAACTTCTGCTTCTTGAAAAGTATAAAAAGAGTGTATTTCTTTAAAAAAATCAATGATTTTGCAGAAATCCTGCATATATTCTATTTTTTTATTCACATGGGAATGAATAGTGGGGATGAAGAGCTGTCTGTTACCTTCAGCTACTGTATTTGCTCTACCAATTTGAATTGGTAATAATTTATTTAAACAAAACATTTTGAAATAATTAAAATATTCAAGAGGTTAAATAACCTTCCCATGACTTCTGTGCTTCTCTTCCAGTTTTCAAGATGTGTTTTATTAAAATCTACCAGTGTAAATTTTAGTAGAATTTACACCTTGGGATTTTTCCCATCTGTTTTTTAAAGTGCATCAACAGCCAGCACCAGAGAAATAACTTTACAAATTATTACCTCCAGACTCTGAGAAACTTGTTTTGAAAACTCACACATCCTGTATGGACATCACTGTGCTCACTGCACCATTCCAGGATGTAATTTAAATTCTCTACATTTTTGCTAGGCTACAGTTTTAAAATACATTGTTTTACCATCTGCGTAACCCTGTAAAAAGCCCTGGGTTTTTTTAAACAAGAAACCTAAATGAAGCCTGGATTAGGAGTAGGTACAATAGGAGACCCTTAGCTCCTGCTGCTGCTCCAGTGAAGAGATGTGTGCTTTTCCACTTCACCTGCTGCCACCAGCAGGGAGCTGAGAGGGCAAACACTACCCCCGGATGCCAGTGGGACCAGGCTGCTTGCTCATTTCCCTGAACTTTCTTAATCATATTCTTTTGTATTCAGAGAATAAAGGCTGTCCTGACAGGGCTTATCTGGAGACAAATTCTTTTGATGCAGTGACAAATTATTCTTTCATACCTAAAAGCCTTACTTGGCTGCACCAGTAACTTTTCTCCACTTTGAAGGAGTTTGGACTTGTAGCTTGGCATCATCAAAACTTGATTCCCAAGGTTTTTGAATCTAAGTACAATTTCAAGCCTGTTATCAAATATCTCACAGTCAGAAAGCACAAGGACATATCATGATCCCCTTGATGCACAGGCAAGAGCTGAGCTTGTTGAGACAGCAAGGTTTGTCAAGCAAAGTAGCCGAGTCAGTCACTCCAGCATTTATTGTACACCAGTAGTCTGGGATACCTGAGACTGGAAGGACAAAGAAAAGAAACCCAGGCTGTCTTCTGTCATCAAAGAGGATAATGCCTTCTCCTAGAACATGAGTCAGGTAAAATAGAGGGTTCCTAACTCTCTCTATTGACTATGCAGAGAGTTTTGGGTAGGTAAGATCTTTAGTGATTATTGGGTATGTATAAATTCACATACACAGGAGGAGGGCATAAATTCAAGAGGAGACTCACAGCAGTGCAACGGTACCTTTACAGTCTTTTATATACTTATTTGGATCGAAGTTTTATACTTTGTTAAGGAGCGATCAGCCTCTGAAGGGTATCATAAAAAGTATAAAGCATGCCTGAAAAATGTGCCCATTAGAGAGTTGTAGTGACTAATACAGATCTGGTTTCTAGATTAGTTAGCAAAAATCTGGGAATTTCTGTGTCTGCATAAGGTTTAGTTTATATATGGCTTACGTATACCATAGAACTTTGCTTTCAAAGCGTGGTTGCGGGTGGAGAAGACACTTCTATGACCACTTTCTCTATCCATCCCACGTACAGTCATATCTTGTTTGCTAACCCATCAGAGGCATCTTAGTTAAGGATTCCTTTGTCATCCTAGGCTCTGTCTAAATTCAGTGCTTCATTTTGTGTTATTTTAACTTAATACTTATTTTGCAATAGCATTTATAAGTCCAGTATGGAATGGTCTCAATGCAAAACCAATGTAGTAGTTCAGCTACAGAACAAGTGTGCCTGTACTCTAATACCCATGGCAAACTGGGAAAAGATGAGGTTTCATCTGAGCAGTCAGTGAAATATTTAATGTCAGGAAGCTACTTCTTTTATATCCTTTCTTCCTCTTAGGACACCCATTCACACACAGCCTAAGAAAGTAAATAAGATTCAGTGTGTATGGCTCAGTGAAAGAATACATGGACTGATGTTGCCATAAGCAGTTTACTGCCAGTGCTAGGCCCAACTGGGCTTACTACAAGGATAACAGTGGGTTCTTTCTCTCCATGAGGAAAGCAAATGATTGCTCTACATAATCTAGTTTTCCAATGGTCTTGAGAAAAACAATGCTGCAAGGTTGCTTTTCTGTGCTGCTTCTATTCACATATAGCAAACAGTTTGAACTTTTTTTAGCTGCTATTTAGGAACACTACATGTAGTCAGATGTTACTACATGTCAGTTGGATGCTCACAGGTTGGTGCATAAGGAACATACTAGAATTCTTTCTTCCCCACTTTACACTAAGAAATTGCAACAAAGAAGTGTTGTCATTCTGGTAAATCATTATCCAAAGGCCAAAATCCATATGTGAGTTCAGCCAGAGGTTTAGACTTCCAGACTTCAAATCAGGGTGGTGAAGGAGAGTGACTCATCTCACATCACTTTAGACAGCTGAAGTTAGGGATCTCACCTATGCTAGTCATCTAGGCTTCCTCTGTGGACAGGAAAGGGAAGGCCCTTGTGGCTGGTAGGATGTTCATACCTGACAAAGCATAAGAACCTACTTACTGAGTTTTGCCTCTCCTCAGAATCCAGAAAAACAGGTTAGGCATTGTAGCTTCTCGTTAGATGACAAGATAATATGAATTCAACCTGAAACTGTGCAGCAGTTACCCATTTACTCAGCAGGATGAAAATCTGCTTTCTTCTTAAGGATGCTTTGTAATGTATGAGAATTTTGAGACAGAGACTTCATAACTCTTAGATTGAAATTTGTAGTTTGAATTTTGCTTCTAATGGTATTTTGTTACGAAGAGCACATCCCAAATTAGGAAGGAATCTCACAGTATGGTTATGAATTGCCTATGAGTCTGTAAACCTGTATCAGGGGTCCGTTTCTTTTCAAGGTTTGTATCCAATAGACTTTTACATTTTATTTTACATAAAGGTTTTGTGTTGTCTGATATGCAGAGCTGAAATTGCTACTGAGTTCTAAAAGATTCTCTTTAATAGTACTTATTGGATTGCTGGTAAAACATACTAAAAGCTGAAACTATCTTTAAATCATAACAGCAGCTTTCAGAATATATTCTATGCCCAGTAAGGGCAGAGACCAAGAAGTCTATCAGGTTCCTGAATTGGTCAAGCACTTCTCTATTAGGTTTTCCAGTGTTAAATATGTACCTACATGCATACACTTCCATCTGCATCTATCTTTTTCTAGTTCTATAACCATATGAAAGGTTGTGAATATATACTCTTCATGAATGTTAATTTTTTAATTATGGAAACATTTATAATAAGAGAGCTATCAGACTGGGGGTACATCAGACCAGGAGCTATGCAGTAAATAATATGGGTGATGGACTACCATTGCAGTTATACCGCAGTAGGATAAATGTGTAAGTTAATTTTAATGGAGTATTTTTCTATTTTGATGATGATATTGCTACTCCTTTATTTTACTTACTCCCTGTATATTATACTTCTGTGATGGGCATCAAATGTAACCAAAAAGTTTTATAAATAGAAAATTTTCCAGCTCTTTCCCAGCTGGCATCTCAGCATGAGGACATAAATCAGAAAGTTGCATCCATAAATTTACTGGCTGAGATTATTTTCTGGCAAAGCGTGGAGTGTAAGAACTAAAGCTTTTTCTGAAGGCCTTGCTCTACCCTGTTTGGCCTCACATGATTTGCTTCAGGTCCTGAAGAATGCATACCTGGGGACTGTCAGCAAAGGTGCCTCCCCAGCCCTCCTGGCTTTACTGCTTACGTTAGTTTTCTGAGGCTTAAACTGAGTTCATTAATCCAAAAAGTAGATTGATGGGATCGCCATAATCCTCTACCTCTTAAGCAATAAAGAATTCCTTGTGCTGGGATATGAAAAATCTCAGACTGCTAGTGTCTCCACTGAGACATTTCTTAAATGCCCATTTTTTATGTTTGACTTCACATAGCAAGAATTTAAAAGGTACCTAGGCTGAGGGTTGATGAAATGAGTTAGTGGCATTAAGTAGTGGCTCACTAAATGCAATAACACTTTAAAAGGTACAGAAGCAAAATTCATATTGGTCATTGGGTTCCTGGGCATGCTCTAAATGTCCCTTTGTTACAAAGTGTTTAGTATGTTATGACTGATGTACTCTGTTCGAAATTACAGGTTTATGCAACTCAGCCGACAGCTGGATGATTGTTCCTAATATCAAACAAAACCACTACACAGTGCACGGGTTACAGAGTGGCACGAAGTACATCTTCATTGTTAAGGCCATTAATCAGGCTGGCAGCAGGAGCAGCGAGCCTGGCAAGCTCAAGACAAACAGTGAGTAAAGTGACATCCAACAAGCATGCATTCTCCTTTCTGGCCTTCCTTTTTAGGTTTGATCTTTGGAAGATACAAGAGCACAGAGCAGTTTAACTTGTTCAAAGTGCTTCCTGCAATGAAAGTCACTTATTTAATTCAATTCAACATTTCCAGAGTCTTCAGTAGTGCAGAATTTTTATTTTTTTTGAGTTGCACCTGTAGTTTGGTCAGTGGAAATACCACATAGGAACAGAGCCATCACATCTGAAATGGTTGAAAATACTCTTTTGTGGATTTGTTTTAATATCCTCTCCATCCTTTTACCTCTACAAAGCAAAAGCTTTTCTTATGTTTGCAATAAAACATTTTATTTTGGTATACTGTTCGTAAGATAATTACTAGTCTAATTTTACCCCCCAGAATTATGGTTTCTGAGGACATTGGAAAGCTTCTTAGCTTCATTCCCTTCAGTTTTTTTATGGAGTTCAGCAAGGTGGTAGAGTAGTCAGAGAACCCACTTCAAAAAAAATAATGATTACACAAATTATTATCAGATGTAGGACAGCAATTTTAAGACTGGTTTTCAGATGTTTTCTTCTATGTCCCAGCCAATCCCTCAGTCACATAGTCATCATGGGCAGCTCTAAGGGCTGGAGAGGAAACACTGGGATTTGTCCATCCTCTGAAACCTACTTATTGTAGGGAGGTTGCTTGAAGAGTGGTGATACAAGGTGCAATGTTACAAGAAGGATACTGAAGAGAATGGCATGTACACCTTTGTGATTTCCCCCTTTCTCTGTGTGATGTGACCAGGCAAAATTCAATACAGAGAGACATCCTTCAGATACTTCTTCAGCACACAAAGGCTACTAACCAGTCAGAGAGGCGGGCTGTATGCATGTTAATGCTACCAGGTGGTCCCCAAATACTTTCCAATGAGTTTATTTTATATTTAGTCATAATACATAACTAAATGCACATTGCAAAAGTAGATAACCCTGAACAATTTACATCTTATTTGAAGTACATGCCTCAGTGCTTCACACAGACTTCATGAGAGTGCTTGTTTTCATTTTCCGTGCATGTCATCAAATCCTCTGATTGTGTGCTTTCCCGCTTGATATAAAAGACAGTAATAAGGGAAAAGTGCTTTCCTGGACTACTTGTGGAGTCATACTTTTCTAGTTGTCTCCTGGTGGAGGTAAATGATCTTTCTGCTTTCTGACACAAAGAGCAAGCCTGTCAGAATTGTGGTGGGCTTTATGTATCTACAGGGTTCAGTTTACAAAAAAGCTTCCTGTTATTGTCTACGAGTCTTGTGCTACAGCCCAAGATACTTGCCAAGAGCAACAGCCTCAATAATGTTATTACACCATATTATTTGGACCAAGTTACAGTTCACTTCCTCCTTTTTAATGCTCAGTATCCAGTACCACATGGGCATCCTTCCAAAGCAATCCTGAATTGTTGACTGTGCTTGTTATAAATAAAGATGTGAGTGAATGAATGAAGAGACAATGCTAATGCTTCTTCTTATTTTCAAACTCATTTTGTGGGATTTGAAATCATACTTTTTGTAGGAATAATGAAGATGTTATTGTGGAGCTTTATCCCTAGAGAATTAATAGAACATAATTTATTCTAAATCTAATATACTGTGAAAGAAAAAAAAAAGCAACCCTCAGACCTTTATTTGCATGTATATTGGTTTCAATTACATGCAAGAATTAGAGTGTTCTGGTTACCTCTAGGTCAGAGATAAAGGACATGATGATTATGCAGGGCTCTTTTCAGGGATTATCGACACGGGGAAGTTAGCGCACAAAGAAATTGACAGTAACCTGACAATGCAATGCAAACCAGCTATTGCAGGGAGCAGAATAGGTTCGCCTGTCTCAAGAATGCTTGAGAGGAGCAAATTACTATGGTTATGTAATCTTGCAGGCTTCTTAGAGGCTTGCTAATCTCCTTTTCAAAATTAAAGCCAAACCATTCTTCTGTCAATTTTGTCTCTGTGTCTCTAGGTCAGCCATTTAAACTGGACCCTAAATCTGCTCATAGAAAATTGAAAGTGTCTCATGATAACTTGACAGTGGAACGTGATGAAACATCCTCCAAAAAGAGTCACACACCAGAACGATTCACGAGCCAAGGGAGCTATGGAGTAGCTGGCAACGTGTTCATTGACAGCGGGCGGCATTACTGGGAAGTGGTTATAAGTGGGAGTACGTGGTATGTATATAAAAAATATATGGGAAAAGAAGCACTAGTTCAGACAATGCAGGTGCTGGCACAGTTTCTCTGATAGAGACCAGTAGCAGAAGCATGCTCTAGTACAAGAGCAGGCAAGCATATATATTCACATAGTTTGTCAGACTATTTTCCCAATCTCCATCACTTTTGGACTCTAGAACTAAATCTGTCACATTAAACATCTTTATTTTTAGCAGGCTTCACAGGACTTTTACTCCATATCTGTGGATGGTGGTTCTTTTGAACCCACATACAGTACATTTTAAGAGTGAACTTTGCAAATGTGATAATTTCTTTACTAAACATGAAAGATTTCCATGTCCTTCAGAAGAAAGAAATACAAGTGATGAAAATTAGATGATCCAGTTTCACAAGGACAGAGATCAGATTTGCTTATGGGGAGAGGGATGGAGAGCAGCAGAGCTGCAGGTCTGTGCCCCAGTGTATGAAGCAAGGGGCAGGGAATAGAAGAGTGCTTTCTTCCACTTCTGAGTGATCCTCTGTGTCATACTGGGGCAGATTTCAGGGGGCCTTTAGTCAGTGGAAGAGATATTATCCTTTCATATTAAAGGCATCGTGATGAAGGTTAATGGAGTGGAAAAATCAGTAAGGTCTTCAGGTATTGCCCACTGTCTCAAACAAGAACAGTTATGTTTGCCTGTGCCAATACTAAAGAATGGAAAAAAAGTGAGCTATGGCACATTAATCTCTGTTGGTTGAAAGCCCAACAAATACTGCAGTGTCTGTAAAATGTAAGGAACTCTTATATTTCTGTTATATATGACAAATCAGGTATTTCTCCTCAGTGTCATTAACGAGAACATTTTCACAGTCGTTTTACCCTGCATATCTGGCCATAAATTATGGTTTCCAAAGCAAGTGTCTTCACCTACAATTGCTTCACTTGGCCTGAAACCCAGTCCCAAAAATGCTCATTGGAATCTGAAAACCACACCAGCATCTGGCAAAACATATTTGAAAATGTCAATTGTTTTTTTTAAGGTGTCCTTGATATTTATTCTTCAATTCCTTCTTATGGGCCTAACCCTAATCCAAACCCAACCCTAACCCTAACCCTTACCCGAATTGCAGGAGAGGAAAGGGGTGGGGATCTAGCAAAATAAAAAATTAAAGGCCAGCCCTTTCTCTCCTGGCACATTTTAGCTTGGAGAAATCTTCGTCCGTCTTCAAATCTTGGCAAAAAAATGGCAATTTCCCAGATCCACTGGTGCCAAGGAATACCTGAGCATTGTGCCAAGAGAAAAGGTGGCAGCCTTGGGCTGTCAGGTGCCAATGATGCTGCGCCATTAACATTAAAAAAACACCCAAACCCTTATCCTAATACAAAAGAGAAGCCTAACCCTGATCCTAACCATAACTCCAAGAATAACCCTAACTCAGGAGTCCGGAGTGGGGAGACGAGGGGCTCTGGCAGAATAAAGAGAAGAGGCCCAGCCCTTTGTAGGCTGGCATCTATCCTCTTTGATTCTTTGTCAAGAAGGAATCTTTGTCGATCTTCAATTCTTTCCTAAAAAACTGCAAATTTCCAGACACACTGGTGCCAAGGAAGGATTGAGCTTTATTCCAAGAGAAAAGGTGGCAGCCTTGGGCTCTCAGGTGCCAGTGATGCTGCGCCATTAACATTAAAAACACACCCAAATCCTAATTCTGACACAACAGAGAAGCCTAACCCTAAACCTAACCCTAACCCGAACCCTAGCCATAACCGTAACGCTAACCCTTACCCCAGCCCTAACCCAGACCCAATGGTGCCAGGGAAGGACGGAGCTTTGTACCAAGAGAAAACGTGGCAGCCTTGGGCTCTCATGTGCCAATGATGCTGCACCATTAACATTAAAAAAAACACCCAAACCCTAATCCTAAAACAAAAGAGAAGCCTAACCCTAACCTTAACCCTAACCCAGACACACTGGTGCCAAGAAAGCACTGAGCTTTTTGCCAAAAGAAAAGGTGGCAGCCTTGGGCTCTGCGGTGCCAGTGATGCTGCAACATTAACATTAAGAAACCACCCAAACCCTAATCCTAACACAAAAGAGAAGCCTAACCCTAACCCTAACCCTAACCCTAAGCCTAGCCCTAACCCTAACCCTAACCCTAACCCTAACCCTAACCCTAGCCTTATCTTACCCCTAACCCAGACCCAGTGGTGCCAAGGAATGACTGACCTTTGATCCAAGAGAAAAGGTGGCAGCCTTGGACTGTCAGGTGCCGATGATGCTGCGCCATTAACATTAAGAGAACACCCAAACCCTCATCCTACCACAAAAGAGAAGCCTATCCCTAACCCTAACCCTAACCCGAAGCCTAAACCAGACCCACTGCTGCCATGGAAGGACGCAGCTTTCTTCCAAAAGAAAAAGTGGAAGCCTTCGGCTCTCAGGTGCCACTGATGCTGCGCCATTAACATTAAAAGAACACCCAAACCCTAATCCTAACACAAAAGAGAAGCCTAACCCTAACCTTTACCCTAACCCTAAGCCTAACCCTAACCCAGACCCACTGGTGCCAAGGAAGGACGGAGCTTTGTTCCAAGAGAAAAGGTGGCAGCCTTGGGGATCAGGTGCCAATGATGCTGCGACATTGACATAAAGAAAACACCCAAACCCTAATCCTAACACAAAGAGAAGCCTAACCCTAACCCTAACCCTAACCCTTACCCTAGCGCTAGCCTAGACCCACTGGTGGCAATTACTGAGGGAGCTTTGTACCAAGAGAAAAGGTGGCAGCCTTGGGCTCTGCGGTGCCAGTGATGCTGCGCCATTAACATGAAAAAAACACCCAAACCCTCATCCTAACACAAAAGAGAAGCCTAGCCCTAACCCTACCCCTAACCCTAAGCCTAGCCCTAATCCAGACCCACTGGTGCCAAGGAAGGACGGACCATTCTTCCAAAAGACAAGGTGGCAGCCTTCGGCTCTCAGGAGCCCCTGACGATGTGCCATAAACATTAAGAAAACACCCAAACCCTAGTCCTAAAACAAAAGAGAAGCCTAACCCTAACCCTAACCCTTACCGTTACCCTTACCGTAGCCCTAGCCATAATGTAGACCCACTGAAGCCAAGGAAAGAGGGAGCTTTCTACCAAGAGAAAA
>VWZD01001526.1:459981-475769 GCA_013396695.1 Sakesphorus luctuosus | reverse complement strand
CTTCAAAGTCTAGAAACTTTCTGTAATCTTTTTATGCTTCTAGGAGGCATTACGACTTCAACAAGAGATGAGAAAAAAGAAACAAGAAATCTTAGAGAAGCACATTGAAACACAGAAGGTAAAATGTTAGCATTAAAGTCAGAAATTAGTTTGTAGAATCTCACTTCACTTCAAAATATTTCAGAGTTTGTGAGCATGAGCTAAAAAAATGGTGTATAAAATGNTATGCATGACTGCACTTAGGCTTAGGAAGAGGAAAAAGGCCAAAATGTCATGTAAGTTGAATAACAATTGTGAAGTAATTCAAGTGTGTTGAGCAAATGTGTCCAGATGAAATGGAAGTATCATATTCATTATGAAATAAATAAGAGACTCAGACAAATATTGTAATTCAAGCTGCTAAAAGCCCCATATGTTGAGTCTGTAGATCACGGCAAAAGAAATACAATATTCAGTTTCTCCTTTAGTTATAATGAGTACTGGAAAACATGTCTGTAACAGTAGTTGCTTAGTAAAATGATTTTTTTTTAATTGGACAGATGCTGATTTCAAAGCTGGAGAAGAATAAAGCCATGAAGTCAGAAGACAAAGCAGAAATCATGAAAACACTGGAAATTTTGACTAATAGCATTACCAAGTTAAAGGATGAATTAAAAGGTGTATCACCAGGAGGAGGGACTCCTTTAAAAAGCATGAAAACTAAGACTCAGGTACTCGAGTTTTGATCAGCTTTTAATAAGATGAATTCACATGTTTGTGTCAGCAGAGTAAAAAGATGCACTCACATCAGCAATATTTGGAACCATTACTCGTTGGATTTTGAAGTTCTCTTTGAAGTGAGATTGGTTTTGTCTTCTGTTCAAAGGAACACAGTTAATACTATTCTGTTGTCTAAAAGGTTATCTGCTGTTACACAGATATTGCATCGTCTGGAAAATCAAAAAAAAAATCACAAGTCTTATATTTTTCTTTTGCCTTATGTACTTTTTTGTATAGTTATTTGCTTTCTTAAATTTTTAAAAGAAATGATGAAAATAGTATTTCTTAGCAAAAGGATTATAGTTAGGCAACACAGATATCTTCTGCTCAGGTTTAATATACAGAACATACTGTACTGCTACATAATTTTCTGGGACTTCTTATGTCACTGAAATTTGTCTATATATTAACCTTTTTAGAAAGAAGATTGTACTGGTCACTTTTCCTTTGATATAGCTCCCCTTGTTTGGGTTTTACCTGTGTTAGAAATGTTTTTCCTCTGCTACCATTCTTGCTGGTATATGACTTGTAAGCAGTTTCCCAACTGCTTAAAGATGCAATTATATTACCTTTTTAAGAAGCGATATTCTGCTTTTTGTAGAAGTATTTGTTCCTAAACAAATCACAGTGATTAAGAATTAAGAAAGTCTTGGAGAAATAACATTTTAAGAAAGTGTTCTTTTAAACATATTACAAGCTTTTCTTGCTTTATCAAGTGAGGAAATGCGTACTGATAAAATAGCAGATTTTTATGCACTGTATTTTCCCATAAAAACAGTCTTTTCTAGCTCTTCTCGTTCAGTTCTTAAATGTTCAGAATGCTTAGTCTTCCCTTAGGATATTGGGGATATTGTTTTAAAAAACTGGTGTAGTGTTATAGCCCAGGTTTAATTTAAATGAGTCATTAGTTCTCAGTTTGAAACAGCATTTCTACTTTCTTTTATGTAGGCATTAAAACTAACAGCGGTGTCAATGATGTACAGTTTTGAAAAGAAATAGAAGAAATACTGAAACTGTATTTATGCACTCATTGTAGTTTCTTATAACATTTGTAAGGAAAAAGTTGAAGTCGCATATGTTTATCCTGAAAATGGGCATAGATTGTAGGTTTTGGATATCAGTTTTTTAACTCTTAAAACAACTTCAGCTGCAGTGGAATGTTCTACTGTATTTTAGAGAGGGAACTAAGGATTATAATTCCAGAATTCAGGCACTGCTATAATGAGATTTAACTCTTCAGTTTTTTGGAGATGAGAGTGCTTATTTTTAGATCTTTGAGAGAGAGTGGACATTGTCAGATGAGAAAATATTTCTAGGAAGCCTGAAGTATGTTACCAGTCTGTAGAGTGAATTGGAACTACAAAAATCCTAGAAATTGGCAGTGTTTTTAAAGCTGCATTTGATTGTTGATTGCAGTGCTTCATAAATTTAAACAGGAAAAAATAATTTGTGTCAGTTTTCATCCAAGAATAACAGTTGGTTGTGGATTTTGTTATATGCAAGGAAATTAATCCAGGCCCATAGAAATGAAACTTTGGAAAATTCTTTACAAGAAAACTTCAATGAAGCATTTTAACCCTTGAAAATCATTTCATGCTGAGAGTGGTCCGGTAGTTGAAATGTACAAGAAAATAGTCTAGTAACATGACATTTTTTAAAATGGTTGTGATTGAAAGGGATCTCTGGGAATTGCTTTATTCCATCACCAGGTGCCACTCTGAAGAATCTGGATGTCTTTTACTCATTCACACTAAGTATTTATATATGGTTCCTCCCTCTCAGCACTTTCTCTTCCTGAAATTAAACAATCCCAGATCTGTTAGCCTGTGCTCATACAGTAGATGCTTCAATTCCTTAAATCATCTTTGTGGCCTTTCAGTGCGCTCTGTCCAGTATGTCTTTCATGCTGGGGAGCCTGGAACTGGGCATCGCCCTCCCTATGTGGCCTCACCACTGCAAACCAGAGGAGAAGGATCACCTCCCCTAAGCTGCTGGTGATGCTCTTCCTTATGCAGCTCAGGAGGCTGTTAGCCTTCTTTGCCACATCGGCACGTTGAGGGCTCGCATTCAACTTCTTTTCTGCTACCAGGACTCCTCAGATCCATTTGATCTGGGCAGCCCCCACTCTGTACTGGTAGCTGGGGTTATTCCTCCTTAGGTGCAGGACTTGACATTTACCTTTGTTGAAGTGCAAGAGGTTCCTCCTACCCCATTTCTCCAGCATGTCAAGATCATCCTGAAGGGAAACACAACCAGCTGATGTATAGCTGCTCATCCAGATTTTGTATTTTCCACAAACTTGCTGTGAGCACGCTCTATCTTACCATCCAGGTAGCTAATGAAGATGTTAAACAGTAGTGTTGCAGTACACCACTTGCAGCTGGTCTTCTGCTGGACTTTGCCGCTGGTCAGAACCATTTGAACCCAGCACTTCAGCTGGTTTTCAATTCATCTCACTGTCTGCCTGTTTAGTCAACACCTCATCCTTTTGGCTGTGAGTTTTGTGTTTTGAAACTCAACTGAATCTTAGCTGAAGTCAGGATAACAGTTTCCGCTACTCTCTGCTCTTTGTCCCCTAAGTCAGTCATCTCATTGTAGGTGGTTGTTAAGGTCAAGTATGAGTTCTTCTTTCCGCAGTCACCTTCTTGTTCTTAAAATGCTTGGAAATGGCTTCCAAGATTATTTGCTCCTCAATCCTCTCTGGGATTGTGGTCAGGTTGGCAAGCATGTAGTTCTCCAGATCACCTTGCCTTTTTTGAAGATCAGAATGATCCTTCCTTTTTCTTCGTCCCCAGAAACCTCTCACAAATGCCATGACATGCCAGTTATAACTGAGACTGTCTTTGCAGGGTCATCAGGAACCCTTGTCAGTACTTAATGGTTGCATCCCACTGGGTCCCAGGATTTTGTATATATACAGTTTGTGTCTTAACTTGATTCGTGTTCAACAAGTCTTCTTGAATTGACTCTGACACTTTGATCATGGAGCGCCACAGGCCTGGGGGCAGAGTGGCTGGAAAGTGGCCCAGTGGAAAAAGACCTGGGGGTGCTGGTCAACAGCTGGCTGAATATGAGCCAGCAGTGTGCCCAGGTGGCCAAGAAGGCCTATGGCATCCTGGATTATGTCAAGAATAGTGTGACCAGCAGGACTAGGGAAGTGATCATCCCCCTGTTCTCAGGACTGGTGAGGCTGCACCTCAAGTACAGTGTCCAGTTCTGGGCCCCTCACCTTAAAAAGGACATGTCGATACTGGCACATGTTCAGCAAAGGGCAGCGAGGCATGTGAAAGGTCTATTACTTGTGCTGCCTTTGTTTTTGTAGAATTCTTTTTATCTTATCATCATTACCATGTAATCTCGCATTTTCTACTTTGCGTATCTTTAGTTTAGAAAAAATTCCATTGATTTTGGCTTTCTGTGGTAGTCTAAAGGGTTTTACATTACAAAACTCAGAGCATACTATTGCACGTGGAATTTTTATCTTGCCACTAAAGCTCCTGAGCTTGTGCTTGGTTTCTTTTTGAAGGTGGAAATCCAGTATAATAAGCAGTATACTTGCCAAGTTTCAGCTTTGTATTGAAAAAATGTTTCCTCAATAGAGAATGTGACCTGTGGAACTAATAATTAACCATAACAATTTCTTAGATGCAGAAAGAGTTACTAGATACTGAACTGGATTTATACAAGAAGATGCAAGCTGGGGAGGAAGTTACTGAATTAAGACGAAAATATACAGAGCTACAGCTGGAAGTATGTTTGCCTCTTCTCTTGTAGCAATTAACTTTTAATCAAGTATTTTCCTATACGTTTATTAGCTTGTGTATTGTATCATAAACTATTTTTTCCAGAGTGCAGTATTAAGTTCCATGTAGATAGACACATTTGGTAGTAATATTGACAAAAAACCAGTTTCCCTCCTTCAGTGGAATTCAGAAATAGTATTGTCTTTAATTTTGTTTGCTAATCTATTTAAATTCGTTTACTATTTAGTTGATGTATTTTATAGATTTATGGTTGTAATACTTCCTTGAGAGCATGCATTGAGTTTAATTGTTGCCTGTAGATCATTTTGTGTTTAATACAGAATAGTTAAAAACACTGCCTGATCTTTTATTCTTAAGTGTTAACATCCTCTTAATGAGTTGTAATGTGATAATCAAAAAGCCTGAGGTGCTAAAAGTAATATTATTGCAGCACTGGTTTCAAGAGGAGGATTTAACAAAAGCAAAACCAGTGTTTCAAGGAGTATTCAATATATAGAAACATACTTTTTTTCCAGTACTTGCTTTTTTAAAAAACTGCAAAATATCTGTCTAATTTTCAGAAATGCAGTGGATGCTGTTCTGTTATATTGCACTCTTTCAAATCGCATGATAATCTTACCTCTTTTTACTGTTAAGCAGGCTGCTGTGTCACGTAAATCCCTCTTGTCCTAATGAAGTTTGGTCATGTCTTATGTATAACTACATATAAACACAGTGCACATTCGTGTGGCAAAGTTGCATTAAAATCTTGCTGTAAAACTAACTTGTTAGGCAGCTTTGGTAATTTTGAAAATAGTTTTATGAATAAACCAAGCCAGTTGAATAAAGATGACACAAAAGTTTATGTTAACAGTATCTGTTCTGATGGTGAGTAGTATTTCATACTCATACATACTAAAAGCTTATTTGTAAGTTCTATATTTCAGAAAATATACAAATTGAATTACTTGTAAAATAGCAGTAGAAAAGTAGGTGCTTGTTCAAGATAGTGACACCATAGTTGAGTGCGTTAATCGTACTCAATCTCTCATCAAGTGTGTTTGTATTTTGAGTTGGGGATAAGAAAAGATAGCTCTTTCAGGAAAGTAATATTTTCTAGTAAAATGAATTTTCTAAAGCCTTTAGCAAATACTGAGCAAAGCAGATGGATAAAAACAGGGTTATTAATGATATACAACAGCAGATTTCAAGGAACAGTATGAGATGTATCCCTTGTACAATTTACAAGAGGATGGGTTTTTCCCCTTGATTTTTGTTTGATTCTTCAGTATTCTTACAAATGCTTCAGAAAATTCTGGTATTCACACGTTGTGTTTGTGACTTTGACTCCCACAATATTTCACGTGTTGCATCTTTGACTCATAACTTGATGTTCTGTTCCACGTGACCCTGATTTTACTGTAAGAAAGCCCAAATAGTGTATGACTTGTTTGTTGAGTCAGTATACTCGGAATTATTAATTGAAATATTTTGAAATGCTTCAAAAATTGCCAAAGAACTAAAATGTAAAAAATAAACCCCTCAAGATTTTCTCTGCAAAAAAATCAAAAGTGAACTAGATGCTATTACAAAATTATCTGAATAATTTAGTGAATAAAGTCGTAAAAAATTGATCTCCTCATGGATGGTATCACTGGCATGCATTAAAGTAGTGCCATCACTGCTTGAGTTGTAAACATAGTGATTTCATTTAACATTTGATTTCTACGGCAGATTTACTTGGGTTTAAAAAGACTCTTTTTTCTAATTATAGACATGGAAATTAAATGCTTGAAAGAGGTCTTTTGAAACTTACAGTAACTTTTAAAAATTATTTTTTTAAAAGACTGTCAGTCATTGTCATTGATCTTTTTATTATTCTTGAAGAATACATTAGAAGGGATACACAGGTATTGTGGGAATGGAAATTATTAAGTATGTAGAGGCAGTGTTGGTGAACATTTTGTCCTTGGAGGTGCCCGTTAGAAGCCTTTGTTTCACACCTCACAATTCTGTGGCTAAAAGCTCTTACGCTGCCTCAGTATTGGTCAGAATGAAAGTCTTGCCTGAACTTTTGGAGACAAATAAAGAAGCAAAAAGAAAGAGACAAATTAAGTACTTAGACACCATATCAAGAAATTTTCATAATGAAATTTCAGTTGTACTGCAGTTTCTTTTTCTTAGGAGTAGTTAATCCTGACAGATAAGGGCTCTGGTGGTATCTGTGTTTAATACCTGGTTCTTTTTTCCTATTTCCATCCTGTTCTTGTTCTGTTAATAATTAACTACTAGCTTTTGAATGTTACTAAACTGTTCACCTTTGTTATTTTAACACCTGCAAGCTGCTTTTTCTGTTTTTTTTTTCTTTTTAGGAAAAATCAGTATGTGTTTGTTAGTTTTGCATAAATGTGTAGATTATGAATTTTAATATATCAATATGTTATGTATAAACATCTTAGGCTGCCAAACGAGGGATTCTTTCTTCAGTTCGTGGTAGAGGGGTTCATGCAAGAGGTCGGGGTGCATCACGTAGCAGAGGTAGAGGAATACGAGGCCGGGGTAGAGGCAGAGGAGTTCCTGTGCATGCAGTTGTGGATCATCGACCTAGGGCATTAGAAATCTCTGCCTTTACAGAAAGTGACAGAGAGGATCTTCTTCCTCATTTTGCGGTATGTTGCAGTTTCACTTTTTTTGATTTTGAATGACATTCTTCTATTGAATGACTTGTTTTCTCTTGATTCAGTTCACCTGGAAATATTATTTAGGAACGAATCTTTAACATGATATGCAGAGGATTCATCAGAAAAAGGTGAAACAGGAAAATTATGCCCATTGATTCAACTAGTTACAACTGTAACTGCATAGCATTTGCTAGGCTTACTGGGTTTTTTCCTTAAAAAAATTAGGAAAATGGCTCATAATATTGTGAATAATATAATATGTGAATTTTTTTACAAGATTTTAGGTACAAAAGATAAAATAACTGAAGGGATGGTGAGAACAAAGACTGATTCAGTGCCAAACTTTCAGTACTTGAAGTGTGCTTATCTTTTTTTAATTATCTTAACAAGTATTTAATGAAAATTTTTACTGAACATTATCAGTGCTTTTGCCTGACTTTCTGAATTTAAGAATCAAGATGAAAATTGTGCAGTTATATGTAGATCTTGGAAAGGCATCCAAACATTTCTGTCTGTCCATATATTTAAGACCAGGAAGTCAGAGCTTTTTCTACTTTTTTTTCTGTTTTCAGTCAAAAAAAAGATAAATTGACACACATAATTTCTATCAAATTTTTCTTTGAAAATCCAGTAAAGTGAAAAAATCACCATAAATGTATCAAAACTCTTTTTCCGTGTTAAAGAAAGAGTATGATAAAAGCAAATTGTTTATTTTGTGGGATGAATGCTAAGATTATCTAGCGACATAAATGATGTGAATCTCCACCTGTCCCTTCTTCCCCCTTGTTTGTTTGGGTTTTTTTTCTGCAACATTTATTTGCAGTGGTCCTCTCTGAAGAGAGAAGTCCAGGAGCCCGTAAGTCCAGTAAATTGCGCTCCAGCCAATGTACTTAATATTTATGTCTGGTAGTCATGCAAGCAGCTTTTCAAAAGAACAAGAGCCAACAAGGACCTGGATCTGCTTTTTAAAATAAATAAAAAAATCAAAACAACTACAACAAAAATTACAATAAAAACCCCCTCCCACTATTATACTGGATTTTTTAAGGTGTTATGTTTCCAGGAGCTACTCATATACACACATACATAAAGTACATATATGTATTTTGTTCCCCTTAAGTATACTGCATCATTCCTCCTTAGAGTAACAAAAAAGTAACCATCATACCCATAGGAAAAAAATTACTTCCTATGGAGATGAATGACAGACTAAATATTTGTACATACCTATGTATATGTCTGTGTCTTTAAAGGGAATAAAAATACTTTCAACAGACATGTATGAGAGATTGAATATTTGACCAATTATGCAACAAATTTTTGTTGTAAAACTAAGAACATGGAACTTTAAAATTAAGTAATACCTTCCACATGGAGGTTTCTGAATCCAGTTTCAATGATGCGTATAAGAAAAAAAAGTATTTTAAATCTATAGCATTGTGGTGTAGTCTGATGAATATTGCTAAATGAAATAGTGCTTTCATAGTTTCCATTCCATTATATGCTTCTCTTACTGACTAAATTAATTTTCCTATACACTGGTTGTATTCCAGGGAATAGAAAGCTTAGAATCTTCTCAAGTGAAAATATTAATCATAAAGCAACTTAGTAACATCAACAAATACAATTCCATTCACAGTGTTAGTAGAATAACACTGAGGAAAAAAGTTAATAACTTAATTTTGCAGGTTGCAGGTTTGCTTCAAGTTTTAAACTTGCTTCAAATTCCATGGAGATTGTCTGAGCTATATTTCTGTTTCAATGATAAGATACCACAAGTCTGTGCACATCGTCAGTGTGGTCCACTTGCACAGATGTGTTTGTTGGGCTTTGCAGCTTACAGTGATTGTCAGCATTAAAGGTAGCAACACTGTAGCGGCCATAATTGGAATAGATGGCTCAAGTTATTAAGATGCTGAAATACTGTGAAGTTTTGAAACTTTTTCTACAGTCACCACCTCTAACAAACTTTTTCGTGGAAGAGTTTCATAATAGGCTAATGGAATAATCTCAAGATCCCTTCGTCCGAATACAGAGAGAAATACTGAAGCAGAACAACCTCTTTATGTCACGAATTTACGTCATATCTCTAGGAATTAGGAAATCCAGAGACTAGAGCACTTTGGTGTTTTACAAATGCAAGTGAAAGCAACTATATTCTTGGCTTAAGACAAGTACTTTGTTTGGCACTGACTGTGAAATATACAATATTCCAAGTTTCTGTGGGGTTGGGGCGGGGGTGGGGGGCATTTGATTTAGGTCTGCATTTTTAGTAGTGGAGAACTATTTGACTAAACTTTATTTTTTATTTATCAAAAGCAATATGGTGAAATTGAAGATTGCCAGATAGACGACTCTTCTCTCCATGCGGTGATTACTTTTAAAACAAGAGCAGAAGCTGAAGCTGTGAGTAGTCTTTCTTGAAAATACTCTGCATCATTCAGCTGCTTTCTGGTTATGTTATACTTCTATATCTGCTTAAGTGTAATACTGCTAGTTATTTTAAAACTATAGATACAAAAGTTTAAATTAAAATTGTCAGAACAGTATGTTACTGAAATATTTAGGAAATCAAGGTGTTTATAGTGAAGTACAGGATGTAAGAGGGTAATTAAGAGAAACACTCAGGAACTGATAGTTAGATGTCTTGGTTTATCTTAATTATTTGCCAGGTTTTTTCACCTGAAGACTTGGTACCCCTACATTCTTCTTGAAATTTCACCGACATCCTTCAGAGTGAGCCTATATATTTTGTTTGGGATTGATTGGATTTCCCTTTACCAGAAAACCTGTGGTAGTGTAAATGTGATTTGATCTGATATGATTTTCTTTTTCTTTCTTCTCCGTTTTTTAGAAATGTATGAATTTAAGGAAGCTCTGGATTATAGAAGTAACTTCTAGAGACTAAAATCCAGAGTTGACTTACGTTGCAATTCAGCATCCTTACATAGGGATCATTAGGACTTTATACATTCAGCTCAGTGGGACTCCTGCCTTATTCTGTCCATGGTATAGGCATTATGGGAACCTGCACAAAGTAACATAGTTGTTCTGCAAGTTACTTTGTTTCCTTTAAAATCATTGCATCACTGTTGGGAGGGAGTATCCTGAAAATAATACAGACTTCAGAAGGAATGGATTCATATTTACAGTATAGTTGTATGGAAATGTTTCATTTTATGTTTATATTTTGCACAAAGTTTTTTGTGTGGTGTTTACCTCAGCACAATTTTTAAACCTGGCCAGACTATTCTCTTTTTCTTTTTGAGACACCATTGACCTGATTGACAGAAATACTTGTATTTACAATGCAAATTAAGCCATTATTGGGGGCAATAGTTCTAAACACTTAAGAGTATTATTTATGGTTACATATTTTGACAAATCGTTTCATCCATGTGCCAAAGTTTTTACAAAAGCAGAGAAGTTTTTTTTGTGAAACTCTTAGGTATAGCAGTGATGGGCACCCACTGTACAGAGATCATAGTTATTCTGTAAAGAAGGAAGAGTCATTAATGGTACGTAGTGGATACTGACTGATAGTGAAAACCAGTATTGTACAGCTGTATCAAAGGAACACAGTTCAACAGTAAATAAAAGTTCTGTGGAGAATAAGAAAGACCTGTTTACGGATAAAAGCTGTTGTAATTGGTATATTCACAAGTGAACTGAAGTACGGTTGGAATTTGAGTTTTGGTGCTTCCTGTCACTGGATACTTCATTTTATAACTTCATATTCTTTGACATTGTAGTTTACATAAGAAATACTCCTAGATATTCAGAGGAACATTTGCTTCCCTGAAAAAAAAATAGGTCACCCGGAACAATAATCTGTTTTTATGCACTATCCAAATAAAGTCTTTACTTTTTACAGAGGGAATATGATTCACTACAAGGATCTTGTCAATATCTTGCTTAAGATATTTGTTTATCAGCACATCATTTGTTAGAACATGTTTAGAGCATGTTTTGCCTGAAAATTGGTATTGAACATCATCTCTGCCTAAGGTAAATTTCTACCTATAAAAGGCAGGGAATGGTAGTATTTTGGAGCCAAACATAGAAATGTATAGACAAAAAGCACCTGAAAAGGAACGTAATGCAGAATAAAAAAAGTTATGGGCAGAGGAGAAGGATCACATGCTTGGTGGAAAGCTTGAAGTCAAAATGGTGTACTTTGACTTTTTTTTAACATTGTCAAATGACTTTGTGTCTCATTGCACCTTCATTTTTTAATAAAAAAGGTTATGAAGCTGGGTTCAATCAAATCTTGTAAAATCTGTATTTTCCTTAAGATATTCTTAAATATATATTTCCACTGGAATTTCTTTATGACTAAAGAAGAATTTCAAGCTGGCAGTTGGAGAAGTTGTAGAATGCAATAATTAAAAACCTCTGTTGAGGCCAATTGTGAAGTAAATACAGCTAATATTTTACCTTAAATGCAAATAGGTCTAGGGCTGTATTTTCATATATGTTCTAGCCTGGAAGGAAGAGGTAGATTCCCTGTTGTAAAATGTTGCATTTTTATGTAGTAGTAATTTCTTCCAAAGATTACAAGTTGTTTCTGGACCTAAATGTCACGTATAAGTACTTTTACAAATTCTAGTTGTGTGACATTGTGATGAGACCATGGACAAAAAGCTCCTGAGCTGCATTTTAATAAGCATAGAATCTTTTAAATTTATCATAAATTTATATGTACAGATTTAAAATTTATACCTGGGGACTTTAATATCACACAATTCATGTTCAGATGTCATTGAACATGTAATTGTTTCTACATTTCACATTATGCTGTGCTTTCAGATTGTACTATAAATCTTTTGTGACCATGACAGTTATTTCGGAATGTTGCTAACACTGATTTATGCTCATTCATGTTACTTTAATTTGAACATACTATTTCCAAAGCAGCCACTTAATGCATCTGGTACTTAGAAAGGCATGAATATCGCACAAGTTAAAAATCTTTACATTTCAATTACAACACCTTTACAGGAAGTGGAACATTTTCCAGTAGATTAAATTGTAATCACAAAGGGGCTTTTTTTTTAGTTGTTTGGTCGTTGTTTTTTTTAAAATATATTAAATCATTTGTGGGATGTCTTGCACTTGTTCCACGAAGTTATGCGTTAACAGTTTTAGGCCCACATTTGCAAGGTGAGGGACCCATCAATATAATATTAAAAAATAGGAAGGTGCTAGTTCAGTATGTTACCAACATCATCAAATTATTTTTGGTTTTCCAAGCTTATTTTCTTCTGAATATATATTTTATCATTTTCCTCAAAGGATGTATGAATTCTACGTGCAGTGAATGAAGTTGTTTTGTTTAACCTGTTAACACTAATTCAAAATGAACATATTGCTGCTTTGGACTTCCTTTTGTAAAATCATTTATAATTAAGATGTTTAAACTTGTTTTAGGCTGCAATTCATGGATCTCGTTTTAAAGGACAAGAGCTAAAGTTGGCATGGAACAAGCCTGTTGCTAGTATGTCAGCTGTTGAAACAGAAGAAGCTGAACCCGATGAAGAAGAAGTAAGCTTTCTTTTTCTTTATTTCTTCTTCATTCTTTTCTAAGATAAAATAGCTTTTTTAAAAAAAAGTTGATTCATACTCTTACTTTTTAATCTAACTCAGATTTTGATATCAGAAAGTGGATTTATCTATAAATAAATTTTTTATGGTTTAGGCTGTTGACAGTCCAGATACTTTACTTGCTGAAATGTTTCATTTCTTACGCAACAAAAAACTCTAGGGAATATATCTAGAAAATAGAAGGGACAGGTTTGTACTTGCATGAGAAAGATTGAGCATTTTATCCAAAACATGGGTGTGTGCCAGCTACTTTTGGCACTAATTTCTTAGATGATCAAGTTTCAGACTCTTTTTATCCTTTATAGAGAGATATGGCTTAGAGGATACAGGTGAAGGAGCAATTTAGATCATTTACTGACTTCATTCAGATATCTAAAGTACCTCTGCTGAGTGTTAGTCTTCATCATGGTGCATGAAAGATACTAAAGCATTGTCCAAATAACCTTAATTGGTTAATGTAGGGATAGTGGAGCAACATTTCATGATGCAATCTAACTCCTCTTTCTGGACTGTTTTTGCAGTCGTTCCTCAGCTAATTATTCTTGTGACAAATATCTGGGAGTTGATCTTGGATCAAAACCCTTAGCTGTTTGTTGGTTTTGTTTGCTTGCTGAAGTCTTTGCAATAACAAATCTGTAGTATAAAAACAGTAGTTTGCCTGTATTTTTGTGAGTAGCATTGCTGGATTCATATTTGGTCCTGTGTTTACAGATACTCTGTTTTACATGATTGATGCACTTACCTCTGACCTTTTCCCTTTTTCAAAACAAGCCAAATATATGTAGCTCTTCTGTCTTCTTTCCGTGATGAGGTTGAAGTTTATTTGGATTTTCTACAACTGAATTAGTCATAATCCTCACCAAATTTCTTTATGTGAGCTATCTCTACTAGATAATTTTGCTGAGGAGTGCGATGCTAAAGAGGGATAGCAGGCACAGGACATGAGTGAAACTGAGTACCTTGATGTTTCAAAAAAGAAAAAAAGGAGCTAGATCATTCAGCAGAGTAAGATTAATAATGAAACAGGGCTCCTAGTCCATTTATGAAAATAAGAGGAAAGCCTTTTGGGCTTGAGTGTTTTAGAAAATCCTTGGTGAATAGCCAACTAATTATGAAAGCATGTAGTTTCCCAGATGCCTTGTGTTCTACACCTGGGTGCCTAACAAAAGAGCTGATCTACTGGGTCAACAGGTGACTCCTAGGAAGAGTATAAAGTGGAGATAAGCTTTTAATCATCAGTGATTTGCAGTTTAGTGACCTGTTGAGTCAGAAATGTGATGTCTCTGTAGTTGAAAGCCCCTGATATGTGTTTACTGTATGAATATATCTGGTTTCTTTGTAGTCTGAATAGCATCTGTAATGTCCTGTAAAAGGGAATGCTACTGTTCAAATATGTCTACCCAGTATCTTTGTATTGGATCTGCCACCTACATGCTTAATTTTGTTGTTCCTCTGCTCTTGCATCAAAAAGACAACCGTCATGCTCTCTTTGCTTGCTCTAAGATACTTGATACAGAGAGATAATGTCATACTTTCTCTCAGTTATTTTCTCTCCCTATAGTAGTTCCTACATGGGAGTTGTTCAGGACATTTTGATCATCTCTGCTGTCCCTGAGCCCTAGTGCACCACAGAGTTCTGCATTGTGCGCTGCCCAGGACGCCTCCTTTTTGCACTGCTATATTTTTGCCCATTGTACATCTAGATACCAAGGGTAGAAGCTAAGCCCTCAGAAGGCTTCTGTGTTTTAGTCAGGTTTAGATTACACAGGCATATATATTGACAAACTGAAACTGGTCATGTGTCAACACACCTCCTTTTTAAAATGTGCTTTCTGTATGCAAAAGTACTGAAGATAGTAGTTTCTCCCTCTTGTAAAAGAATCTACTGGAGAGAAGGCTTAGGTCTAGGCTTCCTTCAGCCTAGAGCCTCTTATCTCTCCAGAAGTCTTCCTAACTTCACAAATCAAATTACTGAAATAGGAAGTTCTGTAGAAACAACCCTGGAATTACTGGGACAAGAAGAATAAGCAAGGAAGACCACAGCTTTTATTTAACGACTGAGAGATTTTTCTTGGGAAAACATTCTTATGGTTCAGTTCTTTCTTTAACTAGTGCAGAGTTTGCTATGTTAAATGTTACTGTCAAAAAAGTTCCAAGATGTAATAGTTTATATACAGTCCCTGTTGTCTACATGTAGATAAAAATTGAAACAACTTGTTTTTCTTTTCTTTTTCCTTAAGTTTGGCTCTCTGCAGCCTGTAACTGTTGACTTGAAATATGGAGGGCTTTGAAATCTGCCAAGTTACTATGTTGTTCCTGAAAGGAATTGAAAATACAGTAGTATATCCTGTCTGTCTCCCTGCCCCAAACTTAACTTAACTCCCTGTTAAATTTTTAAATTGATTTTAAGCTTGATTAAAGAAACTTTTCTGGTACTGTAGCACAGGTGGATTAAGCTCTTGGATGAAAACAAACACATTTACTGTCAACATGCCAAAAACCCATTAGTTTTCAGTATAGTATCTTAAGTTTCATGGGAATATAGCAGCTTGGACATGAACAATACACTGAAGAATCAGAAGAGCTATTTAGGGATGAGGTGCCTATGTCCTGGTCATTTTGAAGTGTATTGAAAAGAAAAAAAGTTTCATTTGCCATTTACTAATATATGTATATAGTACATATACATACAATATACTTTTTGAAAGCATTGTTTAGCTATTTAAACCAAAATTTTTTTGTTATCAAATTGCAAGTATCAGAGATTAGTATTTTGCCTTTTGATTTTTAATATTTTTTGATGTAACAGTATCATGTTTATCTCTTGAAGTTTCAGGAAGAATCTTTGGTGGATGACTCGCTGCTTCAAGATGATGATGAAGAGGAGGAGGAGAATGAATCTCGTTCATGGAGAAGATGATTCGACTGATCAGTGACAATGCTAGAACTGCACCTGTGTTGCATTAGTATTACCTAATGTACTGTACTGCATCTTTGTATT
>VWZD01001526.1:445457-459966 GCA_013396695.1 Sakesphorus luctuosus | reverse complement strand
GTATTAAAAGGGGTTTTGTGATGAAGTTGGATTCAGATATAGATTAAAAAGCAGCTGGTCGGTTATACGTTCTAAGAGATTGATGTTTGAGTTACATTTCAGTAAATGATTGCTAAAGACATCATACTAGGAACATATGCAATGTTTTTATTACATAGTTCTACAGAAAGTTACAGAATTCTTTGGGTTCTTTGTAATTTACTGAATTGGTCAAACACAAATGACCAAAAGTTGTTATAACATAGATAATTTCTGTTCTATTCCAGATACGGAATGAAAATTTGCATTTAAAATCTTTGTGAATGTTTTCAGAGATGAATAGATAACAGTACTAAACCGAAGTCTCTAAAGTTATGTATTCATAATATTGCATAGTAGTATGCTTAGGCTTTACTATGTACTAGCCTTTTGTTGGATTTGTGTACGTATTTTACCTATGGGTTTTAATGATAAAGTGTATGACNATCTCAATCATGTTTCATCTACCTTAACACACAGGTGTAATGTACATAAAAACTTAGGGATGTTCTGAACTTGAAAATTATGCAACCCAAGTGGTAAATAGATTAATATTCCAACAATAAGGAATTTTTTCTATAACCCTGGACTGTGCAACTTGGAAAGGAGATTTGGTCCCACAAAAATAATATGCAATACTAAAATAAAATTTAGAAAAATAGGTGAGCAGAAATTTGACTTTGCATGCTAATGCATCTTTACATTTCTGTGTTTCTATGATTGCATTTTTCCATTTCAAAAGTAACACTTGGCAGGTACTAAGTTTACACTCTAGCATAAATTCACAATTCAGAAAGTACCTATGTGAAATTTTAGTGTGCTCCACAGAACTACTTCATTGGCTCTTTCTAACAAGTTATTCTGGTATGTGAGGTCTGAAGTTTCTCTGCTTCTTAGGAAAGGGAACTGCCTAGTCCTTTGCAGTGAAGGGCCTCTCAGAAAGACTTGGGTTTATTTCCATTAAGTGGCATATTTTACTGGACCATTTTGAAAGGAAAATCCATTTATTAACTACATTAGTCATGGGTTTTATTTCCATTCTGGAGGGAGATGTTTTGTTTTTAATTTTTTCTTTCATTGAGTGTGTCATAAAACCAAACCACTGTCTTATTTATCACATAGATGGATGTGAGTCCATATGGCCATTAACTTAAGAGCTGGATGCAGTGATCCTTGTGGGTCCCTTCCAGTGCCAAATATTCTGTGATGGTACTTCAGTTAACAGGGTATTTTCTTTGGTCCATGTGTTTGTCTGTTGCAGGGGAGATGGAGAGAACTAGTATAAGCCATGTCCCTGCCCTTTTTTTGTCAGTTCCAATATAGGAATAGAGGATAGAAGTTGTTGCATTTTAGAAAGAAGAGCTCCAGCTGTAGAATTTTTGTTCATGCTTTTCAATTATTTGAAGGGATTTTTAGACCTGGATCCTGGTTTGGTTATTTTTTTTCTGTTGAGGAGTTTTTGTTTGATTGGTTTTTGACTCTCTCCATGTGTGTATGCATACCTTGTTGCAAAAAATATGCACTTAAAATTTTGGTATAGTCTTAGTTTCACATTGAAATGTCAGAAGTGACTGCCATGCTTGTTACAGTAAGTTCTAAATTTTGCCATAAGGAATTGTATGTGGGAAATAGATTTTCTTTTACACTGAATTTCAGGCAAAATAAAATATTTTGAGAACCTTCTTATCCAGTACTCAGAATGAACTGTTCTAGTTCACTACATTAAATACAAGCTTTTCTACTTTTCTTTTTTAATAATTTAGTACATTTGAAGGGTGCCAGATTGGCAGTCCAGGACATGGAAGATTTTTGTGTGTTCTTAGAGAACAGGTGCAGCACAGGAAAAGACTGTCCATGCTGCCTTTAAATGATCCTATGGCATGCTTTGTCTGCTGCTCAAACCTACCTTTTCACTGCAGTCAGTAAAAACAAGATAATGACAACTATCAATGTGTTTTTTACATGGGTATTTCTTACAAATGATCTGAAATTGCTGTGTCACATCATTTTAAAATTAGTCTTTCAAGTTCTCCTACTTGTTTTGAATTCAGCCTCATAATGCATCCATGTAAGATTAATTTCCTAATAACTTTACACATTGATCTACTGGTAAGGTGATGAAACCTTTTAATGTTTTTTTCCTCCCTTCGTCCTGAAAACTTTCTCCAGATGTGTATTTTGTCACCATGCTGTTGCCTTGTGACTGACACCGAATGGTTAAAGAACACCTGGATCAGAATGGCTTGGTTTATTCTTGCTTTAAAAGCAATCACAAATGTTTGTTTCAGTTATAACCAATCTGTGGCTGTATGTCATTCAGCATAGGGAAGGAGTGTCCTCCTAGAGAGAATGGATTCTCTACATATTTCTGTCATCATCAAATTACTTTCTTAGTTTGATTTCTTTTTGGTTGGCTCTGTCTTCATATTCCTTGTCTAGCTCTGCTTACTGCTCCATTTTCACTACTACCTTAGCCAACTCTTGTTGTTTCAGTTCAGTCAGACCCTTATTAGCATAGCCTTCAGTAAAATCTGTTGTCAGCTGGAGCAGCATCCTTCCTTGTTTGAATCAACAAACCGAACATCCTGCTGGCTTGGTTTTCCTCAGACAGCTTTTCAAAATTTCCATGGGAGAAAAGGTAAACATTTAAGAAAGTATTTTATTTTCCACTTGGATGCTAAGGGGCTTGAATAAGATGTGAACTGACATGCAGTTCAACAGCAATATTGTTTTAAACAACACTTGAATGAACTATGAAAAATTTGAAGTAATGGGAGTCAGTAATTCAGAATATATTAACATCTCTACAAAACAGTAAAGTAACAAGAATACTCCTGTGAAGCATCACTTAAGGCCAGTACTATTTATATATTTTGTTCTCTTGAAACTCCCTTATTTCCACTCAATATCCAAAGGAGAAATGCAAATTATTAGTGCTTATTTTACAACCAAATCTGGGCAGGTCTATTAAATAGAAAAAACACACATTGAAGTGTAGTCACATAACTTCAGAAACTTAAAATCTATTTCTGTTCTAAACTACAATGAAAACAATCTATTCTGTAACTAGAAAAAAAGTCAAAAAATGCTATCCAGGTAACTTAGGTACCTGAGGACAGTGTAGCGTAGTTGCACTTAAGTAACATCTGACTTCACTGTTGGCCAAACTCTGAAGAGGACCCCAAACTGTCTAAGCTTTACCGTTCTTGTCAGTCCTTGGGTGACTTACAAGAACTGTGCACGTATTTGAGGACTTGCATGTGGAATGGATAATTTGTAATTGTCAATTGTTACATGAGCATAAAAGAGAACAACAAGATGTCTTAAATCTGGGTTTGACTCAAGAAAGTGATTCTGGATGGTGCCTGTGTTTTTTTAACTAAACTGTGAACTAGTAGGTCTCACAAAAATAGATGAGAGGGAGGAAGATTTATTTTTTTCCTCCATGAGTCATATGCTACAGTTCTACAAATGCACAAAGTAACATGAAGGGGCAGAGATCTTCAATGAAGCACCTCATTTACCCTAATTGAACGTTATTAGTTAATGTTGCAACTGAAGAAGACATAGTAAAATATAATCCTATATTACTTTTATTGCAATTGACAAAGTAAGTTACAGTTAACAAATTAAGGTTATAACAACTAGAACAAATAGCAGAAGTATGACAGATTTCTGGAAAAACAAGTGTGAATATTGAAACAGTTTTTTTGTTCTTCATACTTTTCTGAGTTGAGCTGTTTCTTACTGTATTGATGTCATAGCACTTGATTACTTTGAAATGAACCTGTTAAGTCAGACAAGATTAAAGACAGTTATCTTTTTCAGTTGAGCCAATAGAGCTGTAAACTGATCCTTGGGGAAAATGAACCCTTAGTTTTTGTGGACTTAAGAAAAGTGTAGACCCTTCGAAACACAGTAGTGTTCTTGTCATACAGTTGCCTAAATACTGTAGTTTTATATAATTATTTAAACGGGCCTTTGCATGTTTTATTTTGAACCATGTTTTAAATCTGTAGACACCTAAAATACTTGCAGCAAAAGTAGATTTCAGTGATTTTTTTTCAGTCTTTTTAGTTCTTTTCGGGTCTAATTGGAACATTAATGAGAGGGATTTCAAGAACATGCTACACAAGACATTTTTTTTCTAATAGATTGTTATTTGTGAAATCCTATGTGTGTTAATGGTAAAAATGATGGTACTTTGTTCTTGGTCTGTGTTAGTGAAAATTAACTCTTTTTTTTATTTCTTCTTGCAGTAAGCTTGTAATCCTGAGACCCATTGATGTCTTTGAAAATCATCTCATCTGACCCTGTGGTATTTTGTAGTACTTTTGATGTTACAGTTTGAATTCTTGAATTACATGATCTTTCCTGCTTTGTTATCAAAACAGACTAATTGAGTTTCTCACTTTTCTCTGCCAAAGACTGAAACACCACATTCAGCACATATGTCTACATTAGTTGATGAACTTGATTTTAATATTTCCCTGTCAGCAAATGGGAGAAAAAGATCTGAAGCTTATACTCTTCAAAATTCATTTTCCTGAAAAACATCTGCAGTAGACTTATTAGTTTCATTTTGAGCTTTTGGATTCAGAGAAAGTAAATTCACCTTTTTACTCCCATACAGTATATTACTTTTTTTTTTGTTGTGGATTCACATAATTTTTTGATAGTAATTTGATAAGTAAAAATTTTCTTTAAATAATCAGGTCTTTCTGTATCTTCTACCACATACTTTTATTTTAAAAGAAAGGAGAGGAAATAAAAAAAATATATTTTCAGTTCCTTCTGACAAGCTGTGGAGATTATTTGAAATCAAAAATGTTGTTTACAGGCCTCAAAACTTAAACAGTGCCCTTTCCATTTCCCAGCTGCTGAAGAATGACTTCTGTTTCTTAAGCTTGGTGTTCTTTTAAATGCAAAGGGAAAAGAAACACTAACTTCTCAAAAATGTTTTTGTAATAATCTGCAGCTAGACAGAATATTTCCAAGCTCTAAGGCATCCAAACTCCTCTCTAACCAATAATTTGCTCTCTAGGGAAATGAGAGAAGTTTCTCAGGTTTTAAAGGTCATAATTTATTCTTCATCTTGCACAAACTTTAGTGCCATAAAGATATTTGAACCAAAGAGAAAACAAAGACTTCATAAAAATGTATGTTGATCTATGCATGTAAAAATCTACATCCTTTTCCTAAAATTGTGTGCATGTTGCTAATGCATATATGGTGTAGTTGAGATCTGCAGAATCACTGAAATGCCTTTAGGGTACAAAACCTCTCATTTTTATAGAGCTTCCCAATTCTGCAGAGCTCTGCTGAATAAAAGCCAAAAGAAGTGTCCTTTCCATTAAAGTACCTTGTTTTAACATGAAGGAATATTCTTCCTCACATTTGCAAACTGTCCTTTCTCTGCTTCAAAAAAAAAACAACCAAAAACCAAAACAACAAAACCAACTGAGTTCTAATTTTGTGTAATTTTTTTTTTCCTTTAGAGAAAGCCTTGTATTTTCTCTTTCGGCTGCTGGAGGGCACTATGGCTACACAAGTGAAACAAAAACTGGAGAGAATTTTTTCCCATTTCAACACTTCTCTGATATTTTTCCTGTTTCAGTTCTCGTGCTAATATTTGCATTTCTTGCAAAAACCTGTATACATCTCTACTATGTCAGCAGAAATTCTTTTTCTGTGAACTGAAACAAAGTGTCTCTCTTTGGATTTTAGGTACCAATGATAAAACATGACTTCAGGTGTTTAAATCTGAATAAAAACCAGAAGAATGTTTCTGTGTTGCAAGAGGCATGTATCCATCTTCTTTCCTGCTCCAGGGGTTGAATTAGTTTTTGATAGGTTACAGTTGAATTTATAGAAAACTTGCGGCAGCTACATCGTTTTTGTCAAAGCTTCTCATAAGAATTAATCCTTTTATATGTGTTTGTGCTCTGGAATAGGGCATATGCAGTGAATGGGAAACTAAAACTTGGTGCTAGAAAGTGGAGGGAGCAGAAATGGCACACAAATTTGTGTTTTTTTTAAAAACTACAAAAGAAATCACTGGCCTAACATGGTGTAAACAAATTTCACTGCTGCAGCTCCACCAACTGGTGCATTGCAATTACGCAAAATAAGTTTTCATCTAGGATGTGTAATACTTGCAGATCCTTGTGCACCTGATATTCGGTCTTTTTCTGTCTTACCTGAGTACATCAGGAAGCTCCAGACAGCCCACACATCTCTACACTTGGAACTCTCAGTGTGCAATGCCCATGCACACAAATCACATTTAGGCCAGCACACCACGTAGGATGCATATGTAACTCATTCTGTGTTGTTTTCATTGTAATATTTTATCTTTGAAAACAGAGAATAGTGTAAGGATCCTGTTTATTTATTTGCACAGTTCTAAAATCTTAACCTCTCTCATTGCTGCTGTTTTCAAAACTCACCTATAGGTTGTGCCATTCTTCACATATTAGGCAAAAAAAACCCAAAAAACCAAAACCGTGTAAAGGTTAAGTAGAATTAGAAGTTTTGTCAAGAACACAGAAATATCCAGTAAGCAGCAAATGAGCAGGTTTACAAAACTTTGCTACAGCATAGAATTTTGCAGTATAGATGTTCAGAAAGGTGGACTTTGTATATCTGAATAATTGAAATCTTGACCAACTTCCAAACAAGTTCTTACATGAAAGGGAAATGTAATTGAATGATCCTCGATTTGGAAGCAATAACTGCTTATCTACTGGAACATATTTTAAATGAGTTAATCTTTCTACAGAGATAATAGAAATCTGCTTTTGCTGCTATATCCAAGAGTACTTATTCAGTATCTTTGGGGGAGGGAAATCTGTCTACTTTTAAAATTCTAAGTTAGTAATTGATGAATATTTGTTTCTCATATTGAGAAATTTGAACTCTGGGGATCCTACTAATTAATTTATTTGTTTGGAGTTTTGTTGGTTGTGGGTTTTTTTGGTTTTTTTTGTTTTGGTTTTTTTGTATTTCGTGGTTGGGGTTTGTTTTGTTTTGTTTTCCTGTGGTAAAATTTCATCAGTTAGTTTTCAAAATTACCTTTGGACTCTGAAAATGGTGTTTTCTGACTTTATAATCCGAAATTCTTTGTTCCCAGAGACAACATCCTGTGTATTGTCTATTTAGAAGTATTACTATGATGTAGCCCTACATACATACATTATGTAGCCAAATATATTTGTGGGAGTATTGGCAGTACAGCAGAATGAAACAGAACAATTTTTACTATTGATATATAGTGAAAAGGATTGTAAGCCATCATTAGACCCTGTTAACTTTTAACAGGTTAGTTCAGTCTGTATTGATGAACTTCCCACAATATTTGCATGTCTTCACTCAATTTATGTTCTGATAACTTTATTATGAAAATAATTGAAAATGTATTTGTTTTTTCAGTTTCTTTGTAGAACTATCTCTAAATAGCCTTTCAAGTGAGTTTAAAGTAAGTACTATTTCTTTTCCATCCTCATGTGCTGTAATCTCTCCTTTACTATAAATACTGATGTCTTTGCTCTTTACTGGCCCTTCTTTGCAAATCTACTATATATTGAATTTTTTGAAGACATCTTGCCAGGAAAACACAGAATAAGTAGAGAATAAATTATAGAAATTGGAATCTGAAATGTGCTAAAAAGATTAACCAGGAGCATTCACTACACTGCCATTTTTAAGACAGTAGTATATCATGCTACAATACTATCTGTAGATAAGCTCTTTTAAACTTTTAAAGTAATTTGAGAGGTAATTACTAGTGTGTTAGTAGTCTAGAGTGAGATTGATGACAGCTTGATTGGCTGTAGCAGTTACTAAAGTTCACATTTTATGACCTCCTTAAAAATATTAATTTAGAAGCTTATGAATTACTCTCTGGAGTCGCCCTGAATTAACAAATACTGAGCTATCTTTTAGCTTTTGAACCTTTCTCTGTAATACTTTCTGCCCACTATTGAACTTAATAGCGCTTTTCAAGAACTAATTTTCTAGATAAAGCAGTTTAACTCTAATGCGTAGGACTAAGTTATGAAGATGTTCTCATAATAGTCTTGTTTCATGCCAGCATCAGAGAAGACCCTGGGTTTTCACTCCTGCCCATCCTCTGTGCTTGACACAGCATGTATTTGTGTGATAATGTAGTAACTGGGGAGCTGGGCTATGCATTTAAAAATGACATAGTGTAAGTGAATTAACTTCCTAATCTGCTTCACCAGGTGGATAAAAAGGCGTTACTGGTGGGGGATACTGGGGTAGGAGTGAGTGCTGGGGATCAGTAGATTTCTTTATCCCATAATTCTGGTTCAAACCATGCTACTGTAACTGAAAAAGCTGGCACCACAGTGCTGTTCTTGTATGTTTGGCTTCAACTCTTGGTTTTTCTCTTCTCTTCCTCTGATTTACAGGAGGCAGGACAAAATATTTAACAAAACATTTAGTGATCAGAATGTGGAAGCTGAAGTGCTCCTGTAGAAGGTCAGAAGGAACAGCTGTGAACAGAAGCATTGCACTTGCACAGGGCTCCTCAGAAACACAAAATGTGCTGTGATTCTGCATTGACCCACTAAATTGAAAGCTGCATGTCCCTGCATTTGAGCTGATTGTGTACCCATTCGTACTCTTAAGAGCCTTACAAACAGGGACTTTGCTGTGGGAGCTCTGACTCCTTTTGGCAAATCCCTCAGTGGTTCTGACAGGGAGAAGGCAGTCTCAAATTAGTCAAGGATCACCTTCACAGGAGGTGTGAGAAGCCTTGAAAGAATTCTTTTCGATCTTCATTTAGCTTATTGTGAGTATAGTAGCTTTGTGTTAAAGGCTGTTGTCTCGTGTTAGTGCAGTGCTATTGCAGTAGCAGCAGGTTACTGAAGAGATGCTTTCTCCTCTAGTCACCATTGTGCAGCAGAGCCACAGTGCTTGCACTTTCACTGCCTGGGAGAACTCTGGCTTGCCAGCTGGGTAAAACAGCCCTGAGGCTAGGCTGGAGCAGGAGGAGATCATTTTCTCTAATGGATCTGTGTAGACAAGCTAAAACATTGTCAGGGAACACAGACCATTCTGACAGCATTTAGAGATGTTAGCCAGTCAGGGAACCAAGCAGGTGGGAAGATTAGGTTAGATGGCAGTTAGGTAATTAGATGGCAATCATCTAATCATTAGGTTAGGCGATTAGTTTTCTTTAATTTTGCTGGGTGTTGGTGAAATAAACAAGTTCTTGGCCAAACAATTGGTGATGTGCATGTTTCCTTTCCTGCAATCTACCTACTCCCTGCCATACCTGTGGATATCTTATTTTGTTACAGACCAGACATGCTATAAAAGATTTTCTAAATATGCAGAATAGGGCCAGGAAATACTGGATCTCTGCCTAGTGCTTTCACAGGGGCTTCTGTCTGGAACTTCAAAGTAGCATCCAAGATACCTAAAAGTTTAGAGAAACCTCACTTTAGTGATTGCTTCTGGATGGTTTAGTGATTGTAGAATTCAGTGTTCCATACTATGAATCCCTATGGAGTAGGTTGTGTCAACAGTTGCTGTTTTGAAAGACTAGTTTTTCAGTCAGATGGTGTTTGTCCATCAAACCTGTTTGTCCAAGTTAGGTAGATTAGCTTCAACAAGTCAGGTAATGGATCTTTCCTATTTTTAAGCTGTTTAACTTGTTGCCTGAGTGAACAACTTATAAAACAGCTACATGAGCAACTTAATGGGCAGATCATAATTTCAAGTGGGAAGTCACATAATAATGAGTTCTTGTGATACAGGAGTAGGGGATCCTCTTTGGCCATTATGGCTGCAGAATAAGATGAAGGGTATTGGTCTAAACTCTTACAGTTACATTAACAGGAGCTTGTGTAAATTAAACCTGTAGAAGTGGACACGTTTGCAGTGCAAAGCATTTCAGTGCCTACCTCCTTTCAGATATCTCTCCAGCTGTACAAAGAATCAATGGTCCTGTGAGAAATGCTCACACTTACCAATAAAATTTAGAGGGGACAAAGTCGTCGAAGCAAAACTAAACTTTTATTTAACAAATTCAGCTGAATCAGGTGTATCCCTCTGGCATAGGAGACAGACACAGGCCAGCAAGAAACAGAGGTTTCTGTACCCTAACCCGCCAGAAAGGTCCCCGCCTCTGTTCCTATTGGTCAGTACTAGAGGCCTCACAGCCTGGCCCAGCCTGCCTACCTGCCCAAGACCCCCAACCTCCTCCAAAGGTGCGAAAAACACATTGGAAACTACCCTGTCCCCCTATCAATGCAGTTCCTTTAGCTTCAGCAAAACTCTAATTCTATTTCCAACAGTCCTGTCTTGCCCTCCTTTTTTCTTTCAACAGATTTGGAACTGTTCTGAACATTTAAAATGTTAGGAGCCATCCCTACTACTATCTTATGTGAGAGAGGTTGTATATGCTTTGATGACTGCTTTCTAAAGTCAGGTAATCAAAATCATTCAAAAATAAAATATTTATGTGAAAGGAAAAGTAGACTGTAATCTTAAGTCTTTGTTGGAGTCCAAAAATCACAATTAAAATTAATTTTCTACTTTTATCTCCATGGATCCACTGCTCAGTTTAAAGAGTTATCAAAGCTGATAGCAACACATAGACAAATCTCTAAAACATCTCTAAATACCATATGTACTCTTACATACAGAGATACACATTGGCTTATTTTCTTCCAAATGTCTGAAAAAAATGATCAGTCTTCTCTAGCCACTCTGTTTAGTATTTTTAGTGGCTATGGAGGCAACGCTTTAGGAACCCTCAGTGTCAGTTCTGTCATTTTGTTTACGAAGACATTGAATGAAATTTTAAGTTGATATGGATATCTCAGGTGCTTTTGAAATTTTCTTCTACCCTAACAACCAAATGAATGCTGAGAAAAGCCCATGAATGTTCTTGCAACACCAGCAACTTGCCTAAAGATTTTGCAAGGTGATAGACTCTAGTGGCTTTCAAATGTCTTCATGTCATGCTGTCATTCTGTGGTTTAGTCTGACACCTATCTGGCACTATCACCTTTCAGCATGTCTCTGTAGCTTTTGCTTTTAGCAGAACCCATTGGAGACACAGGTTATTTCAGTGTCTTGTTTCCTGTCGGAGTGTTGGTACTCAGCCTCCTAGTCTATGGAAATACTAGTAAATTAAACATGGCCGGGACTGTTCTCTGATGCTGAGGCCAACTGGCGTGGAACAACTCTCATACACACTATTAGGCTTCAAAACAGGAACACCACAACTAACCTGTGCTGTAAATGGTCTGTATTGCAGTAGCTTATCTGGGTCTCTGTGCTGCCAAGGCCTAACAATGTTAAGAGTTCCCATGATAGAGTTCCAGTGCCTACGATATATGCTGAACCTGTTCATTTCACTAATTCAGATGTCTCTGAGTTGCCATGCTTTGTCCAGTAGAAGCAGGTAATATGATCTGTTTCCACCAGTAGACAGAGGGGCCTCAGGAAAATCTGTTCTTTGGAAAAGCAGTGACAATTGACAATAGTGGTCTGCAAGGAATCTATCCTCTCTAGTGATAAATGTCTCTAGTTAAAAGACAGAATGAGTACTTAAAAAAAATCCTAGCACTTTTGCTAATGGACAAATAAATGGCAATTATCAATCAAAAATTTATAGACCATAGTAACTATTGGATTCAGTGAGAAGTGTGAAATACATGATGGTCTTGTGAGATACAGAGTTAGAAAAAACCTTATTAAAGAAAATGAATAACAATCTTCAACTCGAAATGTACATAGGCAATTTTATGCAAACTTTTCTGTCATCAGTAAAATGTGGAGGTCTCTTGAACTATTCCGAAGTATTATCAGCTGTCTTAAAAATTAAGCTAGCAATAAGGCAGTGGTGTAATCGAAGGGGCAAGCTGCAATACTTTTCCAGTGCACCTACCCATATAGACTTTCAGTTTCCTATAAACTCACAAAGGGGGAGCTCTACACAGATAATTCATCCTTTAGCCCTTCGTGTGTAAGTATGTTTTTAGCCAATGCATCACCTTAATTATTATACCTTGTGCATCAGGATAAAATTGTCTTACCTGATAAATTTTGATGCTAAATTACTTGTAAGTTCATTGTGAAAATATTTTCTGTGTCTGAACATGTATTTCATCAGCCATGCTTCCATTTGTCAAAATAGAGTGACTGCTTTAATTGCCTAATGAGCTTTCTGGGTCTCCCATGCAGGCACAAAAGCACCACTGTGAGTTGCATAGTTGCATGTTGGTGCATGAGCAATTATTAGAGGTAGTTTTCTCAAGTTTTGTGCTCTAGTAGTCAAAAAGCATGTTGGATTTAGTTAGATTCTAAGCATGGTTATTTACTAGTAGAAGCTGATGTTTTTGTTCCCTCTATTTTTACATTTGAGAATAAAGTACAATTTATGTTCTGGGCATCACCTTGTGGAAGTTCTAAATCACTTCATGAGGCTTTCAGCCTGGGTTATGTCATTTATCCATCAGCACTCAGTCCATTTAATCCAGACCTCTCAGCTGTACAGACCTAACTCCTGTTGTGAGTGATCGGCCTGCTTGAGTGCTCCCAGCTTCTCCTGTCACATCACATTTGCATAAAAGAGGACAGATAACCAAATTTGAGCACACAAATGAAAATGCTAAGCGCTGAACCTGTCACAGTTGTTGTTCAACTAATTGTGAAAAATTTGATTTGCTGGCTTTTCACTGTTTATCATGTAGACCCCCTTCTCAAATTTGCCTTGGCTTCTGCTTCTGCACATGTAGCTTTTAAACTCTCTACACAAGCAGCTCACCCTGGGGATTACTTACCTCTCCTACCAGCTTTTAATGTTGGCTCATCTACTTGACTAAATTAGGCCACCATGGCAAACAAACACATAATTAAAAACCTGGGAAAGACAACTGCAGTTGCACTTCTTAAATTGATTTTGCAGTCTGTTACTGGTATATGCCTTTGCATTTTGCCATCTTTATCTTGTGCTCCTGTAAACTCTGAAAATATCTTTGCTTTTGATTGTATATAGGAGGGAGATACATTATTTCAGAATGAAGACTAATATTTTCTTCTGAAAGGGGAATAGTACATAAAAACATATGCTTGTTTCTGGGTATTTTGTGGCAGCTTATTACAGAGTTGCTATATTCATTTGAAATTAAGACTTGTGTTTGAATGGGCATTGGAAGATCATGGAGGAAGTATTGTTCAAATTATTGTAATTTTCAAAATTCCGGGGTTTGACTTTGCTCTCCAGAAGTACTTATAACTGCTGTTATATTTCTATTTCAGAACACCTTCTTTTAACTTAACTGTATAACTTACATATAATTTCTTACGATTGATACCAAAAGATTTCCAGTTAAAACAGTTGAATGTCACATTGCTTTTTTGTGACAAGAGAGGAGGTTTGGACAGTCAGTTACCTATAAAAAAATAAGATCATCTACGTATCCAAATGCCATATCCCTTTGATATTGGCATTATTTGGTTATACTCTGAATGCCCATAAGTGTCATCATTTAAGAAGGTGCATGATAACATGGATATAGTGGAAATAAATCTATGAAGACCACTGAAGGCTTCTAAAAACAACCTGTAAAGAAAAGCTGATATTTAGATGTGTGCCAATTTATAATTTTATAGCAGTTTTAAAATACCAAAATAATTTTTTTCAAGTGAAAAATAATTTGTCAGCAGCTATGGATGAAATATTGTGAAAAAATAAAATTGAAAACATTTTGCTTAACATAATTTTTAATTTTATTGTATTATTTTTGGGAAGGGGGAAAAGTCCATAAAGTGACTTTCATGTCAAGCAGAGTTCACTAATGGCATAATCTTTTTCATAAACTGATCAAAATGTATGTTAAAACTGTAGGATATTTCCAACTATATCTCTGGTAAGGTTGTAAAAAAAAAAAAAAGAACAAAACCAACTTATTTTCTTCTGACTATTAAGAGTTATATAATTTGTAACCTAAATAGTCTTACATCCAGGTTATTGTGGTTAGCTGTCCTTTGTTTTAAATGTCTTCTCCCTTCATGATATGTACTTCCCTGATATGTCCATTAACAGCTGTCATGATGTTGCAGCCTTCATCTCACTAGGCTAAATGGGCTGAACACTTAAAGGCATTTGACAAAGCCTGATGTATTTAATTGCAGCAATATCAGATCATAACCATCACAGATCAGTATGCTGGAGAACACTCTCCTTCTGCATTAAATTTTGCTCTTTTCCTCATTTTTTAAGGCTGAATTCTACTGTCATTAAAATACACTGGGAGAAATAACTTGTGCTGTACTCTATTCTCCTACATTTGGCTTGTGATCACTAGAATATTAACTGTTTCCTTTCCCACATCCTTCCTTTGTGTCACAGTATTTTATCTCCTTCCTCATTAACAGCTTTCCAAAGGCGACCTCCTTTCCTGCCCTCTTTCTCAAGTTTGCCAATGAGTTACACTAAATACACAAATCA
>VWZD01001526.1:365767-442589 GCA_013396695.1 Sakesphorus luctuosus | reverse complement strand
AATTAGGATTTCTACTGATCATTAGTTAAAATGATTTAACCTGTCTTTTAGCAAAGTAATAACGGTCCTTGAAGTAATTACATCATTTTCTTAAATGCTAAGAATGATGAGATAAAACACCCTGAATGTCATTGGTCAAAGATGTTTATCCATGAGTATTAAAAGGTTTTAAATACGTTCTTATAGAAAAGCCTATGCCATTCAGATCAGTCTCTCAGCCTTCTCTAAAATTATACAAATTTAAAGACCTATGAGCAGGTATACCTTAAAAAAAGCAAAAGCAGATAGACCAGTAAATGTATCACAGAAACCTTCAGGAATTCAGTAAAATAATCTGTAAAATAACCAGATTTAGTAAAATCTGAAATGCTTTGTTCAGAGTGTCTCCCTGCTATGCAGGAGCTTTGATAAACTCTTGTGACAAGTACAGGACGAGGACTGTGTCTCAAGGTTTTCATTTTGATTTGTTCACTAGTAAATTCTCCAAAAGCATAGATAATTACAACATTTTTAGCTAAAAAGGTTAGTTTAAAAACAATTTTTAAGGATATTTCAAAAGAGGGAAAGAGAGAGGAATGAAGAGACCAATTAACCAATTTTTCTTGGCCTTTCTCTCACACACAGACACATTCTGTACAAGTCCCTGTTTTGATGTATTATTTTAATTAATCCTGGTCTTTTGATTTCTGCAAAAAAGAAGGTTAGCAAATGTAACAATGCTCGAGAGTTTCTTTATCGTAAAAGACACATAATTTCAAGCATTTAATAAGGTAGATTTATTCTGGGTAGTTTAGTTTGCACATTCACTCAAACAGCCCTCCCCAAAGACAACATTAAAAATGTGATTAGTTAGCTGCCATCAATAACACAAAATAGGAAAACACTCTCTGAAGGGACAGCTTTGTGGAGGGCACTGCACAGTGTGTAGTAAAAAATATATGGCCTAATAAGTTTACATTTGCAGGCTCATTTGTTAAAACTCTTGAATTTCTAATTTGTGTCGGAAAGATAAATGGATGGGGCCTCAGTAAAGTGTGAGATTAATACTGATGGATGGGGATTCAGATTTTTGCTAGCCTCTTACTTCTGTACAACCCAGTAGGCAGTTTATGGGGAAAACCAAATGTAAATAAAAAAGAGGACATTATTTACCTTGGTCAAGGCCAATTACCGGTTATATTGTTCTTTTCAACTTTATTGTTTGGATGTAAATTATCCTTATCTAATTATTGTTTAATGCATTTGGGCAATCAAGCCCTTACAAAGTGTAATTAGATGCTAAAAAGGACAGGCACCCCATGGTTACTTTGAAACACTGCAAATAGTCAAGTGGTAGAAATGGAGGCCTCTGGGACCTTTTGGGGTGTAAGGTGGAAGAATAGTAATAAAATATGTTATATAATAAAAAACTGCCCTATACCTCAGTCAAAATGCTCACACAACATGAAAATGAGCTGAGGTTAATACAAATAATAAAATAGGTGGGATCTGCATGTGCCATACACAGTTGATTTCAACAGCTTTCCATCCACATGCAGTTCCAGTGTAGTGCTACCATCATGCTGCCAAGACAGACATTAGAAGGGACAGCAAAATTTCTTACCTGTCTAGCAGAAGATACTTCTGAACTTGGATGAACCTTACCAATGTAGAGAAAGAAGTTCTTATATTCTAATAAAGTAAGTTGCCAGATACCTTTTCAAACTAAAATACATAGATGTGGCAGAATTAGTAAAGGGATGCATTAGTAAAGGAATAAAAAATGGAACATTTTGGCATGAACAAAACAAAGGTGCCCTGCTTCTGTATGTGTAGTGTCTTTAAATCAAAGTTAATCCAGAAATCTTCAATATTTGGAAAATGTGTCCAAATGTCAGTACAGGTTCATAGAGGTTGCCAAATCTGATGGCCCCAAAGAGACAAGGCTGCCACAGGTCCAGGTGCTGCTGACCTCCGACAAGTGGCGAGTTGGGATGTATTCCCAGTAGGCATGTGCACAAATGCACATGTACAGTACATGTGTATAAACAAAAATACCTGTCCATCCACACAGATCAACACAGGCAGACACACATGAACACAAATAGCACTCATGGCTTCATCCTTTTCTCTGGCTGATCAAGATGAAGGGTTGCTTGTGGCAAAAATATGGATATATATGCAATGTGGATCTCTCCATTAGCTGGGCTTGGACATGCAGCCTATCCAGTAAATTGTCCCTGGATCCTCTTTGTGGGCAGATGCCTTATGTACATTCACACACCAGCCTCTCAGCCAACCCACAAGATCTGTCCAGCAGTTGGATAGGACTCTTATGGTGCTTCCAGTAGCCAGCTCTTTCCATGCTCTTATGCTTAGATACCCCTAGCTCGTGGGCCGCTTTGCCTACTCACCAGCTGGTTCTTCTGACCATCCTACAGTAAGTCCTGTGAAATCCCAAACCAATCTTCCCTTGCATCCAATAACATGCCCCATGCCCCATGCCCCATACAATTGATGTTGAATTATTGCTGTAGGTACTTCAAACTGTAGCCTTACTCCACAGATAAATGAATTAGGATACCAGTGCTCTGTGAACCATAGGAATCAAATCCCAGGCCCCTTTTCTTCATTAAGGGAAGGAGTTAATTTTCTTCATAGCAGCCTGTGTTTAGACACATGACCAAAACAGTGTATATAACTTACTGATGTTTTAGAGGTTGCTAAGTGGTGCTTGCACAGCTTCAAAGGCTTTCTCTGTTTCTCAGTGTCCCCTCCACCCGTGAGGAGGCTGGGAGAGGCCAAGAGGTTGGAAACAGATATATCTGGAACAGCTGATCCCAACAGACCAGAAGGGTCTATATGGACTATATGGTGTGATGCTTACCAGTAAAACTGGGGGAGTAATACAAGGTTGCTCAGAGGCTGGCTGAGCATGGATATCTGCTCGTGGAAGGTGGTGAATGCATGACTGCCTTTGCATCAGTTGTTTGGAGATCTTTTTCTTTCACTTATTAAATCTTTATCTCGACCCATGGCTTTCTGTAGTTTTTGCTTTCCCAGTTCTCTCCATCATCCCACTGCAGGGCAAGTGAACGAGCAGCTGATGGATGCTTAGTTGCACCGCAATAGGTATGGTAATACGCTGCCAAAATAAAAATAAAACTGAAAAATATTTCCTATATGGACAGATGTAAGTAGTTCTTAGTTTAGTTTAAAAAAAACAGAAGGTGGAGTAGTGACTTGTCACATTCTTCATAAAGGGAAAGCTCTTCAAACTGTGGGTAAATTTTAACAAGGGTAATTTAAATGATAATTCACTCTTATATGATGTTCTTAAATTAAGATTTGATGTGTTCTTAAAAACAACACTCAGCCAATTCTCTCTCAAGTGAATGTCTGTATCCATACTTCACTGTTTTACACAGACATTTTCAGCTCCTGAGCCTGAAGTCTTGGAATAACCTGCCTCACTGTCTGTTTTGTATTGAGGACAAAAAGGGACAGGATGCATCGTCTTCCTGCAACTCATTCCTAAGTGCTGTGCTGTAATCCAACCATAAATTACTGTACATGATGCAGATACTACTGACTAAAGTTCTACAGCTAGTATTAATATAGAGGTCAGAATAGAAGTGCTCCTGCCACTTCCTACTACCTTTGCAAACTCTGAATCTGTTAAAACAGATACGTCTCATACTCAGATTATAATTGAAGAAAATTAATGGTTGTTATTATTATACAAGTTTAGCCCCAGTTTCTGTATGACTCATGCCTTTATATGAGTGCATGTTTAAATGCATGTTTATTTGAAAAGGTCATGACACTAGTGCCAGTGCTGCTCTTTTGCTGAGAATGAAGTTATTGCCTTATTTTTAACTGACTGCAGCTTTACATTCTGGCTAGATAAAGGCTCCATTTGTATTACAGAAGCTCACGGCTTGAAATTTGAATTTCATCACTGGAAGCAATTACAGTATCAGTGCAGTCCCTGGATGTAATCCCTCATTTAGTAATTTAATTAAAAACAAGTAGTTCCACGAGCACCAGAACTAATGAAGCTTAGTTTCCAATAGAACTGTGTTCACATGGTTGATTGACTTTTAACTGAGCTACAAGGAAGCTTCTGTGTGAGTCCCTTCTGTTTCCATAATTCCAGGAAATATCCAATGACTAGTTCAACAACGTGAAACATTTTATATCTCTACTGCTCCTGGCATAGCTCAGAGTTGCAAGAAGGAAGCAAGTTTGGCTGGGGCAGCCATTGCAAAAAAGGCTTCTTAGAAAGAATGGGTATCCAAAACCTCAACAAGCACTGCTTCAAGTGTACTTGTGCAGTACACTGGCCATGGCTGCCACAGCCAAGCTGGCTTCCCTCTTGCGGCTCTGAACTGGGGGTCTGCATGGAGACAATACATGGAGCTTGCAAGACAGAATGCATCCACTAAATATGACTAAGGGGGAAGCTTTTAAGAGTTAAGTTATACAATGTACTGATTGCAAGTTTTTAGTGCAATGTTTCAGACACATTGAAACATGCAAATCTGTCACATGCACATGGGACATATGTTCAAACCAAGGATGCTGTACCAGACCTTATAGAAGGTGATGTGGCAGCTGGTAAAATGTGTTTGGTTGTGGTGTCTCCACCCCTGAATGGTGTTAGAATAAAAGAGGCAGCTTAACATGTGTCTGTCTGTTTATATACCAGATCTTACTGAAAACTGGCCATCCAATCCATACCTTGCCGGTATCAAGGGTCCCCCAGAACAAAATGGTGTAAATACTTGCTAGTGGGATGAAGCACAAATGCTTAAGATTAGAAACACAAGAAAAGACAAAAGCTCAAAATGAAGGGTAGAATTGTCATAAATTTAATCCTTCACTTTAGAAGGAAAACTGTTGGTGCTTTTTTGTTTGATTTAAATCTAGTGATAATGAATCTTCTATTCTAGACACTTGAGTTAATGGTTACTAATTACAGAGTTTTATTTGGAGATGCCTCAGAAAATATTTCTTTTTAGAGTCTCTTGAGACAATTGCTTCTGGTAAACTTTTATTGATGATAGCACATTGGGACCAAAACTACATATCCACTGAGTCTGTTGTTTTGTAATGTAATTAAAACTCTTGAGAAAATAATTGAAATGGCATTCACATTGATACCCATGTTCAGAAAGTCATGTATTCAACAAAGAAGATAGGCACATCTTGAACATTATACATGAATTTTAACATTTGTTGATTTCATCAAGATTTAAACAGATTCTTGACTGCTTTGCTGGTAAAAACCTAAACATAAGTTTCATGTCTAGCACTGACAATGTCAGAAATGCTGTATCTTCAAACTGTTAACAACATTTAATAATAAGTTTTTCTGAGGTTTTCAGATCTGACAAGGCAGAATTCTGTATCCCTCATTCTGTATACTTCATTCTAGTCTTCCTAGCACATTTTTTAGGAAGTGTTTATGAAAATGAATTCTCTACCTGTTCTCTGTGAGACTGATAAAAAATGTAGTTATTTGGATTAGTTTAAAAGCAACAACTCGCATCTCATTACATAATTTTAAAATTTTCTAACCCATCTATAATAGCAGGCTATTTAAGTGGGATACCAGATTTAGAAATATTGCGGTTTTCCATAACATAAAATAGTTTACATTGTTATGAATTATTTCTACTCCATTTTATTCAGTGAAACCACAGTCCACCATTCAACTGTGGGAAAAAAATTCCACTCTATCCTTACAATTGAGATGAAGTCATATGCATGGTGGGTGTCAGCATCTTCTACCAGGCAACTAGAGATAAGACAAGGGGAAACGGCCTCAAGTTGCACCATGGGAGATTCAGAATGGATATTAGGAAAAATTTCTTCACTAAAAGAGTGGTTAGGCATTGGAATAGGCTCCTCGGGGAAATGGTGGAGTGACCATCTCTGAAAGTGTTCAAAAAACAAGTAGATGTGGCATTTCACAATAGGGTTTAGTTCGCATGGTGGCTGAAGGTTGAACTGGATCTTGGAGGTCTTTTACAACCTTGATGATTCTATGGTCCTCTAAAATTCACCACACACATCTATGTCTAGTGTGAGTTTGTAATTATTCAGTTTTTTCCAAGTTAACAGAAAACTATTAAAAGTCAAATTATTCAGAAATAAAATCTCACTCTTCCTTGTTTTATTCTTTTGTTGGCACCCACTGTTTGCAGTGACAGTGTGAGATGTTTTTACACCCTTCTCAAGATGCCATCCATACTGACAGTTTCAGCTCTGGTAGGACTTTCAGGTTCTCCACTCTTCCACCTTTATACTCCAGTATAATTTTCGTTCTACTTCCTTCCATGTACTCACCTGGGGTTAAGAGGCTCAGCTGTTTACTACTGTACAGCATAAGCCTGTGCAATAAAACCAGTAACAGCCAGAATATTTCAAGAAATTTTGTTCAAGAAATTGCATAGTCAGTAGAAATGTTCACATAATGCCATCACAATTGGAAAAAAGTAAGTTTCTATGGAGTCCATATACTGGGTTGCATATTCCCAAAGTTCATTAGTTTCCGAGCTACTTCTGTACACAGAATTCATGAGCAGGCATGCCTTATTTGTAAAGGCATCTGGCTGCAGAAGCTCAGTTGTTTTGTGGAACTCAAACATGGCTAAAGGGAATTCATTTTATCCTTTTGCTTTAAAAGTGTATTGCCATACATAGTTTTGGAGTTGCCCCAGAAACACAAAACATTGACCTGTTGGAGCGAGTCCAGAGGAGGGCCATGAAATTGACCAGAGGGGTGGAGCACCTCTCCTGTGAAGATAGGCTGAGACAGTTGGGGCTGTTCAGTCTGGAGAAGAGAAGGCTCCAGGGAGACCTTAGAGCAGCCTGCCAGTACTTGAAGGTGACTTACAAGAAGGCCGGAGAGGGACTTTTCAGAAGGGTATGTAGGGATAGGACAAGGGGGAATGGCTTTAAACTGAAAGAGAATGGGTTTAGATTACAAATTGGGAAGGAATTCTTTTCTGTGAGGGTCATGAGACACAAGAACAGGTTGCCCAGAGAAGCTGGGAATGCCCCTTCCCTTGAAGAGTTCAAGGCCAGGTTGGATGGGGCTTTGAGCAACCTGGTGTAGTGGAAGGTGTCTCTGCCCATCTGAGGTGGTTTGGAACTAAGTGATCTTTTGGGTCCCTTCCAACCCAAATCTTTTTATGATTCTATGATTCCAAATGTGTATTGGGGGCTGTATGTTCAAGAGTTTCAGCAACAAAAGGATCAGGAGGTGGCTTTACGGCATGTCTGAATAAATGTTAGCCAAAAGGTAGGTATCCTTAAAAGTGAGTAGAACTTACAGAACTGAGACTGGTTGGTTACATTGTTCTTCATGAATTTTATGCAGAACAGGTAAAAGTTCTGTAATGAATCCATGTGCAATGGCTTTCAACTCTTCTCCAGGCAGATGACAATGCTGTGTGTGTTCATCCACATTTGCAGCTCAGATGGATCACTTCACTTGACATTTCAAAGACTAAAATGATCTAAAAAATAAACACACTGCAATAATTTTGAAGGCTGATCAGCCTTTTAATGTGGTGTCAGTTGACTGTTATTTTGTAAATTAGGCTGTGATTTGATTCTTTATCAATTTTTAGTGGTGTTTAACATCACCTAACTCAAGAAGAAGGCAGCACAGGTAGCCTGAAATGTAATGATGCTTTTATCTACTTGAGAAACAATGACAAGTCTTTTAAAAAATTTGGAATGACTTAAGTACTCGTTAAAGAGATGCTAACACAGATACCATGCCAGCATGGTTTGTGAGCTTCCAGGCAGAGCTCTGACAAGTCCCCTCCATCTGCCAGCAGGAGTTTTAGTAAGGGGTATCTGCTTGAGCAGTGAATCTTGTTGAAAAAGGGGGAATTCAAAGAAAAAAGGATGATACTCATACAGAGTTTCCCTGGATTTGGGACTTAGTTTACTTTCTTCAGGTCTCTAGTAATGGAAAGTACACTCCCAACACGCTTAACAGGGAACTGGTTTTGGTGGTTTCAGTAGAGGGGAACTCCTTAAGTCTCAGTTTTGAGGAATGAGTATAGTTTCATTAATTTGACTCAGCCATTGCTACTGGTAATCAGAATTGAAGCAGGTGTTTTGTCGTTTGTTTTTGTTTGTTTGTTAGTTTGGGGTTTTTTGGTTTTGTGGTTTTTTTTTTCTTTTGAGGCTTTACACAATGTCATAGATATTTTAAAGGATATTTTGTTTTATTTTGGGGGGGTTCCAGATCCTAATACAAAAACATAAGAGGCATCATGCAGTGGATGTATTTACTGAAAAAAGTTTGCCTGGAAAAGTAGTCTGGACCACAGAATCATAGGATATCCTGAGTTGAAAGGGACCTACAAGTATTATCTGGTCCAACTCTTGGTCCTGCAAATGACCACCCCAAGAGTCACACCATGTGCCTGAGAGCATTGTCCAAACACTTCTTGAACTCTGTCAGACTTGATGCTGTGACCACTTCCCTAGGGAGTCTGTTCTAGAACCCAGCAACCTTCTGGATGAAGAATCTTTTCCCAATATCCAACCTAAACCTCCCCTGATACAACTTCAGGCTGTTCCCTCAGGTCCTGTCACTGATCATCTGTGTAAGCCCAGAACAATTCTACTGAGATGCATCAGGGAGGAAGAAGCAACACCAAACAGGTGACGACTCTTCTGTATTGTAGTGTTGGGACAATGTCTTGCTCATTGTGTGTACAACTCTTAAAAGTGACAGCTAATAGTTTCAAATGTACTTTCTTTTTAAAATGGTGGAATAATTACCTGTGTGTAGTGAATATTAGGAAGTATATGAGCAGCAAATAATTTACTACTGGCATTATCTAATAATTATCTCTAGATGAAATTGCAAGACTGCAGTGCTTTTAAAGCCCATTTGTGACCCATAAAATATGGGTTAAAACCTCACATTCTACTACTTGCTTTTGCAATTATTACTGCAAATGGTGGGAAAGTACAAAGCAATCACCAGTAGAAGAGATCTTTTAACTACTGTAATTTCTATGACTATTAAAAGAGGTAGAACTTACCCAAAAAAGTGATACCTGTTCTTGTTTTATTCACCAATGAGACAACATTGTAATAGTAGCAATCTCTCTTTCCAAATTAATCTTCTAAGTGATAATATATTTTTTCTAACATAAGAGACTGTAGGACAGGGTCTAAGCCCACTTTTAGAAAGGCAACCAAGAGACTAAAGCAAGGACCCAAACAGGATAAGACTGCCTCCTGGAAGGCTATCAGGGTAACTACTGGTGGAAAGAAAAAGCTTCAGTCATGTCATAAAATAAGTTTTGATAATAATAAATGTACATGAGAGAAGATAATAGCTTCTTCAATTGATTACAGCAACAAAAAAAATGTTTCCAACATGAAAAATGGGGGCAGAGCCCATGAAAGAACAGTTTCAATGTAGAGTTTGACAAATTCATGATAGACAATTCATTCTACCCAGTCATCCTTAGCAATATTGCATTGGATTGAAAGATGAGGAAGACCCTAACAATCCTAAATTTTTGTTTGTTTGTGGGGTTTTGTTGTTGGGGGTTTTTTTGTGACTAAATAAACCGAGATGAGTTATTTATCTCCTGCTCAGGACACTAACAACTAATGGGAAACCTTACATCACTGGTAGTGCCTCCTTATCTTGGTTTGAGCTGGCAAACCACCAACTCTCCAAGTACAGGGTCAGAGCCTCCCCCTCCCAGCACCGAGGGAAGGGAGGAAAAGAGAGGGGAAGGAAAAAACCCTCAAGCCACATTTATACTAAAACTGCATGTACTTTTACAGAAAGAAAGAGACAATTAGAAGAAGGTACAAATATACACTCACACAAGTTACAAACAGCAAGGAACAATTCCTTGCTTCTCAATACACACACAAATTTCACTATTTTAACCCCAAAATATCTTAGAAGACTCAGTCCCCAGAAAGCCAGACCCAAGCAGAGAGAGAAGAACCCGCAACAAACATTTTACTTCCCAAAACAACTGCTGGGCCAGTGCTGGGCCTGGTCCTCCCCGTCTCTCCCGGGACTGCCCCATGTGTGTGTCCTCTCGGCCAGACTGCTGTGGGGTGACTGACCAAGCCACTCCCACACTGATTCTACTTCCCTGGAGAATGATGTCGTAATATAGTATAGAATACAATACTACTGGCTAGAAGAAGTCAGCTGGTAGTTCAACCCAACTCAAGTCAGCTGACAGCTTCAGACCTGGTCTGGACTTAAATTTGGGCTCACCTGGGTGAACCCATAACACTCCTACAAGGGATATTCATGCTCTTGGAAAGGTCAGACAGTGTAAAATCCAGAGAATGTAGCTTGCAATTCAAGATACAATCAAGAAAACATTTAGGAGCTCAGTTTTTGTGTCCTAGTTCTGAGGCTAATTTTCATTATATTCAATAAGATTCAGACAAGGTACACATCAGGTCCAAAGACAACTTAAAATACAAAATAGGCTGCAGGCAAAGCATGAGAGAACTATGTTTGAAACTATGAAGAGAATGTGTAAATATACAAGCAAAAGGCTTTAACCTAAGAAGCATGTTGACTTATGAACTCTGATGACAGGAAGCAAAAGATTATTTCCAAAGTATCTGTATAAAAAGCAAATCAAATTCAGTTGAAACCAGATCACATCCTTGTGTCCCCACCCCCATCAGAGTGAAAATAAATGAGCTGATTTATGGCAGATGTCTACCCCCTCATGGAAGCCAAGTTTATCTCCCCTTGCCATGCTGCATTCCTATCACTAAGTGGCAGTATGTTAAAGTATATACACAGGCAGCACCACCAGTAAGCGCCTGCAAAGCCCGTTTGTCTTTCCCATAACCTAAAATGGCTGCATGCCAATGTCATGTCTTTCCCTAACTCAACAGAAAAATATTGACCTATTGGTGTAAGAAAATTTTCCCACATCTCCATCTTTTGAGATCAAAATTAGTTAGAAGAAACTGCCTATGAAGCAGAGCAACTTTTTCAAAAGGATTCATGACTTTTTTTTCCTCTAAGACATTGCCTATAGCTCAGTCTAAGTTTTGATTCAAAAACCTGTGTTTTGAAATAGTATTCAGATCAACACCTTGGTTTCCATGTTCCTGTAACAGCTGGATCTCTCATAAGAAATTCTGAAAGAGGTGTTAACAGGAAGAACTGAAATGGTAGAAGCATTGAAATGTCTTCTTTGAAGTAACCATAGCATCTATTGACCTCATTGTGAGAGTATTTTATGATAGGATCCCAAGCTACTCAGGTATGATGAGCCAGGCAGACTCAACAGGAGCCTAAGTAGTCTGTGTAGCATTGGCTTCTGCCAAACAGTCTTGTGCCAACCTGCAGTAGAAACTGTCTCCTTTAGACTCAGATGACAATGTATGTCCTTGGAACACAGCCACCATTTTGCTGGTAAAGTGTATAGGGGTAACTACAAGCTGAGTGGCTTATGATGAATTTGGTTTATTTTTTTTTTGTTCTGGAAAGGCACCTGACCAGACCACTTAGTGAAGGAGCCCAGTTGTAACTCAGATATCATTGAGTTCTCTTCAGTTTCTCATTTGATTGTATATCTAGCTCCTTTCTTGAAACCCTGATGGTTTGTTTGATCCATAGCTCAAAGGAAGAGGCACTTTTTTTATACAATTCGATCGTAAGCAAGTTTGACAGGGTAATTCCTATCTCCAGCACTAGGTATTAGAAACAGTGGATACAGTGTCTTCAGAGAGGAATTTTGCCAGGCAGGGAGGAACAGGAAAGCAGAAAGGAGAAGGAAGGGAGATCCCACAGCTGTGTCTGAGCCATTGATGAATCATGAGCAGGAATCTCAGGCATGTCATCTGCAGCATCACACATGCTTTACAAAGATCCATGTTGGGGTAGACCTGTCCAAACCGCATTACAACAGACATTGTCTCTAGTGTCATCAGTTACTCCATTACTCTTAAAAAGCATAAAAAGATTGAAAATACCTAATTAAACTACATAGAGAGAAAGCAAGATAAGGTCAGGAATCCCCCATCTCTGAGATCAATGAGTGCAATGAAAGCACAATTTCACTGTCCATTCACCATGGTCCTGGGCTGCTGGTTCTCAGAAGAGAATTTGTGGTCCCTCATGCTTTAAAAGTTGCTTGCTAGTGGCAGTTTGCTAGCATTTTAACTTTGCTTCTCCCTAGCCTCAGTAGAATAGGAATAACTCCCAGTTAAGCTTTCTGAGTAAAATATAAACGATGCAACTCAAGCACTACTGAAAACTGAAACAGTGCACACAAGAGAAAACTGTTTTTCCCTCTTTTCAAGTGAAAATGCCAGCTGGCTAAACATGTTTGCATGGAGGAGAGAGGGAGGGATGGAGTGACCCTGAGATGGATAGCAGAGTCTTATCAGTCACCTCTTCCAACTCCCTCGATTTCCTACAGTGTCTTCTTGTGTTTCCCTGTCCCATCTGGGTCTCACAGTAAGAATGCATTCTAGGATCTTACAGTTTCAACGGCTCTCACAGCTATGAGGCACAAATTCCCACAGATGCTGTTTGTCTTCATACTCACTTCAGGGAAGATAAGGAAGGGAAACAGGGAAAATCCTTTTTCCAGAAATGATGCTGTCTTGTCCATCTATCCTAGAAGACAATAGGGACACTGCAATATACATTCCATCTCTATGGCAGAAAGTCATCCTGATTCCCCAGGACTTCAACTGCTACAGCCTGGGAAGGGAGAGAGGAAAAACTGTCTAGAAAACTGCATCCACAGATGAGATTCTTTTTTTTTTTTAATGAGAGTGGCTGGGGTGTGGTTTTTTTCAGCTTTACATTTAATTTTTTCACTGAAGTTTTGGAAGGGGATGAGAACTACAAATTTGGCAATACTAAAGGAGTCTTGGAAAAATACTTTGGGGCAAAAAAAGCCCCAAAATTTTAAAATATCTAAATAGTTTCCAAAATATTACAATCTCTCACCCTTTCAGATCAACAAAAGACAAACATAATTATTTTCTTTGGAATGAAATGTTATAATGTATCTGGTTTCCCAAGAATATGAAACTCATTATAGTTTTCTGTGATCATCTGCGCATGTATATGTTGTCACACAAGTAAGCTTATGTATCTGTCCTCCTCAGCACAATAATTGCAAATACCCAATTTTAACTCCATTTGATAGGTTGATACATCTTTACGAGTGTTATAGAATTAAGTGGTTGTAGAAATAGGCATGAGTTCCTATTCCTGCCCCAGAGGACGGAAAGGTTGCAATGTGATCACTGACACTACAGGCAATTCACACAGTAGATGAGCCTGAAGATAGAAATTCTTAAAAAATGAGGTATCATCTGCTCTGTTTGTGGAAAATCTACCAGATTTTGGAACTACTAGCAAACCAGTTGATTAGTTATTTGAGAAACCAATCTCAGCTATAAAATATCTTGAGAGCATTTTGTCTTTCCTGGACATGACCAATTTTCCCATCCAGAATACCCTGAATTGTCTCTTGGATTTGGCTTCCTTTTTGAGCTATTAAGATGTCCTTTAACACAGAAAAAAAAATCCCATTAGCAATGCTGAAGGGCTCACTTCTTCCATATCCCCCTAAGCCCCTGACCTGTATTTGAGTTCAACTCCCAGATGAACTTCTACCACAGCAGGGTTACTAATCTGCCAAATGGTAGCATCAAAGAATAATAGTTCCTGTTGAGTTCTAGTTTGGAGCTCTGACTCCTATTACAATTTTCACTTTGTCTGTAGCATTGATTTAAACATGCTTCCTTGATAGTAATGTTTCACTACTCTGTGTGTGCATGAACACAACCGAAACTTTGACTGTTTTTCCCTATGGCCACACCTCGATAAAAAGCAGCTGATGCTTCCTAGCAGGGAGTCCTTGAGTGCAGAAAGCAGCCTCGTGGTACTGATAAAGTTTAGCTGCGGGATGAGGGACAGCGTTGACCATGGACACCTTTCTAAAGCTTTCAGCACGCTGTCTTGAGAGAGAAATTTTCTTCCTTTGTATTTCTGAAGTTTCTGTGAATCTCTTTACTTCACATGGTGTTCTTACCTTTTGACAGTTGACCTTTTCTCTTCCCATTCACTTCTCTGTTTAACAAGTCTCTCTCCTCTTTTGCCACCAAAGGATGTACTGCCACTTGGCAAACTGCTTGGCATCAAACTGTGCACATGACTTAGGGAGGTCCGATTTCCAGCTCCATTAGGTCAGCACAGACTCATTCAATATTCTTCAGATACCAAGCTGGCTCACTCTTCTGTGTGGAGTTGGCAAAGAAATGTTCCCTCCCGCTCCTTTTCATTTTATGTGCACATTAAAAGTATCCATGACCAAATCAAAAATTGTGCAGCTGTTTCAATAGCTGCAAAACTGCTTAGAACGGAGAGCCCAGAGTATAGAGAAAGAGACCTTTGTGAATTGAACACTCTCTGAACTAAGTTGTTTGTGAAAACCCATGTATAATTAAAGCCTCTCTTGTTAGTGAATGGAGCCATACTTAAATACACACAATGTATATCTTTATTTCCTGCTCAGTTTTTTTGGGGGGATGTTTTCCAGCAGTGTGTATTATGTGGCTTTGGCAACTGCAGTGCATCATCATTATAATCATTCAAACAGTGGAGCTCCCTGCTTCATTATGAGCATCTTTCCCCTAAAATACTTTTTGATGGACCGCAATATAGGCAGTCTAGACCTGAACTGCATAATAAATGGTGCTACGATTCCTCTAATGGTAAGGTCCTTTCTCCCACTGCAAATGGAGATGTAATTCAGATGCACACTATCTCATCCTTTGCATGCTGAGATACAAAATAAACAGCAGCATTCATTTGTCTGTTTCAATTTCCCTTACCAAAAAGTCAACTTCCAAAGAAAATGTTTACCAAAACATTTCCCTGAACAATCTGAATAATATTTAATGGACCACTTACTTAGTTAGTATCTAATTAAATTTTGCATCATGAAGAGCATATTCAAATCACTGTGGTATTATGAATAAGGTTTCAATAAAAAATACAGAATAAAAGAAATCTGCAAAATAACCATCATTAAACTAATGAGTAAAAATTCAGCAGCTATAATAAAATCCACCAGAGAACATATAAACTGCAAACAACCCTATTACCAAACAATATTAGTCAGGTTTCATCTTCTTCCCTCATGTATCCCAGCACAGAACAGGAAAAAAAGAAATACTCAGAGGAGAACATTTTGACGGAAGTAAGGGCCAAACACACATACAGGGGAAGATATAGCAAAGACTAGCAGCTGCATAGCTTAAGGTACCAAATAGCATAAAATCTCTTAATTAAAAAATGAATTAATTGTTGCGAATGTATTTCTCTTGACAGAGCACATTTTCACTTCTACAGAATGCAATTGTTAACACATTTAAAAATAAATTGACAGTTATACCTGTAATTTAAAGGGATAATATTAAAAACGTGAAGCATGCAATCAGCTTTCCTCTTTCATTTGAAATACACTTATCATACGCCACCTGGATCCTATAAATATTTTCCTAAAGGTTGTTTGGTTTTTGTACCACTTCACAACCCAATTCAGCAAGACATCTGTAATGCTAAGCTTGAGCTACTCCACTGAAATCGATACTCACGTATTTAAGTGCTTTGCCATAAAGGGGACTGGATGGCTATAAGGCCATTGCCCTGTCACTCCATGTAGAGTGATTTCCCTGCTGTGCAGTATAACTCTGTAAATGCAATCTGTTCAGTATACCAAATAAATACCTCTATTGGAACATTCACCTAGGGCTTATTTGTGACGTGTGTGAATGTTATTTATTAGAAAATTTAAGCATTATTGCAGCCAATTAGAAAAGCACTTTTTATTACTTGCAGCCTTTGCTGCTGCCAGTGCCCCACGTCCTCCCCGTTGACACCACTATTATATACTGGCTCACTTAAAAGGCTCAGCGAGCAAGCGTGCAGAGCTCTGCAAAGAGGTTTTGCAATTCCAGCTCCAGGCATGTTGGTAGTCTGATTTCAGCTGTGCTGCCAGTGCTTATAATCAAGCAGGCATGACCATTTCGAGTACTTGAACAAACTGAGTATTTGAAGGATCCAAATTTCTACAGATTCATAAATTAGGAGTTCAACCATCGTAAGAAAGGGGTTCACTCCTCTGAGCTGTTGCTCCAAATAAAGAACACATTTCTGGAAGAGTAATGTCCTGTACTCCATGCTCCCAATTTTTGGGATGCTTTCCAGTCCACTTCCTCTTGGCCAGTGTGTGGGTAAAATGCAAATTACAGATATCAGAAAGCTCTCCATGTATATTGGTTTGCTGCAGTTTAAGCAGTACTTTCAGGTAAAGCAGTGCTTTCTGAAGAATTTCACTTGCATTGCTGTTCATCTGAGCTCTCTTTAAATATCTGTTCATCAAAGAGGTAGGGGGGGCTGCCAATTTGTGAACACCTTGTTGTAAAGTCCCATAAAGAGATGCAGATCAATCCTACAAAATAAATACACAGAACACATGCTTTCTATTACACAGACATCCTTAGATGTACATGTAAGAAGTGAATTTACATGGTGGATTTCTGAGAAAACTTTTCAAAAATCAAGTTATTCAGATGAATATTTAACCTAAAGAAGATTATTTTCATTCCATCTTCACACATATTTATAGTCTCCTCTGAAAGAGTATTTTGATAGCAAAATGTAGATGGCTTTGACTCCAGCTATCGGCCCACAAACTCAAAATTATGACGTCAAATTGTGTATATTTGAATCCCAGACTCTACCTGTTGAACTTGTAGAAACAAAGTATTAAAAACAGTCTGCCTAACACAGCTTCTTAAGTTTGTCTGAAACTTCAGTATGAGTGACTTAATCCTACAGCCACAGAGGCTTCATTTCCCAGTAATGTCAGTGGAAGGGTGGAGATGCTTTCAAAGGATCCCAGGGAAAAACCCCTAAATTTATCTAAATTTGGACATACTTTCCTGTTTTTTGAGATCTTGAAAGATATCTGCAGCTTTCCAGTGAAGAAACAGTTGACCTAACTGCTCCAGCAGACTGGGAACAGCGACCTAAACTTACGACACTTGCTTTCTCTGTACCTAATAATTAAGTCAAGTCTAGGTTAATTCTGCCTCAGGACCTGTTACAGCTGTCTGCTTCTTTTTGCTTTTGAAGTATCTGTGCCTGGTGCTGACCAAGGAGTCAAATTTTGTTCAAGGAGGTAGCAAGTAGGAAAAGGATTGCTGTGGATACACTCAAACTGATTGATCGCATCTGCTTGTTTGCAAGTCTAAATATGTACATTAATTTTTTGTTCAGTAGCAATTCTGCTTGATAATACAGAATAGAATATACTGCATATAAGAGAAAGACATTCTAACTAAAAATATTTTCTACTTATGAAAACTTAACAGAAAAAGGAAAATAATCATAGATGAAAGCATTTAAATGTGTGCCATAAAATACATAAAAATAGAAATACATACATATATGTACACACACTTTTGTAAGAGAAAAGAATGGACAAATTCTTATAATTCTTGAACTCTGAATTAATACTACCTTCTGTTATTTTATGTGCATTTTCTTTAGTTATTTTGCATGTGTTTTCCTAAGTTGTTTTCTGAAAGTGATTAAGTTTAGCAGAGAGCTTTTCTGTTGTGTTTCATGATTTCATTTTCCATGAAACATACTGTATTAGTTTGAATCACGGTGGTGGGGTTTTTGCTATAATATGTCCACACACTTCGGAAACCACTCCCCAATAGTATTGAGCAGAGGCAGAGGCAATATTAAACCTTTGTATATTATTTTTCAATAATTATTTCTCAGACATGTAGGCCTCATTCTTCAAATGTTCTGACCTGTTACCTTGCAGTTAAAAAGGCTGAAGAAAGAGACGAGAGCTGGTAAACTTTAGTAGGTTATATCAGTAGAAAATAGGTTCTTCCTTTACTTAGTAACCTGACATTTAGGACATGCCATGATACGCGAGCCCTAGGTTCAACACAGTCTTCTGTGTGTCAATGTTTGACTGTCACTCTCCCATTGCCCCGGGGTCTGTCATGCCAGTGCAATTGTACCAGGTTTTAGTTTCTCTTTAGATGATTTTTCCCTTAGTATAATTATTAAATATTAATGTGAGAAAGAGCTGCTGTCCAGATCTCTCACACTCTGGATGCATGCCCTAATCAATAGGTTACCATAAAAAAGGACAAAGACTGTTTCTCTGCAAATCTACCTTTTCATGCTCTTGATTTTCTCCTGTGCTCCTAACATCAAGGTATTTTATTGTATTCAGAAAAAAAAAAGAGTTCGTACATTTTTCTTTAATGGAAAAATTACATTAAACTTCAAACTTAGTTACCTCTAAACTTTTATTGCTATCACCACAGAGAACCTCACCTTCCCCCATACCTCAAATCAGGGCCAACTCATGACTAGAAAGTAGACACAAACAGAATGGAAAATGAGGGGCAGCAGCATAAAGGAAGAAGCCTTGAACAGAGCTCCTGCCCAGACTTATGTCTGCATGTATGATATTTCCTAATTAAAAACTACAGTTTCTATCATCTGTGCCACTCATAGTAAGAGAAATGTTACACTGTCATTGACTTAATGGGAACTGACAGGAGAAGAGATTGCTACTGCCATCACAAGAGCAAGACATCCTTTGATGAGCTCTACAAACAGCCTCAGTTGAATATTCTTCTCAAGTAAACTCTGTTCCCAGGTGAAACAGGCTGGAATACATCCCTATGTCAACATGGCTGTTCCACTTTTACTGTAACTTTCAAAAAACCCCCATTTACTCTTTAGGCCAAAATCAAGCACAAATAGCATCTATCAAAAGTCAAACTGGTGGATAGAGTCCTGGGCAACAGTAAAAGAGCCAGAACTGCCACTAAACTACCTTTGCCATTATCATGTTGGATTTTGTATATGCATATATAACTGCCAGATTAGTGATCTTCTCTGGGTCATTTCTTTATTTGCTGTTCCACCCCTCTTATGTGTGATGCATTTTTCCACAAGGTACGTCTTTGGGCATAACACCCACCTTCACTCGATATGAATCTCTTCAAATTTCCTCTACTCCTTCCCCTCCCCCCATTAAAAAAGAGACTGCAAAGACATAGCAATAGCTACAATATTGACTGCAGAATCCCAGCCTCATAGGAAATCTGAAATTATCCGAAGCAGGTGAAAGGCAACAAGCAGATATCTTCAATAGAAATCACTCTTAACTGTACAGCCAGCATCAGATAAATTGAATTGTCTCTAATAAACAGTTTGAGATATGTTGTTGAGAGGATGATACTCCAACAGAGTTTCAAAGTTCTTATTATAACCTCACAAACTCACAAAGAGTAAATACCACTTTGTGGACTATCTGATTGGACATGCTTTGTTTATTACAAAAAAGAAGACACAGAAGAAGAAGATAAAACAATTTGAAGGTTAAGAAACCGCTTTGGTAGAGAATGTGTTGAGCCAGCAGCACTACACCTGGGATGCTGAGAGTAACTGACCATAAACAGAAAGTAAAGATGGAAATAAAGATGTGGCAGATGTTTCCACAGAAGAAGAAATCATGTGGGATGGTGCAACCAGCAGTGGAACAGGGTTGGCAAAAACATGCAATTTGTTGGAAGCAAGAAGCAAAAGCAGGAATGCGTAAAAGAAAGGAGGAGGAGAAGAAATAGCAGAGTAACATGAAAAAAAGGAAACGAAGCAAGAAGAACACTACAATTTGGGGGTCACAGCAAGAGGGAGGATCATGGACATGTAATGGCAGAAGTTTTTTGAGGATGATGGAGAGGAGGAACTGGAAAGGATGTGAAAAGGAGAAGGTGCTTCAAAGGCACTGCTGCCTCTGAATCATATGTGCAGAAGAGCAGAGGTCTCTAAGAAACCAGACTGGGAAACAGTCTTGCAGCAATTTCCCTAGGACCATTTTCTTAGACAAATATGACACAGACATTTCCAGTGTCATTCCTTTTCTTCTGGTCAGTCAGAGATGAGAAAGCAGGATTATTAGAAGCAAAAATATACAGGACAAAATTTGAAGTTCCCACTGGAAGTATATGACTGGATGTCTGTGTCACTAGTGCTGTTTTCATATCTTCTTTAAATGCATAAGAATTGGCTCAACTAGTTCTGTTTATTGGATGTCTTTTTAAGGGAGAGGAAACAGAGTTTGACGACTCTTTCAGATTTAACAACATCAGCCCCAGCTGAAATCTTTTCCATGTCTTGAGTGGACTCTGTCCAATGTCTTTAAGAACTGAATGGCTTCTTCCTCATCCATTCTGTCCCCACTAACCACACAGCCCAATATAGCAGTAGAAATCCTGTATTACTCCATTACAGAAATCAGCAAAAAAGGTGCTTGGGGTTTTTTTCTGCCCTAGCCGGGGTTTTGTAGGCTTAAAATGTTGTTGCCCTTGGCTGAAGATATTTTGGATATTGGTGGACTCTTCCAAGTTATATAAAATTTAATTTGCAATATAAGTTGATATAACACATGAACAACAGCCAAACTGAAAAGTTAACATCATTTTTGGAAAAAAAAAAGGGATGTCTACATGTCTACATATGGACTCTGCTCAGAAAGGTGTTTCACTGGGAAGACGAAAAATGTTGTGGCTCTTTATGAGCCCTTACAGCTTCACTCATGCAAGGAAAGAGGAATAATTCCTATTTTAATGTGCACCAACAGAAAGACATGTTTTTTACTTCCACTTAGACACCATATTGCAATTGGAATGAGGTAAAATCCTACTAAAGACAAGAAAGAGAGCTTGCTGTTTTCACAGACTAGAAGATAAAACCTTTTGGGAATATGGTTATCTCAATGTTCTCAAAGACCACAGAAGCTGAGATCTTATCCAAAACAAATAATATTTTATATAACACAAACCAAAATTATATATTGTCCTAGAGGTGAAAAGAATTTAACCTGTGTTAACTCATCATGAATTTACACAGCTACACACAGAAGAAAAAAACTTTACTAATTTGCTTCCCCAATAGGAACACTTTCTGTCCTAGTCACAGAAGAGAGCTAGTACCACCTAGTAAGCAAATTTGTATTAAAAGCAATAGCTGGAAGTGATTAGTTTCATTTTTGCAATTGTACTAATTTCCAGCCACAATAAACCCTGGTTTATGCCATATATGCTCACCTGATGCATTTTAGTAGCCCAGATGATATGTACATGCTTTGCAGTATTTAATTTAAAATATTATTGCTCTAATGGTGGGAAGAAAACCTTAATTTATAGAAGGACCTCCTTCACTGTTAGAGTCCAGGGGGCGCTTCATTGTTCAGTTAAAAAAGGGATTCAACTACTGATTGCTATTAAAGAAACATCAAAATATTGTTTAGAAAAAAAAATGGAACCAGCTGTAAAATGGCATTTACCTATGTGAAAAACAATTCTGGCAACTTACAAAGAAATATTGAAATATTGATGAATCAGGACAGGTTTATTTTAAAATGGTTCTCTAAAAGATTTGACACTACTGCAGAATATTTTTTACTCTAAAATTATTTTAACATGAAATATCTCTCTCTTATATACAAACGTAAAAATCAGCCATCACACTAAAACACTGAATTATTGCCTACTTCGTAAGACCTAATACTTCTATCTTCACAGCCACCCCAGTAGATAAAGACAACTTTTCTTCTGTTCTTTATAAGCATTGGCAATATTAGAAGGTTATTTGAGAATGGAGCATTTTCAAGAACAACTTCTCATAACTGCTTGACTTTAGAGTTAGCCTCACTCTTTTATGTCACTTTATATTAGTACAACTTGCACAGAACTTTGTTTCCTGCTTTCAACACGTTCACACAGAGAAGAGAAGTAAATCCAAGTTATCTACCATTCACAATGGTCTTATAGTGTTCTACCACTGTCTTTAAGAACCATAACATGGAGATAGCAGAGGCCTCAGTGTAGAAGTGGCCCACAGTCTCAAGAGTGCTTGCTCAGGTCATGCTAAGTGGAGTCAGTCATGGTTTCTCTGCTCGTGCTCCTGCTGCTGAGCAGACTAAAGCCAGCATAAGCAGTGACTGCTTATTCGTGCTGCAATCACACCTTCACTTACTCTACAAGGACAGACCTAAAGAATCTAGCTTAAAAAATTGCTTCATCAGTTCACAGCAGTCAAAGTCATTAGTTCATGTGTCAAGGTGAATTATCTACTAAAGAAAAAAAAAAGCCAATGTTATATAATTAGTAATAATAGTATGAAATTAGGAATTAATGTGTAGGGCATTTAGAATAAGGTTAAAACAAGCAATAAAACTTACTTGAACAAACTGTCTTCATCTGTTATACATCATGAACTGTCTTGGTTGTGATCTGTTATGTCTATTACAAACCAAAAACTTATAAAGTAATACTAATATACTCCAATCCAGATTAATTTTTAAAAATTGAAAGGAGTTCAAAGCTATTGATACACAAATAACAGATTAGAAGCTGAGTATATGCTTGTAGTTTTTATATATATTTAATAATTGCAATTGTTGGTAAAAATAAACAACAAAGCAAGTAACATTTGAGGAAAGTCTTTTCTTTACCTATATTTAAGCTTTGTTTTTTAAAGTACTGTCTGTGCATCTACTAGGTAGTTGTGACCCTGAGATTATCTCAGTTGGTTAGAGCATGATGCTAATAATACTAAGGTCGTAAGTTTGATCTCTGTACACAACATTCATTTCAGAGTTGGACTCGACGATCCCTGTGGGTCCCTTCCAACTCAGAATATTCTGTGATTCTGTGATTTTGGACAGAAATGGGTCCTTTTTGAAATGGGTAAGAAACTTATAGGCAAGATTGTCTATACAACACTTAACAGTGTACATACTCTGGGAAAAGAAAGAATTTTAAAGAATTTTTAAGATTTATTAGTTACTTCATGAACACTGTAATGAAAATGTATCCAATGAGATGTTTTGGAAGTTTTATCAATCTGTGTTACAAATGTTTATACTTTTTAGAATAACATGCTTGCCTCACATAATGTCTAATTAAATGAATTCCATTATTGCAATAAAATTTTGTACATAAATTGAATTTGAGAAATTTGGATTCATTTGTATTGAAACAGGTATTAATAGCCACTATATTAAGTGATTACAATCACCAGATTCAGGTAACTCAAAAGTGAATCTTTTGAGATATAAAGAGTAATATAATAAAATATTGTCTTCTCTTGTAGCTAACCTGGAAGGAAGTATTTTACTGGACTCAGTCACCACAGATTTAACTTTGCCCAGTAGATTCATTTGCCCACCTGTTTCTGCTCTTTAAAGGATCTGTTTACAGGGCTATTGACATATTAAAGACTCCCCTATAGGCTCTCACATTGCCCTTTCCCCAGGAAACAGCATGGACAGGTGAAAGGAGAAAGAGCCAAAAAGTGTTAACATGAAAAAAAATAGAATTTTTTCAGACCACCTATTTCTAGCAATACTAGTATTGCAACATTTTCTTGCAGAACAAATAGTACAGTGAAAAATGAAACCAAGAGGTAGTACATTTTGCCACTTTTTAGCTGGCCAGTATACTCCAGGTGGTCACTGCTGATTGATCCAAAAGAATCCTCTAAGGCCCAGCTTTTTTCCAAGACCACTGGCTACCAAGCTAAAGTGTAAGGTGTAATTTTTGTTGTAATCTCTCAGAAAAATTCAGTTGTGAAAAAAGTCTTGCAACCAGAAATGGGAAGATGCAGCTGGACATGCAAGAATAATTGAAATCATGAGGCAATTATTTCAGAAACTGCTTTCTTACAGTGAGAAGTATCTCTCACTTGCGCTGTGACTATCATGATCTCACTGGGTTCTCCTGTGTTAACTATATGCTCATTTTCCATATCTGGGAAAAATGCTCTAGAAGTTTTCCTCACATACATTTTTGGCTGTCTTTCCCACAGTTCTCATAGTCTTACATTCACATATATAACAACAGTCTACTTTATTGTCATTACCAAAGGTTATATACAGGGTCTATCTGGTGGAAGGTCTTTTCCCTCACTTCCCTACACCCCCAAAGGCAAAGACACAAGCGTGGTGAGAGTAAGGTCCTTGCTTGTAGTCAGAGGCCCATACAGATCCGCAGCAGAGGCTCTGGCTCAAAAGCATCAATAGTGTGTTTGGATGGGAAAGGGGGAACTTATTTAGCCTTTTGTTCACTAATCTTGATCAAGTCAACAACAATCTTTTCTTCCCTCAGAAATGGAGTGACTTTGGAGCTGCCATGAATAGCCTTTGACTGCTGAGGAAACTCCCAGAGCAGCTTTCAACACCTGGTTGTGATCCACTGACTGCAGCAGGTAGGTTTACAAGGAAAAAAACCCCACTAATTATTTATTTCCAAACTTAAAGGGGAGTTTTTCTTTTACATTTTGCTTTCTACAGGTAAGGATCCTTGTAGTAGTGGTCTGTGCACCCTTGTGTTTGAGTTGAAAAGCCTTGCAAGGGTGGAGTGACACTGGAGCAGAGGGAACCTGCACATCTGTCTCTTCTGCCTGTTGCTGCTGCAGCCAGGCATGTACTGATTTATACAAATTACAGCAGACAATCCGTGAGCCACTAATGGGGTAATTTACATCTCCCTTCGTTCCCCTGATATTTGTAGCAGGAGCAAGTCTTGCGACGATGCAATGAAAATGAAAAGAAGAAAAGTGGAGGAGAAAGAGGAAACAAATGAAAAGTGAAATACTGACTGAGGAACAGGTTGACTCCTCTAGTATGTATACCAAAACTTCTTTTATATTTGCTTGGCTTCTGAGAGTAACAGAATGGTATGTTGTTCCTAATGCAAACATCATTCCAAGACTGTTCGTTTTCATATTTAGTTATATCACAGCAAAGTTAAGGGGGTGTCAATCACTCTCGGTACATCTGACTGGGAGAGCGCTCCCTTCACAGCTGCATCTGGCAGAATACACTCCGTATTTATTATATTTTTAGTAAGGCATACTATCTTGTTCATGTGTGAGAAACTGTAATGCATCTTTCACATTTAAAGTGCCCTCCGAAGCTTTCTGCTTCACAACCTTCTGCCTACTTTCACTGTTACCACTAAATTTTTTATACTGTCTTGAGCATCTCTGAAAGAATTGCAAATTCCAGATAGAACATGATTAATTTAGCGCTGTCGTCTCCTACAATATAGTGTACAGCCGTCCATCCTGCTTCAGTGCAGCCGTGTCTTATCTCGGCTCTTAGTGAAAAACTAAATTAAGGCAAAGGCTGAAGTCACTCATGTGTACTACTTTTAAAATTAATTTTTGCTGACAGCACCACAGAGCCAAAAGCATGTAGTTGCATTATGAAAGCCAGAACAGAGATTAAAATATATGTGTATTTTTGTTATTCCAGGAAAGAGAGTCTTTTGCTCCTTTTACATTAGTCATTTTCCCCAAGGACTCTACATTCTTCCTTATTTGGGGAGTACAAGTTGAAACATCAGTCTCCTTTCCATTTGCTAAAGATTTTTGCTTCTTATTGTGTTAACTCCTTATACTTGCCATCTCCTTTGTCAGATGTGAGTGAAGATGAGTGAAGTTTTACGTTGGGCAGTTTGGATGAGGGAGATGAAAAACAGTTTGAAGACACTAATATAATTTGCAATGTGTCTTATTTTCAACAAATGATTTAATTTGAGAGGAATCCTCCTTGGTTTCTAAAAGCTTAAAATCATTCAGCTCCAAGCACTTGAAGTAATTTTAAGTTTTACCTTAACATTAAAACTCATAAAATGTTCAAAATTGGAACTTTTTAAAGTAAAATTTACATTTTTCTCAACTTTTTGACTATCTGAGAATATTATACTTCTCTCTTATCTTTACTTAAAGCAAGTTCTGTGTTGTAATTTTTAAAACTATGGCAAACCCCAAATCTGCATTTATCCTGAGTTATTTTCTTTTTCTCTCCCTGCTATTAGAAGGAGCCACTTTTCACTTCTCTGCAGAGATGAAACTGAAAGGCAGCAATGGGAAAAATAATATATTTTCTATGCTGGAGTGCTTTCCCAAACCTCCAATAACTGTTCCAGCTGGTATGAAGTGCAGCACAGGCAGGCTCTGCCACTACTTGTTTACTGCTCTCTGAAGCGGGTGAACTATATGTTCACTACTTTCCAGATTACCAGTGAGGTTTAGTTTATGCTTCTTAATCAGATCAAAGACAGAGAGAACAGGGACAAGCTCAGCAGCAGCCTAGCTCATCCAGCATTCCCTTTCAATGCAACTAACGTTAGGCAATAGTCTGACTTTTCTCACAATGACCATACTTACAAGAAGCCTTTGCAACAGCTCTGAAGTGTCTCTCTTCCAGGATGCTACAGCAAAAACAGGCCCTTTGAAAATGTGTTTGAAAACAGAGAGTGATGTGCCATCAAGCTGAGCTCCTCACAATACATGCATCAAAGGGAGCTGTTAGAACAGCAAGAAGACAGTGTTGGGGAGGCTGAACATAACTGCATGGACTCCCCATGCTGCAATTGCACTTGTCAAGGGACATTAAAAATTGTACCTTGGCGTATGAGGCTCTGTGTGTGACTCTGTTGCAGGAAAGATCATTCAGAAAATAGTAAGGTGTCAGAATTATTTGGATGAATAAGAACAACACTCTATAAAAGATCTAGAAAACCAGTTATAAACTCAGATTTGTAATGGATGACAAACTAAACATGACTGAAAATATCACTCTTTCCAAGAGACAAATCTCACAATGTGATATATCCAGAGGAACACAGCTTTCAAGATATTTCAATGCATCCTTCTGGTCTTGACAGCCTTGACAAGGACTTCATTGTAAACTTTGTCTCTTTCTGGGTACTGTTTTCAAGGCAGATATGTGTTAAAACAAGAAGTCCAGTGAGTTACAAGAACGATAAGAGATTTAGAGAGCTTTTTGAATTTTATAATTGAGACTGTTTAGTCCAAAGAACAGTAATTCAAGTGGGAACATGAATTTCCAAGGACATAAATTTTATTCTCATAAATTTATTTTTAAAGAGGAATAGAAGAAGCTTTTTGCACATTCACGTGACCAGGAAAAGAAGGAATGCACTGAAATTAGGAAAAATGGATTCATTCATAGCAGAACAAGATTATAATGGTAAGAAATTTCAAAGCACTGGGATAGTCTGTGTGCATCAGTTATGGATTAGTTCCCACTGAACAGCATATTAGAGAAGTGATCAGGAGTGACGGGAACAGAACTGACACTGTACTGAAATAGTGCAATGGATAAGATAAAGTCTCTAGGACCCTTTCCTATCTACTTTTTATTATCATAACACCAGTCCATGAGACGGATTGTGAAAATTAGGTGTTAGACTTTAATACTACATTGTGCCTTTTCCAATGGCTGCATGAACAGGTCAAAAATGACTGGGAAAAGTGCAGTGACAGAAAGATTATTACAGTATCTTGGATGAGATTCTTTTGCACTTTGTTCTAAAATGCAAATCGGATTATGGTCCTGGCCTCTAATGGATAAAACCATTATCAAAAAAACCCCCAAACTTCCCTGAAAAAAGAAGTTTTTTCCATGCATTAGAACTGTAAGACATTATGTGATACATGCAGAGGAGCACAAAGGCCTCCATTTTTTCAGAAATAAAAATAAAGCTTTGAACGAAAAATGATGGTAGCTTGAAGCAACAAGGAGACTAAAAACCCTGTTGTGGTAAAGCGCTTTTCTACCACTTGGCTTCTGCTGAAGTCCATGCATGGATGTCTTCCAGACCTAGATACAAAGCTCTATCCAGAATTACTAAGGCTACAACCTTGCATTGAGTAGGTATGGATAAGAGGTACACAACTCATGTTGGTCTCTGTGACAACTGCAATATATTGGAAATACAAAGGAACTAAAATATAAGACAGGAGAACATTTTGAAAAAAACTCTAAAATTTTAACTAATTAACCTCTGGGAATTCCCTAAGGGGCAATTCCTTTTTGACATCTAATAACAGAGTGGAAGACTGAAAACACTGAGATAAACAAAACATCAGAGTTTTTATTGAAATAATTCCATTAAAAGTGTGATTGGGACCTATAGCTTTTTCTTATGGACTTTTTTCTTCTATTAAAATTACCCACAAAAACATATTGGATTGTTTTGTAATAATTGGACTATTTTGACAAGATAACAATGTGATTTAGGAGTAAGCTCTCATCTTCAAATGCAGTGAAGCAATAATTAAACAAATTAGTCTCTACTTCTTATTAGCTCATCAGATCATACTTAGTATCTTCTTAAGACTCAGAGGGGTGATCAAATGTTTTGCCCATAGAAAGAAATTTGGTATTGTATTTAGGATATAGGACGTCTGCTTCAGTTCTTCATTTTAACTCCAGACTGACAGTATGACAAGAAGTACATAATGAAACTTAAGAGCCCACAGTTAACTTTACATGCCTGAGGGGTCATTTTTCATGAGGAAACAGATACGTGTAATTACCTGGAATATTGTATTGCTGCAGTGATTTCAGTTTCAACTCTGAATCTGTAAATATTGGGAAAAAGAGAAGGAATTTAAAATAATATCATAACAAAATTAATGAGATCAGTGTGGATGACAGATTTTTAGTCCGCCAAAGAAGTGGGGAGGGGGGAAAAAAAGAGTTTAAATGAAATACCAAACTTTATTTTTCTTCAGACATTTCCTTTTAGGTAGACTTGAAAAGATTTTTCACTGATAAGATTCAAATTAAGAAACCAAAATATTTCATAGTAAAAACACTGGAACAAAAACTTCTCATTCAATAATTTATTTACTGACTGCCTCATTTTTCTATTTACTTGCATCACAGCTATTTGTCAAATTCACAAGGAACTATGATGTCTATTAAATTACATTTTTGTTGGTTTATTGCAAAATGACAAAGGTAACTTATTCTTAAATTTCTGGACATATATTTGTTAACACTAATGTTCACAGCTTTCACTACCTCACAAAGAAAACTTTATCCATCAATTTCCTTGAAAATAAAAGCTTCAAATATAGCTCCCCTGAAAGTCAATAAAACTTAGAGAGTCTATGTCACTTCATAATTTTAGTGAATTGCCTTCCAGCCTCCTGCTTCTACACATACCTGTGCATACAGATTTCTCTATACTGAATTTATTATAAATTAATTAATATTAAAGCAACATTATGAAAATGAAATTGTGCACGTTACATATCATATATTTGAGCTTTAAAAGGAATGAAATACACAAATGAGAGGAAACTGCTACCACAAGCACCTCAGTGTAAACTTCTAGGGTGCCAGATCATTTTTAAACAGCTCTCTACAACCCCCTACCCATGTTCCCATTCTTCTCCCCGGGTAAACAACTAAACAAGAGAAATAGCAGCAGTTTACCCACTGTGTTTGTGATTTCACAAACTCTAAAGAAAATATTATAAATGACAAATTGTCTAAAGTGAATTAAGAGTAGTATTTGCACATTTTTCTGCTTGGCTGAGCTCATATTGTTTCTTTGGGAATAAACTATCCGGTTTTAACATTTCCTTTGCCTTATTCCCTTAGTACAGCATTACTTGCCTTTTACATTTTCTGCTGTTTTATCTCTGTAAGAAAGAGGTGTAAGTTAATTTTGCTCTTGGGATGCCTATGTGTAAGAAGCAAAATTTCCGAATTTAAGATTAATGGCTGGAGGCAACCCAAGGATCATTTTTGTCACAAGATTAAAGGACTGTTTCATACTGAGTGATGCTTTCAGGCTCTTGGAGTTTGCACCCAAAGCCTGTCATTTAAACTACTGGGCACCAAATAGGTTGCTTGGAAGAAAAGGGCCTGTGCCACTTCCCCACCCTCAGCTTAAGTCTGTGAAGAAATCCCTCAGTGTCTGCAGAAAAGTAGGGTGCCAGTTCTTTTACAGTCTGGATCTTTTTCTGCATAGGGGTATTGCAACATACTGTCCTGTAGCTCAGTGAAAACAGTTCGCTACCTCTTAAATTTCCAGTCCTTTCACTCATGCCTTACTTTCCACTAATAATGTGTGGGGTTTTGTTGGGTTTTGGTCGTTGCTGTTGTTGTATTGGGGGTTTTTTGATTACACAGGCACAGAGGAAAAGACAGCACAAACACACAGTTTGAAGGAAGGGGGAGCCTCACCAGTACAGAGTGTGTGGAGAGGTGTATTTCTCTTGGTTAAATGTAGTATTCTGCGCAGAGCAGAGGATCACTTGGGAAGACTATAGCACCTTTTTGCCTTTATGCATATAGAATCATATACTTTCCTAAGTTTTTTTCTTTATGGGGATTCACATGACTAGTGCGGCAAAGCATGAGTTGCTCCCCAAGCTCAAGTGTGAGTTATTTCCCAAGTGCTTTCCATAAACACACATTTTTTTTTTGCAAAGAGGGATTAAAGTCTTTGGCCTTTCTCCCAGTTCCCATAGTAGTGAAAGATCCAGCTTTTTCAGGCCTTGAGTAGGCAGCAGAGATATTAAAGCAGAAGCCACATCAGGTCTCAGCATGTTTCTAGCATGGCAAAGTGTCAGAGAAAGATTTTGTTTGGTTGAATTTCAATAACAGGGACTGCGACTCATGCAAGGCACCATTGCACAATCTGAGCAACAGGAAGACAGTACACAGAGATGATTTTGCTCAGCTCATATTTTAAAAATGAGCTTGTATGTAATAGCTTTCAGCTTGCTGCTGGAGAAAATGCAGGGGCCCTGGCTGAATAGACAGGAGAAACTAAACCCACAAACTTTAGGCACTGTGCCAGAGAGGGTGCCCTCTCTCAGAACAGGTCCATTATTGCCGGAGTAGGCTCTGAAAGTCCCTGTTTCACTCCAAGCAGCAAAACATCACTGATTTTAAAGACTTCTTCACTCTGTCCTGTGCTGCATGACTAGCCTGTGCTTTTTCATCCTCTAGCAGATATTGTGATGAGATGTCAGGATTTAGGCTGAGGGTCCTTGTGAGAAGCATGTGCTAGAATAGCCACCATTTCATTCCCAGCTGAGGTCCCCTTCTAAGTCACCAGCTACTCTACATTCTGTGGCTCAGAAGTCTTCAAGTCTGTTACAGGACCTGTTGTGATGTCAACATCTATCAAATCCTCTGCAAAATCTCACAAAAACAATTGGTGCTATAAAAAAATTTACTGTTCAGGCTAATGGCAATGCAACAGATGTGTGAGACAGAAAGCTACACATAGGAGTGATAACAAAACTAGAGCTTGCCACACACCCACAGCAGCAAACAGGCATTTCTCTGCAGGGAACCCAGAAAGAAAGTCCAGAAGCTTAAGGTGGTATAACTGTAAATGCGGATGGATTTTTTTCAATGTCTTTCAATGGGATGTGCAAGAAAAGTACAGAAATGCATATATGATATTTAGGTAGTGGGCAGTATAAGATGAGCATTCAGTAATGCTCTCTGTGAAGTTTTGGTGACGGCAAATAATATCACACTATATTAAACCTGAGAGGTTTTATATCAACTTACCCTGAAAAAGTTTTAGAAAAGAAATCGAGAAAAGTAAGTATATCCCCATCATTTAAAACTGACACTACTAGGTACTTTCTGTAAGAGTTAATGCTTGCTGAAGCACAGTGTTTAATTTTGCATAACTGTGGGTCTTTTAAAAAGAAAAACAAACGTGTGTCTCTGAAGCGACAAAAGCCATTTCAGTAAGTGCAGACTTTGAATGGTGCTTTCAATACAGACACTACCAGATGTAAAACTGCTTGTGGCACATAGTGGGGGGTTATTGCAGTCAAAGTTATATTGAGGTGTTTAATTTGCTTAATAAAAGTTCATGCAATTGAAGGTGATGTGTAGCGACTGATGTGATAATACAAAGGGATTTTATTATTTGTTTCAAATGGTCTGTGACAAGATGATTGATTTATGCATTGTCTGTGAGCAACCAGCTTTGCATAGTTCTCTGACATAGTCTGACCAACCACAGTCTTCTTTGTATCACTTCTTAAAGGGTGTGCAGCAAAAGGAAGCACCTCACACCACCGTCTACTCATAGCATCAATAGATTAAAAGCTGGTTTCATTAAAACTGAAACTGTGGATCCCCAAAATAAATTTGTACTCTCTGAAATGACGGAATTGTTCAGAAATGCATTTCTCCCTCAAACTTCTAACAAAATGGAAACATGACAATATATTTATTTGTATTACAAATGCAATCACTAAAGGAAATCATTTATGGAATGTTATACAGTAGACACCTTCTTTTAGCCTGAGAAGTTCAAGTCATTTTCTTTTAACTGGCTATATGTTTTCAAAAGGGACAAATTTAGAAATTTAAGTATACAGCGGTTTGATAAGATTTTTAGTCAGTCCCTCCACAGAAGGAAATAGCAAGTGCTGCCTGTTAGACTTAGAGGGGACAGATGTAGAGAGATTTTCCTCATTACCATAGGAAAGTAATGGACCTGTAAACTTCATGTACTGCTTTCAGCTCTGGGGTCTCCAGGACAAGAAAGACATTGGCCTTTGGGAACAAGTCTGGAGGAGGGCCACTAAGTTTATTAGAGGGACAGAGCAACTCTTGTAAGGCTGAGAGAATTGGATTTGTTCAGCCTAGAAAAGAGAAGGTTTCAGGATGACCTAATTGCAGCCTTCCAGGACCCAAAGGGAGCCTACAAGAATGACAGAGGGGGAGTTTTTACAAGATTATGTAGTGATAAGAAAAGGGGGAATGGATTCAAACTAAAAGAGAGTAGGTTTATATTAGCTATTAGCAGGAAGTCCTTTCCTATGAGTGTGGTGAGGCACTGGTACATGTTGTGGATGCCACATCCCTGAAGGTTTTTAAGGCCAGACTGGATGGAGCTCTGAGCAACTTGATCTAGTGGAAGGTATCCCTGCTTGTGATGGGGGGTTGGAACTGGATGATCTTTAAGGTCCCCTCCAACACAAGCCATTCTATGATTCTATGATCTGTACAGGAGGTTCTGCTAGATGCACAGTGCTGATGCCCTCCAAAGGGTAGTACATCAAATCTAAAACAGTCATGAGAGAAAAACAAGTGATTTGGAGCCTTCTAGATAAATATGCATTTAGTTTGGGCACTGAACATAAGTTCTCCTTGTGGAGCTTTCACCTACATTTTTTCAGGGACTAGATAAAGAGCTTCTGCATCTCTGAAGTCCAGCTTCTCTGAGCATGGACAACTGAGGTGCAAATCAGACATCCCAGTTCATCCAGTGAGACCAGGTCTCATTCTTTGCCTCATGCAGCATGTATGCAACAGTTTGGGACCTGTAATTCCCAGGTGCAGTAAAAAGCAGAGGACTTTACCATGACTGACTGTTCCACCTCAGTCAACTCAAATGTCACCTGTTCTGGCAACCTGCTGATATTCCTTCTGATTTGAGGACAGCTCTACAAGGCCTATTTCTCCAGTTAACTAGAAATCCCAGTCTAGTATTCTCACTAAATTAAATTTCTTTCCCTTTCTTGCCTTCCCAAGCCAATTAAAACACTATTCAAACACCACTTAAGCATCATGTTATTCTTTTGAGGCAGCTAATCATCATTCCTTGTGTCAGGTGATTTGTGAAAGAGCAGATGGATCAGTTGTCTAACATGTCTCACCGATAGAGTGACATAACCTTGATTAGACCCTAGAGCTTCCAACGCCACAGCTGTCAATATTTACCATCTTCATGCCCACTCTCCTATCACTTGTACTACTTAGCTGTGTCACATGCACTGAGTAACTATTGGCTTTATAGCCTTATTCCATGACGACAAACTCAGTTTTCCTTTGCACATAGCAAAAGTTCCCCAAACCAAAGTAAGCTGAGGGGAGTGTCAAGCCTGACCTTATGACTTACTGAATACCCATGGCCCTCCACACAGGAGAGAGATCCTGAACACCCAACAATGAGAAGACCTTCAGCTGGGGTTATATTTAACAAAATATTTCAAACATACTGCTCCATTCTGTAGTAAGCCTTGCTTTCTGTTGTAGGAAGTCCCAATAGAAGAGATCATTATTTTTTCCTAAATATAGATTTAAAAATTAATTAACTGATTATGCTTGAAAAGAAAAGCTTGAAAAACTAAGGCAGAAGGTTAAAAAGCCATGAAGGAAACAAAAAGACATTTTTTTTTTTTGTAAGAAAACCCCCATGATCTCTATGCTTGTGTTACAGTTTTATTTGCTTGCTTGAAATACTTGGACTGCCAGCACAATTTCATTGATCATTTCTCATGCTACTTCTTAATTAGATTAAACGGAGGAGAAAGTAATTTTCTTTGCTGCTGTTGCAGTACTGGAGAGGACTTTTGTATGGCTTCATTCAGAAGAGGTATTGATCATCCTCAATTTTTTTACTGAAAGTTAAAGTTCACACTCTTGCTAGCACATTTTTAGACCACGTTCTAATTTTGGGGAAAATTTAGAACACTCTGGTTGTTATAAGAAATCTCTTTCAATTTTTTTTTGTGCATTTTCATCTGTACAAGAAAATTGATTTTAAATATGAGTAATGTTGCCGTGAGTCCATAAGAAAGACTCTGAGCCAAGTTTTGTAGGAGATAAGATAATGGGTAGGTACTTTAATGAGCAACCCCGCTCATCCAGGAATACATCACCGTGCGCTAAAGCAAGCTTTGATTTCTATAGCTTTTATAATATAATCTATCCAATCACTACAGTCCACATGTCCAGTTCCACCTCTGTCCCCTCCCAGTTCCCACCCCCTGTTGAATTGGGCCTGGGGTCGCCGGGACCCTCCGTCTTCCTCTTCCTCCTCTTCTTCAGCACATAAAGGTCTTTTGGATGCTCTCCAGGGCCCCGGGTCACTCTGCTCTGTGTTTATGTTCTCTCCGATAGCTCCTAATCTGGTACCTTGAGAAAGAGACTAAATAGCTGGCAGATCTTAGCAGCCTGTTCTTGGAGCAGGGGTTAGAGATAGGCAGGACCTTATACTGTAAGCTGCTAAATATTAACCCACTACAGACTACTGCATTACATCTACTGTGTTTCTAAAATCTACAAAATGTGTAAAATCAAAAACTAAAAACCCCTCGGCATCAGTAAGATTAATATGGCCTTCTGTATATAGCAATAATTTTAGAGTGTTTAAAAAATTCTGTCCTCAACTTACAGTTCTCAGGACTGCAAACAAAAGACAGCTAAGCAAATTATGATTTTAAAAGTAAAAATCTTCCCATCTACTTTATAACCGTGTTATAGTATCAGAAATAGCCACTTAACAAGCAGATTAAGTCCACTGTGATTTTTACTTCAGAGTGATCCCCTACAGACTTCTTGTCTGTTTATCTTTAAAATTTTAAAGAAATCCTTCACAGTTTTTTACATCCTTTCCTCCATTTTTTCTATCTGTTAAGTGTGCTACCAGTGGTCATAATTTTACCCTAGCATGAGAGATCCCACTGCAATAACCAAGGCAGAATTATTTCAGAACATGTTATTACTATATCCTAGAAATATTTTGTTGATCAAGCATCTTTCAGAACACTGTTTTGCAGGGGAAGTGAATCACAACACCTCAGGCTATTTTTGGGAAGAAAATATAACTAATGACCTGGTGGCTTTAGAAGATAACATTTGGATTTCTTGGAAATCAAATTAATAAATAGAATATATGCAAGTCTTAAAACTCATTGTTCTAGGAGATCTTAGCAATGGATCCATTGTTAGTTCTGGCTCTGTAGAATTGATTTAAAACTAAATGTTCAGCTTGTTTTTATGAGTATTGCTCTTGCACTGACATTAAGTATTTGATTTCAGTTGTCTTTTCCCTTGGTGTGGTTCATAAATACCTGTCATGAGGAACTCCTGAGGTTCTTTTTTTATCTGCCTTCTCCTGATTAAATGTACCATTACTCTAGATTTTAAAAAATCACTTTCTAAACAGAAGTCAGCAGCAATACATAGAATTTTCTTACAGCATCTTTCTCCCTCTTTTAAAAATAAGAGCTGGATGTCTTCATAAGGGATGTGCTATCTCCCACAGGAGTCATGGGCTCTATGTAGATTTTAATGAATAAAGAAAGCACTTAAGCCTGTATTAATCCAGATCACATTACATGATTATAATAGTCTTTTTCAGTTTTAAAGGTGTGCAGTTTAATTTTCAGTGGCAAAGAAATATCTTTCCGTCTTTAGTCTCAAGCTGATTTTGCCCCAGTTTCACCAGAACTCCGGCAGTGGACTCAATGCCAGCAGGTGGGTCCAAACCATATCTTTTCCTCCTTAGCTCTCATCCCATTACACCATCACAAATGAAAGTGACCACAGAAAGGTGTTGCCAAATATTTAGTATACAGCTATTTCCTCTATTTAATGCAAACCCACTTCTTATAAATTCTGAATTTCTACATCTGGTTTAAGTCTCAATAGACAGCGATGAAGAGTTCAGTAGATAAAAGAGCATTTACCTGGGTGGTTATTTAACTTTGCAGGCTCATTAATCAAGCAGGACAAATCTCATGCAGCAAACAGGTGTTTAATTGAATAGGTTTTTTCATCCATCCAATTTATGTTAAAATACCCAGTGCTAATTAGTTCACAGTTACTCCCAAGCTGATTCACAATCAATTCATGTTCTTCACAAACATTGCAGATATTTTAGGTGAGACATACACAACAAATAGGGAAAGTACAGTATTTTGAATTACCTAAGTTATTGCCTGGATGCTATAAATGTTGAGGCAAAATACTAATAATATAATGATGAAAGAGAGCAAGAACAGGTGGAAAAAATGACACTGATTTAATTGCAGAAGGGGGAATGTCCTGCTTCATTGATACCTCCCACATAGCATGTGAACTTTACAGCATGGAGCAAGGAAATTAATTTGGAAGGTCTATGAGAAGAAAGGAAATCAAAAGGGATTTCGAGATCAAGGATGAATATGATCAATAGTTTTTAGAATGTAAGTCTGAAATCTATTTTAAAAGGATAGGTAGCTTTGTGGAAGACCCTAAAAAACTGTACCCTAGCAATCAAATGACAAACATAAAGAGTCTGTCATATATACAAAGGGCACAGAAAGGGGAGGTGAGTATCCTCAAGGAGTTCCTGGTACCTCCTCCAAACCTCCACTGTGCAAACTCCATTCTTCCTTTTTGATGCTAGGAAGGTTGCAAGTAGCTCCACTGTGAATATTCCTGGTGGTGGGATATCTCTCATATCTGAGAGTTTTCAAAGGAAAATCAATAAGCTACTGAGAGAAAGGCCAACTGCGATTGTGTTCTGGTTTTGAGGCCTACATGAGAGCGTAGCTCACTGACAATGATTTTCTATGGAACACTGACTGAAATTCCCAATTCTTTCTTGCAAATTCTTGTAGGCACAAGCATATGGGAAGAATTTTGGACCTTTATTCCTTTTGGGTTTTGAGATATCAGCCTGTGATTTAAACATGGTAGAAAAATCTGTAGGTGGAGAATGAATCAACTTTCTACTTGTGGGAATGACACCAGAATCCCAGATACATAAAAACTACCTTTAGAGGTGAGCTCGTATAACAACTACCTGTGAAAAAATAAGGAATTTTAAAGGTTGGTGTAGTGTATGGGGAGGAGCTGGAACATCAGAATGAGTGGGTTTTAACCCTTAGCTTGATTTTAATTTAATAACTATGCTTTAAATACAACAATTTGAGATATCAGCTGCCTTAGATGGAATGTTAGGTGAGCAGAGAAGGGAAGCCAGGATGGTATGTTTTCAACATCAGCTTTACTATAAGTTGTTTGTGATCCTGATCTTCAAGAATGAACATACATGATGAGAATTTCTGAACTGTAAAATGGAAAACAAGACTGAGACACATTGTTTTGCAATACCAAAGTCCTCAACTTAACACAGGACCTGCTTTTTAAGCTCTGTAAGTAAGAAATTATCTATGCCAAGAGATAGGAGACAGTTCTTCTTTTCAAAGGAGCAGATGGCAGAAGCATCTGAGGCATCCTACTTCTTTCTCCTTCTGTGCAAATAAATATATTTTAAAATGCTGAACCTGTTATGAAGTTTATTTCAATAATTAATGTAAGTGGCATGCACTTGGAGTCTAGGAATTCCCATCACTTCTGGGCAGTGTCCACAGAGAGATCTTGGAACAGAAGAATCCTGTGCCCTTCAAACTGTAACAGATATTTTTTTCATGCAGAATATATTCGGGTTTTTTTCTATCAGCATATTTGTGAAGATGCTAGAAAAATGTATAATATAAAACCAAAAAAAAGGTATAAAAGTAACCTTTTCTATTTTGAAACTTAAGAATCCCCTCAAGTCTTGGCTGTTGCTTTCCCCCACCTCTAACCCAGAAGCTCTTTGATCTGTCTCTTCCTAAGCAGATAAATATATTTTAAATTATTGCTAGCCCCAGGGGACCCAAACTAGTGTTAGCTAGCAAGGAGATGCTTTTAGGTAATGTCACTAATGTAAGTGGCAAAAATGCACAGAACTGTTCAGGACCGCAACATCTCAACTGTTTCTGAGCCAAACTTAGGCTGAAATAAATGAGTGCAATATTCAGTGTCTTCTCTGGGATATTCATCCACTGAACCTCTCTCAAATTTATTGACTATGCTGTCTTCTCATTGGGAGCTGAAGAATAGGAGCTTCTAGGGGGGTGGTTAACTCCCATATGCAACTTTTGTTTTGAAACACACAGGCTTACCAAAGCTCATGTCTATAGAAATGTATAAATTTGGAGCTTCATTTTCTACTTGCTTTTGTTATCTGTAAAATAACAACAAACTGTGTTCATTCTAATAGTTGATTACTCATGTCAATCTGGCTAGTTAGTGCTAAAGTTTTAAAAGAAGTCAAACAAGTCCCCAGGTTGCAGGCAGAGGCACATCTTCAGTGATCTATGTAGAAACATATCCCCACCATGTTGCAAATATTGAGAATGGATTTCTGGTCTTTGTAGCGATTAAGATTTCCAGAATTGAAAGTCTAGGTAGCTTACATGGTTAAAAAAGGGTGCTAATAATTCTGAAAACTGGCTAAGGGACTACAGAACTCTATTCCTCTGCATTGACCACAAAGGAATGTGAAGTACCTCTGTAGAGGGACTCAATGAATCAGGAGACTGGAACAACCTAGAGGTAACTTTCAGGCATGAATAGATCCAAGGACAGTCTGAATGCATCTCATAGGGGCATTCGCACAATCTGGGATGTAGAAAGCTGAGGGAAGATGCCTCTCATCGTGGAGAGAAAAAGGTCTTTCCTCCATATGATATTTATAACCAGAAAATAGGCTTGCGTCTCCTGCTTCAGTTGTTGATTACAGAAGAAATTACCAACTCAGTGCCCTTTGGAGAAGTCACTTGCTTGTCAAGCTACCATCTCTCTTTTTGGTCTCTTCATGTCTTTATAAATCCTACATGCCTTTCTACACATCAGAATCAAGGGGAACAATAGACACACATCCATATAAGCTGACATTCTTCTTGTCTGCAGTTGTATGCAACCTACTGAGTGAGATATGTTCCTGGTGTGCAGAGACAAGGTTTAAAAATAGAGTTGAAAAAATTCCCTGTATAGGAATAAAAAGTGCACAACACCGTTGATTATGCTTTCTGAAATGAACACAGTGCTATTTCACTAATTTACAGAGTATCTGGTTACACTGAATTAATCAAACCTTCTGTAAGATGAAGTTCCCCTGTCCCCAACTGCAGACATTACTGAGCATGCAAAACAAACTTTTTCAACAATATGTAAAAAGTCTTAAAATTATCTTAAATATAAGGTGAAAAACATAGTTTGTTTTTCAGCTCTGCCATCAGTACTAGTAAAAGCAGCAATAGTTTTAAACTCCCATAGTTTCCCTGTAGAAAGAGATCATATAAATTGAGGCTGGCAGTGTGCAGGACTGTTCATTTGATATACAAAATGTTGTATGATATAGACATCTGTGCCACCATTCTGGAGAACTGCTGTAGGTTTTTGCTAAAAAAAGAAAAATATTTATCTCTATTACAAAGTTTATTTTGGCAATCTGAAGGGCTTTCTAATGCTCCATCAAGTATGTCATCAATTTTCCTGAAAATGTACATGGCTGGTGGTGATTCATCTTGCACAGAATAATTAATTGGCATTTCCATGTGATGATCAATCTGGAGTGATGTGATTGAAACTATTTGCTTAAACCAGTATTTCATTTATTGACAGTGTGTGCTTTCTGTCATTATTTTGATTTGTAGTGGCAGAATGCTCAAAAAAATATCTGATGCTGCCTGTTACAGACAGCAGGAAAAGAGCTATATTCTGTTTGAAACCATGGGACGGTTTTCATTAAGTTCGTGCAATGGACTCCTAGACATAATTAAACAACATGTGGAATTCATAAGCTCACAAAGCTCCCTTCACAAAGCCATTGCTTTAAAATGTGTAGTCTTAAACATCTTTAATGAAATCCTTGGAGCAACAAGTAACTCCCACTCCCTACAAGTGGATTATTACAGTCTTCACAGCCTTGTGGAAGTTTTAATTGAAGGGCACTACTTAAAGGGATGGTGTGGGATGACTCTAAGGTAAGATTGATCAGTACAGGCAGAATTTTATTACAAGTGTCAATTAGATTGAAAAGTGTTATAAAAAAGATCATTTGCATAGCTTTAGGGGACAAGGAGACACATTATTCTGAAATCTCCTTTGCTGATTGTTTAGTGATTCTCTAAGGGTAACAGGGAGGAAATGTTCCCTCCTGCAAGTGGAGATAGTAGCCACTTTCTGACTGGCTTTGATTTAAAGCTCATTAATGAGATATGTGCAGCTAATTAAGAGCAGGGAGAATTTAGCTATATACCACAGTGGAGAACAGCATTTATCAGAGAGGATTGGACTATTGCCCTATGGAAGTTCAGTGCTGTGCTAACGGGAAAAATTCAGTTCCAATGCTGCAAAGAAGGGCAATATAGCAAATAGCTAAAACTGGTTGAAGATGTGTTTTTTCCCCTAGAAAAATAAGGTTGCACTGACAATGCATTCTTTTAATGGAAACCCTCACTTTTATTAATTCAACATGCTCAGAACAAGTTCTTTCTTTTCATTTTCACCCTTTTTTCCTCTGGAGGGAAGGGAAATTAGCAGACAGAAAGCCTTTGGCTACATCTCTTTTAGAACTTGAGCTAGATCATATATGTGTCTACAATTGCGTTTTAGCATTTTAGTTGGGAGCAGGTTCATTCTACCAAAACAAAGCTTACTAGAGTTTCCCACTGTCCATACTTTTGTTTCCATCACAAAAATTGAAATGTGGTCACAGAAATGAGTGTGCATGAATTAAATTTCTTTTCAGACAGAAACATGTCTGAAAGAAGTACTCCAAGCATGCGCCTTGTCTGCTCCAGTTGCTAGGGAGCATCTAGGCCCAAGCCCAGTCTAGAGCTAGTCCAAAAAAAAGCTTTAATAATGATGCTAGGGATTCATCAGCGTTTTACTCTAGCTATCTCTTCTTGTCAGGCTTCACTACTTGCTGATACATACACAGGATGTGTCACTCTACAGAACACTTCTGGTGTGATTCGGAACCATGCAGACAGTACTGGAGTTTGACTTTTCCTGTGGTGTTAGAGGCACACCGGCACTGGCTTCACACATTGGACCTAGGTCTTAAATAAAATCTAGTCTGTGTGGTATGATGAAGGCCAAGTGAGAAACTCCAGAGTACCTGAAAGGATAGTAAGTGCTTGTGTTTAGGCACTGCAGTCCTGCTCACTCTTTGTGAGTTCATCTCTAGATTGTAGGCACCCAATCTCCAGATATAAAAATAGGCATCTATATATAAGCTTGTTGTTTATATTCCATTAAAGTCAGTGGAAATATAGTGCCATTTTTAGATGTCACGGGCACTTACATGGTCTCCAGGCCACCTGTCCTATCAGCTCGTATGGTGTAAATGTTACAGATAGCATAAACTAATGGAAGATGCTGAATTTCATCTTGAGTCAATACAGTCAGTGGAGCTTAGAGAGCCATTCAGTTCACCTGAAAGTAGATGTATTGCAGAGTCTGGTTGCCTAGACATAGACACAGGTATGTGGTGCTGTAGGAGGTACCTCAAGGCATAAAAGCATCTGCACAGGGCTGATAGCTGTACACCAAAGTGAGATCCCCTAAAAGACCTGAAATGAAGCAAGATGCCTGTGTTTAGCAGTGGCCTCAGATAGAGCAGCACACTGTACAAACAAGGATAATATATTTTGTCATTTGTTCTGTCACTTTCCTTCTCCTTATCATCCAAATTTTTCCTTTTCTTTGGGAAAGGTAGTGAGTATTCCTTGCCAGGTGAAAATAATGTGGAAGTGAAATATTTTGAGGAAAATATTCACAATGAAAATCAAACTTCTGCCTTTAGGTCCTTCTATTTCTGTGCCTTTTCCTACAGGTGAGTTCCCATGAAGACCCAAATGCATGTTAAGAAGAAATATGTTGGTCAGTATTGTGTGACTTTAGAACATCTCTGGGTGAAAGAAAGCTAGGCACATCACATTCTCCATGGCCTAGAATATGAACATCCTCTCCTTGTATTTTGTCCTGAGTTTGGACATATTGTTTCTTCAGGGAGATAAGATCACCTTCTTGAGGGAGATTAAAAATAGAGATTTATGTTAGAAATTTTCCAAGACAGTGTATAGTCATCTATTTATTTAAGTTTGATTTTTATTTTGATAATTTTTCATGGGGTGATATTGCAGTTTATGATAAATACACTTATTGTCAGAAGAAACTGTTTTATTATGAATACCTGCAGTTTCTAAATTACCCTTTTTGCTGCTTGCCTAATCTCATACACTAATTTATTTGTCATGTGAGCTGAAACTCTAAAACATCATTAAAAAAAGCAGAGATGAATTAGAAAGACTCAATTTGATATTTGCAGGTGGCAGTGACCTTGTCACAATGTGTGCTATTGCTTCATACATGAGTCTCTCCTGCCATTTCTAGCTAGCAAACTTATAGGTGTTAGAGAAGTTCTTGGTATTCTTCTCTCAGGACATTACTTTGCACTTTGTACAATTAATTTTTAAACCATTTTCTTTATTACAGTCTCCAGAATAATTTACCTGTTCCTATGAAATATTGCAACATTTATTTTTATTGATGTGTAAGGCAACTTCATGTCACCAGCAAATGTCTTTTCAACACAGCTATATTTCTTGCCTAATTCAGACATTAAAATGCTAAAAAAGTTTGGTCTTAGGCTTCTAGGAAAGCCTAGTAAGAATCTCCTTCTATTCCAATAAAAGTCCTTGTAACATAATCCTTGAGTTGTCTGCATTTTATCAAATACATAATTTTTTCTTGTCTGTGAAAAGGTACTCTTTCATCATTTTTTTTCCCCTAGTAATGAACATAGTACAAAAATCAATAGCTACTCAACAACATTCTTCCCTCTAAAGATGCAGGAATTTGTTTTGCTCTTCTCTCTAAGCATGGCAACTTCTTCAATTGACAAATTCATGAAAAAATATTGTTTCAGTGGCACAGCTTATTTAGGTAGCTTGTCAGCTCAGCGTGACTTGCTAGTGGTCAAGTTGAGTGTGTAGTTCTGAGAAACTCTGGCTTAGTTATGCATATTTGCTTGCTGTGGTCTTTGATTATTGAGTAGAATGTAACATAGGGATCAGTGTTGAGTTTTGTAGATGTGGCACTGCATGCCTGCTTGTGTGGAAATCAGCTTCAGAACCAAGGAATCATGAAATCATAAAAATGTTGGTTGGAAGATCATCTAGGCCAGCTTCCTGCTTGAAATGCGACTGTGGTCAATGCTGGATTGGGTCAGATGTGACTCTGCCTAGTTTTTTGGTGGATAAAATTTCTCATGTATTTGCTTGCGTGCTTTAATGTTCAAGGAAAGCAAAAACAAATGGGTCATAAGTAAGGGTGATATGGAATTCAGATTTGCATTTGAATGAATATTCGCAGATCTCTTTCATATTATTCCCTTGGGCCATGAAAAGTACAGACACAGATTACTGAGAAGTCTCTAGACTGACTGATTGATATGGTTTGTATTTGCCATGTAAATGTACAATGTTTAATACTGTATCTATACAAATATAATGCTGATTGACAAACTTGCCCAGAAACAGTCATCTCCTAGGAGGAGGAAATCATTAACATTTTAAAAAACAAAATCCTAAAGGAAGGCTCTTCAGGCACTGCAAAGGAAGGTGGTACTTTGAAATGTGCAAAGGTATGAGCAGTCAATATTAAGGATTCCTTTGTTTTTATTGGAACAAAATTCAAGGATTTTTTTTTCAATAGTAGAAACACTTGATATGCAAACTAGAAGAATTCAAAAAGGATTGTGGAATAATTAATTTTATGATATATATTGGAACATAAAAACAGAATTTTAAATTGCATATTTAAATTTTAAAAAATGAGAAAATGTACATCATGTTAAAGAAACCTTTAGCATTTGGGGTCCACAGAGAAGTTCTAAAGGGGAAGGACACTAGCTCTGAATATAGCCTACTTGCTCACTACTTTCCAGAGAGCAATCTTCCAAGTCAAACAATATGCTACTGTTCAAGGGAAAACCCCCACCATTTATTAGGTAAGGTTTTTTTTTTTTTGCCTGGGTGACTTAAAGCACATGAGTAAAATATCAGTTGAAATACTTACCATTTATTGTAGTGCCCTACCTTGAAGAATGAGAAAGTACTTTCCATTTTAATGAGCAGTTGTAAAGGAGGATGTTAGTTCATAAAGTATTAGGAGAGGATTGCTGCTGGCATGAGCAAGAAGTATAATGAGTTTTGTTTTTATCAGCAAAGTTTGCTGCATCCTTTGGTTTCATTTTCAGTCTCTGTGCACCCTCTTTTCAGAAAGGATGCTGGCATGTTTCTTGATGCCCTCAATTTACTTTGCCTCTGTTGATCTTATATACCATTCTTTTCCTTTGGCTTTTTGATACTCTTCAACTTTTGTCTTTTCATGTTTTGTCTTCCCATTCATTGCTTCCTCTCCTACTGGCTAATGTGCAGGACATATTTTCCAAGGGCAGCCCAGATATCATAAATTTTAAAACAATGGAGTTTGTGACTATCTTTCCTAGGTTTTACTTGTCAAAACAGATCACAAGTCTTAAGATGGAGCACCACTCCTATGAGGGGTGGCTGAGGTTGTTTAGCCTGGACAAGGAAGTACAGGGGACACTTCTAGAACTACCTGAAAGTAGGATGTAGTGAGGTAAGAATTGAACTTTTCTCTCAGGTAACAAGTGATAGAACAAGAGGACATGGCCTCAAGTTGCACCAGAGGATGTTCAAATTGGATATTAAGAAGAAAAAAGAGTGGCATTGAAACACTGTCCAGAGAAATGATGGAGTCATATCTCTGTATTGTGTTCAAAGGTTGTGTGGATGTGCCACTTAGAGGCATGGTTTAGTGGTGAACCTGGCAGTGTTAATAGTTGGACTCTATGATACTAAAGGCCTTTTCTGAATTTAGGGAGTATGATTCTATGAAAGCAAAAAGACCAGTCCAACTGTTTCAATCAACTATACAGATTGCTTTCATCTTCCTCAAAATACTGAGGATGATCAATAGCACATGAAAAGCTGTCTTTGATTTTATCTGCTGCATGATCACACACACCTATAGCTTACTTATCATTTATTGCAAGACTTGTAGTTAGCCTTTAAAATTGCAGCTTTGTGAGACTGCGTGAGAGACATGGAACTAATTCCTGGAACAGGTCCAGCAGAGTACTTCAATGTTGATCAAAGTCCTGGAGCATCTCTTTTCTGAGGAAAGGCTCAGGAATCTGGGCCTGTTCAGCCTCAAGAAGAGATGACTGAATATCGATATGAATATCTGAAGGAAGGGTATCAAGAGGATGGAGGCTCTTCTCAGCAGTGCCCAGCAACAGGACAAGAGGCAATAGTCAGAAACTGATGTACAGGAAGTTCCTGAACATGAGGAAGAGCTTTCTTACTGCATGAGTGACCATGTACTGGAACAGATTGCCCAGAGAGGCTGTGAAGTCCCCCTCACTGGAGATATTCAAGAACCACCTGGATGCAATCCTGTGCAACGTGCTCTAGGATGACCCTGCTTAATCAGGGAGGTTGGACTTTATGACTCACTGTGGTCTCTGCCAGTTTGAACCATTCTGTGGTTCTGTGATAAGTCAGTTCCTCACTGACACATCTGAAAAAACACAAATATTGTGGGGCAGGCCTGCAACATATTAAACTGGCTTGCTTCCCGTCAACATCAAAAATGGAGAACTCTTCATGCAATTCTTGAGACATGGGATTACTCACTGATGAGCTCTGTGTTGGAGGGGGACTTGATGATTCATGCAAGATCCAATTCCTTTCCAAAAGCAGGAGACGGTCTGAGCCTCCCACACTATTTCTCTGCAGGGTGGGCAGCAACAAGGAGAACTTTGCATCAAAGGCCGTATAGACTGTGTTTGAAGGCAAACTGCCATCCCTGTATGGTGGCAAAAACTAAAGGTTGTTTTGAAATGCATCAACCTGGGGAACTAGAAATGCAATATCTAGAAGGCAACTTCACCTCTTTTTCCCTCTAGAAATAGTACTAGTATTTTTCTGTAGCACCAGAACTTCTCCCTCATTTTCAATGTAATCAACATGATGACTTGCAGATAAGATTGATGATTTTGCTTCTCAGTCAATACATTGCCTAAAAATCTCAGACTTCTTAGCAGGAAATCACTGAAGATGCAGTTTTGCTCCCTGCTTTCTCTGGTAGGCATGGAGTTTCCAGAGCAAATCTATTTGCTCTTCTCCTCCACTTGTCATGAGTTATTGCCTACACATCAGTAATCGTTCAGCTGCTTAAGCAGTCATGACCTAAAATTGGTCACTCTAGTGATGCCAAAATTTACAAGCTGTTCAAAAATCAGGGAGAAGATGCCAAAGCTGATTTCTCAGCAGTCATGTCTAGCACACTAATTCAGCTTCTCCCTTTATCTGCCCTTCCTCTCATCTGCTTTTAATGCACATACTGCCTATCCTTCTTCTTGAGTTTCAGGGGGAACTTTAAGAACCTTTTGGACCCCGATCTTCTCTTTGGCCAATTATTCAAGGCAGTCACAGGGAAAAAGCAAGCAAAATGTTTTCATGTATGCAAGGCTGAACTCACAAAGGAGTCTGAAACTTCTACCAGGATACTGGTCCTTGATAGCTGACAGCACTTTTCATATCTTACATATGGCACATTTTCTTTAATAGTAGCATTTATTGTTATCTGTACAAGTTATAAGGATGCAAATCAGTTAAATATCCTATCGGTTTAAAGCAGGCACAGCTCAGAGGTCTGTGGGCAGGAACATTATGTTTGTCCAAGGCCCACTCTGTGCTTAGCTCTAAGTCCACTGGAGGAAGGTGGATTATTTTAATAGAGGTAAGATCAGATATGACAGAGAACAAACCTTTGCACCACTTGCTCTATCTGCTCTATGTATAAATAGAGTTTCAGATGCAGTGGAGTAGCTCTGTAATGTTTGATTGCTCATTGCAAACACAGCTAATTTTAAAACTCTGGTGAAGGTGAAATGTATTAATCTCATAGCAGGTGATGCTGTTAATTGTATTACAAATATAGGAAAAGTTAAAAGAAATGAAAAATTCTGTTGATTTTTATTCTATAATAATGAAATGCTTAGAAGTTTTCTTAGGTCCTATTTGCTGCAGAAAGCTAAGTATAGCAGGTTTAATCATGCATAATGAGAATTATGTATGCAGATATACCCAATATATTTTAAAAACAAAATGAATGCCAGTTGAAATATGTAATCCATTGCTTCTTCCTTGCAATTCTAGTCATTTATATAATTGAATTCCAAGATTTATATTGTGTTTTTTTTCTGTCAGTCCCTCCATCAAACTACTGGCATTATAGGTGTTTTGAAACCAGAAAATCTAATAGATTTTAATGGCATCAATATATGTCATTGAATTTTGTAGAAAAATAAATTAATTGTTACTTTAAGTGAGCTCTCAATAAGTTATATCTGTTGTGAGCAGAATACACGTTTGTATTCTAGAATCATCACATTTTGCAAGGTTGAAAAGTGCTTAGCAAATAATTTTAATTATTTTTTAAAGGGCAAGTTGATTTTGCATTTTTGCTTCTTGCCTTGGAATATTGTGCTCTTTTCTGTGAGGCAGATATTCAAACAGCTCTTCCCTAATAAGGTAAAAGTTGTAGAAAACATGCATTCGAGATTTTGTAATTAAGTACTCAATTTGAGCACACTTACAAATGCCAGAGGTAATGATTCTTTGAAGTTTATCATTCATAGTAATCTTTTCATCCTGCAAAAAAGGCAAGTAATACTGTGACCAAACAAAATTAGAATCGTAAATCAGATTAGCCCTTTGCTTAGTTTTTTACCAAACAGCCAGTTCAATAAATCACTCTGCATGGTCTATACATTACGCTTACTGCTTTTCCTGTATCTACATCAGCACAACAGTGTGCCATAGTTATTTGATATATGCAAAGTGAGTCAATGGGTATTTTAAAAATAAAAACACATGGGAGACTGTTTTTACTATTTTAGATGTAGTACTCTTTCTAGAGGATATTGAGTTGAAGAACACGAACTAGCCGTATCGGTTCAATAGGAGCATGCTGTAAATCTCTACACTATCATGATCCTACAGATATGGTCAGTTACTGCCTGCTACCCTAAGGGCCAGGGCCAACTTCACCTATTTTTGAGGGTTAAACTGTGTGATTCCTCTAAGTACACCTGGACAGACACATCTACATTTTTCTTAAAAGGTTTTTATATGCGGTATGTTCGTACTGATCTCTGGTCCCACTGACAGAGAGGGTCAATGACTGTACTCCCCCTCTTTCAATTTGCAGTCTTTCACAAATGATTGGCATATTTGCATTGAGCCCAGCCTTGCAACACAGCCCTTCATAAAGTCCTGCATGTTTCACATCACACCTTTTCCAAAATGCGATCGATCTATGTATGCATTTTCCTGGTATGGTCTAGGGACAGCAAGAGTGTGTATCAGTCAGACTCACAATGCTCAGAGAGAGAGTGAGGTTAGATAGTATTGGAAATGTTATTGCAGTCAACAGCAAAGATCTGTTTTCTGTTCCCTAAGCTTCTAACAGAAAACAAACTGTGAAGACCTCAAATTTGACTAGCAATAAGGAGAGTTGATAAATGACTGTCTTTTAACAATCCCAAGGTAATAATAACAGATAAACAAATGAATAAAGAAAAAAGAATTGGTCCTTGATGCTACATTGAGAAGATCCCTTGTCTCTAGACTCTATTTCTATGCTTTTCATGTTATCTAGTTGGCATTTCTAAATAGTTAGAAACAGTAGACACAACCTAAGTACAAACTGAAATGATAAATACCTTGGTGTTGTCAATTAACATTCCTGCCTTTTAAAGCTGAGACATTCAAACTGCTTAACATGGAATATTTTTTTTATTTATAAATACTGATTTTATGTGATTTTTTCCTGAAATCAGAAATACTCTCAGGTACAGTGATTGTGACATGACTTGGATTGGAAAGGTACCAAGGTGGAGCTTTAGACTATAAGGTAGCTAAGCACTTGTAGGCTATCTAATGTTAATGATATGAGCTATAACTCACTACTAACTATCAATCACTATTCATGACAGTGGTAAATTGTTTATCTAGATCACAGGAGATCCTTAATCTGCTTTTGTCTAAGCAGGGACATACATGGTGGCCTTACATGTACTGGCTTAAGGTCTTTGGATAACAGAGGACGCTTTGTCTTATGGGATTTTCACAAATGTTTGTGAACAGATCTAGTTTTCTTTCTGTATAATTTTTTTAAAAAATTAGTTCTAGAAATGCTTCACAAAATTCATCCTGTGTTTTTCTGCTAGCTTTCTCTGTGAAGTATCTCAATAAAAAGAGATTATAGACACTGTGAAAAAATGGAGAATATTCTCCTTGTCTCTAATATGCCTTTTGACTTATTGAATATATTTATAACTGGAAATTAGAGTATCAGACAGCCTGAACAACCTCTCTTTTATAAAATGAAGCCAAGACTGTAAAAACAGCTGACCTGTGTTTCATGGTGAGCTGTGTTGCCTTAAACAGGACATATTAAATCTTGGTACTATTGATAACTATTATTTTAACCATTGGACTTCTGAAAGCCCAGAGTGAAGCCTGAATATATTCTTCTTCTGTTTCACAGTAGCTTCCCAAAACCTAGTTGCTTGAAGGTTACATCAGCACAGACAACAGCTGGCCTGTGGTATTCTTTGGTAAAGTGGAAAAGCTGAACCTATCAACAGTCATTACTTGTTTTACATTATTTTAAAATTTTTAATATAATAAATAATATAAATGTATATTTATAAGACTCCTTGTTGGTGTTTACTTGGGGAATTTGGATTTGTTGACATATTCATTCATTCATTTGTTGACTGATTTATTCAAACTAATTTTTACAGTCCTTTAGTCCCTTCATGACCAGGAGGTAACTCAGTCCACTTGAGATTTGAAATTAATAATTTTAAATGAGACTTTGATCACTGTGACCTCCTCAGGAGAAAAATTTGTGGGCTTCAGATTTTAGGTCTGTGTCCTAAGCTCATTGCCATGATTGAGATGTTTTCCACAGTGCTGCTCTGTACAAATCCAGTCAAGTTCATTTACCAGGATGTCAGTCTCACTACTTTCTCTAGTGTTAGATTTTTGCTTTAAAAACCACATGTTTGTATGCAGGGTTTTTTAATATAGTGTGGCTTTTAACACTGAGAGTCTCAGAATATGTGAGCTATGAGAATGAACAAATGACAAAGGTACAGTATAGCACATTGTTAGTGACATTGTGTTTTCCTGCTAGTGTTACAATGTACTATGTATGTTGGGCATAAAACTGTCTGTATAAGGAAAAAATTTTTTATCCTTATTTTGATTTTTTTCATCTATTTATATAAGGCAAAAGACTACCAATTACATATTCCCAAGAAAAAAACCCCACATATATATGAACATTGTTAGTGAAACAATTTTAAAAACAAGAGATCTGGTTGTCTAATATTGCCTAGATTCTTAGGTACTTGACTTTTTATCTCTCAGTCAGTCAACATGAGCCAAAAGTGGCCTAAAGGCTTAGATGTTCCAGTGGTTACTCCAGCACAATCCAATCTGTGACCTCTATCCCTTTGGTTTTTATAATGTCCTTATAAAAACATAGTACATTTAAGTACGCTTAAACTGCTACTGGCTATAATTAAAGTTCTGTCAGCCTTTCCATTATAAATCCCTCTTTTCAAGGTTTAATATCTCAGCGGTTTCAATTCCCAGTGGGTTAAACTTGATACAGAAGCTGTCAGCATGAATGCAAATCCCTCTTACCTTCAAAAATATTTTCAATTCATAAAGTTGCTGCTTTTTGTTGCTATTTATTTGCAGTCCTACAGACTGCAAAAGTATTTCTCATTAGATCCCCTCCCAAAGTCTCTCACGCTGCCTTGCCTCATCTTATGTAAATCAGAATAGAAATATGTCCTAACTTCGAAATGCACAAACAGATTGATGGAGTTTCCTTTTCCCTTGTTCTACGCTATGGGTTGAATGCAGCTTCTACCTATACCGAACACTGCTGACTTCAGTTTAGATCCCCAGACTTTCAGACTGAATTGGCTAGGATGTGGGAAATAAAAGTTAATTACTTTGGCCATAAAGCAGTATATCTCATATCTACTTTTCCCATCTTTATTTCTAAATACTGAACTGCATTTGCTGAACCTTTTATTAGAGGGAAATAGGTGACTCATGAAGGAATTAGTGGATACCTTCTTTAATGAATTCCTCAGTCTGGGGATAAGTCTTATGTCTGCTCAGTACTGCTCTGCCATAGCATCTTCTACTTTTGTAATACAAGTTTTATTTCTAGCTGAGAAAATGAATGACCACGCCTGATCTTCAATATTAAGAAAAAATATCTTGAAAGTTGAAATGACTCATGCAGAGTACCTTGGAACTGGACTAAACCAGAAATAAAACCATTGCCAGTAGTTTTAATTTTGTTGATATCCACTTTCAAGTTGTTGTAGAATATTATAGAAAAAGCATTGGTATTTCCTTATTTCTCACAAATGAAGCATGTTCATTCTCATGTAGGTTTGCACTCCTTCACATACTCCTAAACAATTGATGCTGTAATCAAAAAATATTGCATTGTAATTTCTTGTTCTCTTCCATTCTGGATCCATGAATATTATATTCCTGAACAACAATTGTACTTTACCTTCTTTTCTGCTCCCCTCTAGGCTTGTGGTTAGAGTATATTTCTGAAAATGGAGGTGACTTCTGGGACTAAAAGACCTCAGAAGTAGAAGGACTTTGGTCATCCCATTTTGGGTGACTGCTTAAACTTTGGACTGTTGAAAGAAAGGACCATCTGGCTATCAGTGTGGAGGAGATGGGAGGTTGGAGCTCAGTTTCACAACCAAAAACCCCTCACTGAATCTGCAACATAGCTATTACCCATGCAGATTTTGAAATGTAATATTTTTCTCTGGTATCAAATTGGTTTCCCTTGGCATGCCAGTCATCATGAGTCTTGCTGCTCTGATCCCCATTCTAGACAGTGTGTCCAGAGACACATTAATGCACAAGGATTCATGGTACTCTGTGTAAACTTAAGTTTTACCATTGCAAAAGAAAAAAAAGAATACCCTCTTGGCATATATATGTGTGTGTGTGTGTGTGTATGTATTTATGTGTATATCTCTCTCTCTAAATATATATACACATACTTGTGAATACACTTTGATATACATTTACATACTTATGCACAAACACTTTGAAATACACTTTGCCCTAGAGTTTGTTTATGCGGTGGTAGATTGGAAAAGGTAAACTGAGATACCTCAGTCAAAATCACTCAAAAACCACTGTTTTATCAGCAGTAGCAGGAAAAGAATTACAAGCTGTTTATGACAGAAGCTCTCCATCATGTCTAAAAGACTTGAGTGCTACATGCCACCTATGAACAAAAGAGATGGCTTTTTTTACCCTATTATCATCTCCTCTGCTCTACAGAATCACCTGCCTTTTCTTCAGAGATTTATGGTATGAGTGAACCTTGGGTAAGAGCCAAACTCTCACCTAGCTGCTTGCTCACTCTGCCTCGTCTGCGGGACAAGGGAGAGTACAGGATAAGAAACCTCATGGGCTGAGTTGAAAAATGGGAGATTGCTTCCCAATTACTGTTGTGGGCAAAACAGGCTTAACCTGGGGATAATTAAGGTATTGCAAAAGAAAGTGCTCAAGTAGAGGGAAACAAGAGACAAACGTTAACACCCACCCTTCCCTTTCCCAGGCTAAACTTCTTTCCACTCCTGACTCCTCTGACCACCTCCCTGCATGGTGCAGTGGCCTGGGAAGTGCAAGGAGGTTGTGGTGAGTATGTAGCAGCTTCTCTCTGCAAATCCTTCCTTCTAACACTTTTCCTCTGCTCTGTCTTGGGCCTTCCACAGGCTGCACTTACTTCCTTCCTACAAAGCTTTCCAATTCTTATGTCACCTTACAATTGTAGATACAGGGGCTGTAAAACTTCATAGTTCCAGGGTTCATGGAAAGTGCTTCTAGCTTATAGTAAATAGCAACAACATCCATCTATGGCATTTTTTGTTACCTTGCAGAACCAAGGCTGGCACAATGAAATAAAGAAATGAAAATAACAACCTACTTTTCTTACGCACCACAAGGTGCAGAGATGCTTTGTTATTTCTACAGTTAGGTTACTAGTGAAAACTGATTTACAATGAGATTTAAAAACAAGCAATTGATGATAATCTATTTAGCGTGGTTATGGTCTTATTAATACAAATAGCTGTAAAAAGCCATATTTCAATTAAAAATGTATTGAGAAATGGGGTGAGAGACGAGACTTCTCTAAATGCTCGGGAAAATATTTTTTGTAACAAAAGTATGTCTTTTCACGCATGAAAGCCAACTGTTAGTGGAAGTATTAAAAAAAATATCCACGTAATGAACTATGTGTAATCAAAATTACTCTTAAAACTAAACCTTTGCTACTGCAACGTTGGTTGTCCTGACAGTTTAGTCCTTTATCTGCTTTGGCTAGAAAGCATTGACTGCTATAAGCAAGTAAGTGGAATTTATCAATAGTTATGTAAGGACTTAGCAGTCTAAGTAATAGCTCTTATCAGCAAAGAGAATAAATATATTACCAATTGGGGAATGGTCTATACCTCTAGTATAGACGATTTGTCCTTTGGCATTTCACTTGTCTCTTTGTCACTTCCTGTATTGTTCTGTTATTTACTGTGATACTAGATAACACACAGCAAGAAGCATGCAGAAAGTCATCTGGTACACTTTTTTTCACGTTACCATGTTTCTTTTTTGCTTGTCTTAAATCTGATAAGTATCCACAACTTTGACTAAAACTATAGACCAAAATGAAGAGACTACTTGATTGCAAAAGAACCCCTAAATTTTCCTTCACTGAACGTTAGAGTATTTGACGCCCTTTTCACAATTCATGAGTGAAAGTCAAGTATGTAATTGTAGTAAAAATTATCTCTTTGAAAAATTATAGGATCCTCTGTTAGAAGCCGAAAATACCTGTCATTCCTGAATTAGACCTGGAACTATCCTCACACGTGAAGCACAAATTAGCCAGGGAGTCGCACTGGCAAGAGGAAAAGATGCAAGAGAGGAAAAGATGCATGCACCATAAAATAGTAAGGAGTGAAAATGAGTCAGAGAGCTGGTCAGGCCAGTTAGAACTACTCCTTGTTAAATCTCAAATAAAATATGCAATCAAGAAAAGTTCAGCGTCCTACTTTTGTAAAACAAAACTTAAATGTAAAGTGTTGCTTTTGGTCTAGTGCAGCCCAGTGCCAGAACACATAGGCACGTTGTGTGCTCAGAAGCCTACAGCTGTTGTGCTTTTCAGTTTGGTTCACTTGAGTTCTTTTGTCATTCAGGTGCATTGCCTTATTGAACTAAATCCCCATGTATTTGGAAGTCACTGAAAAGAGGCTACATTTGTAGGCATTCTAACTGTGCTTGTTATTGTTTGTGACTTGAAGTGGGTTCATAAGATGGTGGAATAAAATATTAATGAAAATGCATTGGAAATGTGTTAAAGCAACAATTTCTGAAATGTCTAAAAAGAGAGCTTTTTTGAGAGGAAGGAAGCAATTCAGTTTCAGTTTTTAAATATATTTATATACATTTAAATATAAATATAAACACACACAAACAAGTGCACAGTCTTTTAAACAGTGATACTTTTTGATATATCCATGAAAATCTAGCTGCAATCATAGAAATTTGCTAAAAACTATCTCATTTTATTTGCTGGATAGATTAATTTTCTGATCTGCAAATAATTTAATAAGGATCATAATAGTGTGAGGAATATACTATACCGAACACATTGGATTTTTGTAAATCTCTTTCATATTGGCAAGATTTAACAAAGATGCATGCTCCTATTACAGGATTTACACAGTGCTAAATATTTTTAGATTGATTTCAGCAGAAGAACTCAGAGGCAACTCTTGCAAGAGTCTCAGGAGGATGTAGTTTAGCATTAATTTTATACAAAAGAAAAAATGCAACAAATGTAATAGAATTTGAACATTTAATCTGTTTACCTTTTAACCTTTATGAAATGGTAGACCTTGCATTTTCACTGTAATAAATTATTTGAAGAAATTCTTCCCTAATGTAAACCTATTTTTTTTTCCTATAACAATTGCTTCTGCTTTAATAATTTTGAATCCCTCTCAAACAAATAGTGGAAAGAGAAGCACCATGAAGGAAATTATCAAATGATTGCACACAGGTTATTTTTGCAACAGGTTTTTCAGTTACATGTATATATAAGTGTATTGAACTAGAATAATGCACATCAAAGTGACCCAGAGCTCAGCTCTATCCAGCCTTTTTATTTCTGTTCAGATCTAAACATCGTCTCCTATGAGATAAAATACACAGTAAGACAAGGACATGCCAGCTCATACAAAGCTTAGCAGGAGAAGCTCGCTTGCATTTTATGAGCCTTTTGGATTTGATGGAAAGTAGCTGGTATCGAGTAAATGTTACATTTCTCCCATGCTGTCTTTTCTCGTATCAGTATTTCACAGTGCAATCTTCATTTACTAGAGAATACAGCAGAAAATTGTTTTGAGGGGAAGCAGGCAATGAGGCCAAGAACTTGTATTTTCAGCTTGGATCCAAACTCATATCTGTTGCCCAATTCACCTCATACCCACATTAATAAATGTCTTAGTCAAGGCTATGTAATGTGCACCTGGTCTCTTGGCACTCTAGTGGGCAGAGGAAAGCTTGAGTAAAGCCATGGTTACTAACTTTATTCTTTCTACAGCATAACTACATCAATGTGACGTCATGGGCTCTTTTTATTTAAGAAATGGAAAAAAGAATAAAGTTTTCAATTCTCCTGTTCCAGCTCTCTTTGAGCTGTTGGGGACAGATGAATTAACACACAATAGCTGAGATAGATAAAGTTACCAGCGGAGAGTCTGTTTGCTCAGAGCTCTTCAATGAGCTGTGCCTTTTCTGTGGGTACATATTGTCAGTCTACAAGGACATCTGTCTATCTCACCCCCTTTAGTCCTTTGGTGTCTTTACTTTACTTGTGGCTGAAGAGGCTCTGATATTATTCCTGTAAGTACACATGACATATTGCAGCATGAGCTTATATTCTATGTATAGAAATTTATGGTGATTGGGATTTCTCTAGTGAATCCAGCTTGTAGAACTGTGCTTCTAGTATTTAATTTCTGCTGACCCTGTGCAATATAGGAAACTTGAACACTGCTTGATTCTCAAATAAGCTGAAAGTGTATCAAGTGCTTTTAAGTCTTACAACTGTTAATGGTTTCCATGTCATCATTTACATTGTGCTTATAACCATGATGGCAAGTGTCCTACCAGTGTGTGTGTCCAGATCGTTGTGATCATAATTCTGGATGAGGTGTTTAGTAGTTACAAAGGTTTTTGAAGTTTTCCAGATAAGACAAGGTAAGACATAATAAACTGAGAAGTTTTTCTTCATACATTCTTTGAAAGTGATTTGGTTTTTCAAATTACATTTGCAGCAACAGTGAACACAAAAGGGAATTTGATGAATTTTAACACTGTTACTAGAAATCATAGCCAATTTTTGTTGTTCTAACTCCATGATGGAAAAGAATCAGTCAACTTGTTTTGTTTTCCCTCAGGTCATAGTAAAGTGTTGTAAGGCTCACAATATGAAAAAGACAATGAATAAGCAACTGAGTAATTTCTTCAGTGTTTCTAGAAATTAAAAGTGGTTTATTTTCACCAGCCTGATTTTTACCCTCCATTTGTCCATTTAAATTACTCTCTGGCAGATAGTGCATCAGAGCTTCATAGATGTGGCTGCATTCTTCTTATAGGTTATAGAAAACTGCAGCTGCAATTTTTATTGTAAACTGCAGTGAAGCATAAGGTTTAGCTTACTAATGAAACTGCTCACAGTCTGTTAAGACATAAAGAGACGAGAAGCAGAAGGAAACACAAAGTTGTCTGAAGACACTCTGTGCCTCGCTTAATTAAAATAGTAATAAAAGAGTAAGAGCATGTTTTAAAGAGAAAACAAAGTAAAAAGCATAAAAATTCAGAAGAAAAAATATGGTCTAAGTTATAAGATAAAAGAGAAGGAAGGGCTCAGACCACTTTTTCAAACAAGTAAACCCTTTATAGAGCAGACCACTGCACAAAATTTTTCTCAGAAGAGAAGATATTTTTCCTTAAACCAAAAGCTAGATTGCTCCATGTGATGGTTGCCTCTCATCATACTGTTGGATTCCATGGTGCAGCAGGAACAAAGATCTTACGTAATGCTACAAAAAATACAATTAAATAAGACCCACATTATAAATCTGCTTTTCAGTTAAAAACAATCACTCTGAAATTCTGTGGTCACCATCACTGTACAATTTTGTAGTGTATTTCACAACAGAGTGATTAAAAGAGCCAGTAGTAAGAGGTATCTCATTTTTTTTTTGTTTTTGACAAAATATTTCGCAGCTCCTTTCAAGTTTATATTAAATGCTTAAGATCTGCTGTTATTAATATTCCATAGACTGGAAATTAGGAAAATATTTTGTTGGCATAAAATTCTTTATTCTCTGAAAATCACAGCCATAATGAGAGAACGAGGTGACTTGAATACTGATTCCTCATCATGTCCTCCTGCATACCCTTGATGTCTTACCTGAACTCTCCAACTCCTCTTTCTCTAGACCAACATGTATGCACACAATACCAGAAGACACAAACTGAGATATAAATACAGTAGAGTAGGAAAAGTTTCTCAGTTCCTTCATGGCTTCTCATCTGAGAAAGATGTACTGTGCTGTCCCAAGAGGACTAGGCCCAGCACCGGCTTACCACCCTGTTATCTTAGAGAAGTAAAATGTTTGTTCTTAGTCTTTCTTTCTATTTGAGTCTGTCCCTCAGGAGATTGATTTCTCTGGTGTGATTTGTAGCTAGAATGGTGGGATTTGTGTTTAATGGAGAGTGGAGGAGTTATTTTTTGTTATTTCTAACTTGTGTGTGTGTTATATTGTAGTTTTCTTTTAGTTTTCTCCTTTCTGTATAAATATATAAACCAGTTTTGAGTTTCCAGGTTTTTTCCCTCCCTTTTCTCAGTGGGGAGAGGGAAGATCTGACACTCTGTATTGGGCAGTTGGCATTTTTCCTGCTCAACCCGGGACATCAGGTTAGAATGAGAGAAAGGGAAGTAATCAGAGACATGAATCTGTCTCTAGCAGCTCTTTTCAGGGAAGATGGGTCTTTATGACCCCAGAATGTTGGTGTGAGAGCAGTTCAGTGGAAAGGCCAGCAGCTTCTTGAGCCCCAGTGCTTGGCTAAAATGCTGTGCAGATGTTTTCCTGACCTAAAGGTAGGCATATCCACTGCTGCAGGGTCTCAACAGCAGTGATATGTATTAGCTGTGGACTAGTGAGGCTATTTTGGATTCCAGGTGGATAAGTTTGTGGGTTAAGTGATAGAGGACAGAATTTCCTTCACTTTCTGGTGATTTGAAAAGCCACTGTGCAGACCTCAGTAGAACAGAAATTTTGCATTTAAAAAACAGGGAAGGAACTATGAGTTTTAGCATACTTTTGACCATTCTGTTCAAAATGAGTTAATTAAACTCCAGAGATGAGGAAGACCTATTGAAATGTTGGGAACATTGACCTTTTCCTTTGACTGTCACCTTGCTTAAATAATTCCAGGTTTAATTAACTAACTTTGAATGAATTGATAAAGGGTTACTGTCACTTATAATTCCTCCTCTTTGAAACACAACAGTTCTGTGCAATAGCTGTAGCCTCTTATAGTCACCCTAATTATTAAAGTGAATAATTTTAGAAGTTGGATTTTTACTTTTATATGTCTAATAACTGACACATAAATACCACTGGAAACGTTTAACAGGATAAATAATATTTAACATATACATAAACAAACATATAAATGCAAATATATGACAGTCTATAAAATTTATCCAGATCAGTCATTCTTAAAATGTTAGAGTTTTTGTTGAAGTGGTGTATAAATGGATAGAAAAGGTGTTGGCTTTCTGCAAATTTTAGTAACACTCCACTAAGATTTGAAAGTCCCAACTTCTCCATCCAAGTAAGAATCTTAGCTTGATATCCTGTGAGTTGAGAAACACCCTCAAAATACTTTAGAAAACAATTGAGATATATTGATCAAGATAGTCCATAGGCTGAAGTTACAACTTTACCTGAAAAAGCAAGAGGTTTTCTTTTTAACCTTCCCATTCTAATACACTCACGGTAGTTTTTAGCTGGTAAGCCAAGGAACAATTGAGAAATTGAAAATTCATTACTTTTGGAGAAGTGGAGGAATACCTCTCCAGAACACAAGAATGATGCAGCCTTGGGGTACTGTGCTCTGAGATCAGCACAGCTCTGCTGAAAAGGTCTTTAGGGTAGTAGTAGGAGCACAACTGCACTTATTCCAATTTAATGCAGTACACTTTCTTAATGAGAGACTGTAAACTACTGTGAAGCTGGTTTCATTGGTATAAAAAACATTCACAGGTCAACAGTTCACAAGTTGGGATCCTGGTATTGTACACTGCCAAAGGGCTCATAAGGCAGATTTGGCCTAAAGTACCACAGTAGAAGTTCTCTACTTAGTCTGAATTTCTGAGGTCAAGCTGTATATTAATTTTGTGGCTCACAGATGTATCCAGAGCCAAGACATGAAAGGGATCCAAAACTTGTATCCATTCCTAAAGCTGGATAGTCTATCGAGAGTGAAATCCTGTGGCCTTGTGTGAAAATGTATGGCACACAGCTCTTCCCACAGTTATGGTAGACATACTTTTGGAATGTCTGTCTGCCCAGGGTGGTTGAAGCTAGCAGAAATGGTTGTTATGCATATGCAAGAAGTTTACAGATAGCCAGATCTGAATCTGTCAAATCTATTACATTTTCACTGAATATAGTGCTTGTATAGTGTCATGAATTGGGCTGTTTTGGTTCATAGCCAGTAAAAAGTATTCTAAATAGACAAAGTCCTTTCTGTGCTTTGTCTATGCTGCTAAAAAGAAAAAAAAAAAAAGAAGAAGAATAAAAAGGTGACCTCCCCCTGGCCCTGGAGCTAAGTCTCATGAACTTGACATCACTCACACAGTTATAATGCTGAGAGCTAAGTGTGAGAACTGAATGTCACTCACAGGGCTCAGAGACAGCACCTGCTAGAGCACACTGGCTATGCCCACATTTTGTCTCCCTATGTTTTCTTTTGGCTTTGCATGATGACTGCTGGGCCATAAACCAGATTTTTTGGTGCATGTCTTGATTTCGAGATAAACTATTTCTCAAATTGTGATTGGAAGAGAAGTAGCTTGACTAGTTGAAAATGTATCTGGGAGGCAGACTATTAAACTAGACAATTACTGGTAGGTGACACTTAAACACTGTGAGCATCTAGAGCTGAGTGTTCCTGTCTATTCCTGGGGCTCCTTTTATTTAGCTGTACTGGCAAAGCCTATCAGTACAGTAGTCAAGATTTCCCAAATAATTTAAACAAGTCCCAGTTTCTTTCATACTCTTACTCTCTTTTAGTATATGCATATGATAGTGTCTGTGTACATATATATATAACTATGTTGAATACTATTTGTAAGTAATACCATATATGTGAATGCTATCATGCATGTGTTGATGTATATGCATGCATACGTGTGTAATTTGCTAGATTACTTTGAACTGTCAAATAAAGGTGCTTGTGTTTATTATTCATGACTCAGAAAGGCAAAGAAATAGCCTAAGGAAGAGCAAAGAGAAATGCAGAGCTTACAGAAAACACATCTCAATTTTATAGATGGGGATTTCAAAACATACTACTTGCTTTATAGTATATCCATACCACGAACCATCAATTACAATAGTCGGGAAAGTGATACTGCAGCTTAATGACATAGCACATTATTATCTGACCTAAAGAGCTGTGAGACATAACCTCCATCAAATCTGCTATTATTATCACTTTGTACTTTCTGATCATGCAGAATGGATTCTCTGTCTCCTTGTATAACTTGCAGGGATTATTTTGTAATTTTCTGGTGTCATTTGCTGTACCTCATCATTTGCCTGATGAAAGAAAACAGAAAACCAACTTCATTAAACAGTAAATAAAACTCAGGATGAAGACAAAACATCTAGCATGGATGCTGATAATTAGTTTCTTGTTACAAATAAATGTTTTGAAGGAATGCTTTAATGGTTATGTTTTGCATTGGTTTTTTCCCCCCTCTTTCTCTCTAATATTTTTCTAGATGTGAATACTGATGAGGTTTTTAGGTTATTAAAACTTCCATTCTGCATCTTTGGACAGTGTTGCAAATAATAATATTATGATTTTTTTTCTACATGCTTAGCACCTTTGCAAAACATTCAGATTGTCTGTATATACAACACAAATTAAGTCCTGATCATGACAGGGATTTATGACTGTAAAAACGGGATTCAGTTGCCTAAATATAGGTGTTCAATGGCATACTACATACACAGCATATCTTTCTTGATCTCCCCACACTAGTCTTGTAGATCATATGTAAGAAGAAAACTAAAGACTCATCTCCAATGCAATGCTATGTACAATGCTCCAACTGATGTGGAAGAAAAGGAACTATTCTGGGCAATGAGATCAGCTTCTTCACAAGTCTGAATTCAAAGAGGAGAGCACCTGGCTATGGCTGTATTTCAAAGTCCACCTGAGCTGGTCAGAACCATGGGAGTTCAGTTGCAGTATTAGTTGAGAGCCAAACTGCACATGTTAATTGTGAATGGGCACAAAAAAAAAGGTAGACTGCAGTTAATTCTGCTGTGAGAAGACGTCCACAACTGGCCAGTTGCAGCGTCCTTTTCAGGCAGACACACAATGAAGATTTAGGAAAGAGGAGACTATTCATTCCCATGTCCTTGGCTCCAGGGTCAAAGCTCTTCATCTGTTTTGTGTTTCTTTCCTCTGGCCCAAAGAAAGTAAGATATTTCTGCATTTTCAGCTTTATTTTATGAATGTCTCTTGCTTGTTATGAACCAAAGTGTTCAAAGGCACAGCAGCAGGCAGAAGGCTGCAGGAAAGCACAGTATCTGGAGCAGTTGCAATGCTGTTAGAGCTGTATGAAACTTTGTTTCTTGAGTTTGACAGGAAAAAAAATAAGGAATTTAAAATGTAATTTTGGGTCTTATTGTATCAAGTTTATATATGTTCCATTTTCTGTGGCCAGAGGAAGCCCTTTGCTGCAGTAGTTTTCCTCAAGCTAAAATAGTCCATGCATCTCTAAATAAAGGGATTAGGTAACTTTAAGGAAAATCTTCATTCTCAGTTGCTTCTTGGACAGAAACAGTACTGCCAGCAGGAGATGAGATTCCCAACGGGTTCCTGGTGACCTGACCTCATTAGCCAAGTTGTAAAATACTCTGATGGGGGAACAGAGTCTCTCCTGCAGAGCCAGTTCTGTTCTGATGGTTAATTAGTCATTGACCAGGGAGGAGCTGAGGCACCCAACCTTCTGCACAGGCACCCCAAGAATTAGCCTGACAGGTTCATTCTTACTCTTTCGGATCACTCAGTCAAACTGTTGGATAAGAGGATAAGCACATATTCCCTCTGCAAAACTTTTCCTGCTAAGTTTTCGCTCATCCTTTTAAAAGGATATGAATGATATTTTTTACATTCATCAACTAGTACATAGGTAAGAAGTTCCTGAGATTATAAAACCAAGTGATTTTAAACTACATTACACTGCATTCCTGATGATGATGATAATGATTACTACGGTGCTTCTATTAATATCATTATTCATAGTTTTCATATTTACACTAACAGAATAACTGAATTCCATTTCAGGAATAAGCATCTGAAGAATAATATGAGGCCAAAAGCTCTCCAATGAACTTTAATGATACTGTATAATTTTTCCATATTTTGTGACCTTCTTTTTCCAATTCTTTACATAAGAACTAACAGTACTTGCTGTGCTCCTGTTGGCAGGTTGCTTACATAAGGCATAACTTCTGTAGAAGTCTCTAAGTAGCCTGATATACTTTTCATATGTCTGATCTTTAACCAGAAGTCCTTATTTTATTGTGACCACTCTACTCCTGATCAAGCTGAGCAGGGAGACCATCAGGTTCTGTTTCTTTCTCAGCAACTTGTACTCCACTTTTGCAGTAGCTTGGGTAATCATTTTGTATTCTCTCAGGAAGCGATATTTTTCCACAGTCACTTGGCTCTGGCATGCACTGGGTCACAGAGCAGTGTCTTCATATGTGCCTTACAATGCACAGAACTAGTTAAACTGGATGACTCTGCAGGGCTTAGTGGATCAATTGCCATTTTCATTTGGGACAGCACTTGAAATCCTAATGAGAATAGCAACACTTGTAATTAGGATTCTACAAAATCCTCTAAAATAATCACTTAAATTTAAAATGTAAATGTGGTTGTAATTAATTAGTCTATTTAGAATAAAGATTTCTAATTAACAAATGTAAATTGGGAATTTTTTGTAGATTTCATAAGGACAAAAGTGTTTCTCGTGGGAGCTGAAAGGAGAAGTGTTTCCCTGTGCATGCATATTAAACCCTGGTAGCTCACACCTCTGCACAAGCCTGTGGCAGTAAGAGGGACTGTTTGTGAGAGGGTCATATTAACACCTGAGTCATAAAGATTTTCTTAAAATCTGTAATACAAACCCTGCTTTTTTAAGTAGGAATGTCTTAAAACAAGGTTTATGTTTCTCAAAGATGAACAACTGAATTCTGATCAGAAAGGATGACTGACTATCACTTCTCTACTAAAGCCAGTGATTGATTATGGAAGCAAAGAAAAAAAAATCAGGAAATTTAAACTTTTAAAATCTGATTTCATTTCACATCAGAATCGCACAAAGAGCAAATCCCAACAATTCTGAAGTGATTTTGGTACTTAGTGCATCACAGAATCCTGAAATTCTTCCTGGAGTTTAATATATTTTGATTTCATTTTCTATTCAATTACATTTAAATTCTTCCATGATTTTCAGAAACACTGAGTAAGTGATTACCCTCTGTCATTCCAGCACAGACAGGATAATTCAATCTACAGGCTCTCAAGGTGCTCTATATTGTCATGGTATGAGGTATACTCAGACTGCACTAGGCATTCAGATACAGGCAATGGACTAGTCAATAGAGTCCATGCTCATCTGCTACATATAGTCAGCTGACTATCTTTCCAGAGCCCTCTGACTGCGACTTGTTCCCAGCTGACCACAATAAGAGCTTAGATACCCATTTCTCCTTGAACATGTGTCTTGCAGATACCTAGATGTGTCTAAATGTAGGATGTCAAGCTCTGCAGCTGTGTCCTAATGTCTCTGACTGTCCATGAAATAATGTCAACATGAAAAAGATATAAAGCCCAAAATCTCCAAACTGAAATACATCTCAAAGATTTTCCTGCTGCAGTTTTTAGCATCAATCTAAGTGCTTCGTTCCTGCATCTGTTTGTGCTGAAACAACTTAGGAAAAGCTGTGGGGGTGGTAGGTGGGGGAAAGAGAGAGAGGGAGGGAGGGAGAGAGGGAAGAAAGAAGGAAAGAAACAGAGAGAAAGAAATCACACCAACAAATTTTTTCAAACTTGTATGATGATTATGCATGATCTATTATGATAATACTGTTTTGGTGTTGTTGCTGTGTGTCCTTTAATAATTTTTTTTTTCTGTTTATTTGAGTTAGACAGCCAGCTGCCTTTCAGAAGGTGATGATTCCCAGTTGTTACTGGCTAGAACTAAATTGAAACAGTTCTACAGAGATAACAACACATATCCCATTATCATTACTCTTAGATCCAGCATGGCAGCTTACTAATTAATAGGTACCTTTTAAAGTAGTATTTGTTGCCAATGAGTGTTTTAAGGCTGCTTCTCAGATCATAGTGAGGCCTGAGGGCAGGGGGATATGCACCATCACAGCACAATACCAGTGATTCCAGTATGGTAAGATAAAGAGGTACACATCAGCTAGAGAGAGATCAAAAAAGGCAAATTAAAGCATCTTTCATTGATTAAAATGCATTTACGTTTGAATATGTGCATCAATTTAGTTCTCTGAAGCAGTTGGACTTTTTTTTTTTTTTTTGCAATGAGAGCATTCCACTGTATTTCTGATCCAACAGTACAGGTTTTGTCTGTGACTGAGTACTGTTACAGGGGTCTTATGGTAATTCTTTAAAAATAAGTCACAAGATAGAAAATATTATTCCTTTTCAATATTGCTTATTTGGAACTTCAGTGTACAAGAAGTTTAGTTGCTGGAACATATTGGAAGTATGATTGTGGTATGTCTGCAAGCCTCAAAAATTCCCATGTGAAAATAAAAGATTAATTGTACAGTATTTACACCTTTTCATTGATAACTAACACCATAAAACTGTTCAAATTGCAATTTGTTTCTTTTTCCCACAATCCCTTTGGCTTTTAAGGGATGTTCCTCAATTAGTTGAACTGTGTTTCCTCTTGCTTGCTAAGCACTTTTGGTCAAACAAGGAATGGCAGAGGTCCACAATTAGATCAAAAGATCAATCCTAATGTACCATTTTCTCCTCACCCTCCTGCTTTAATAAAGTGGCTGCAGTTCTCCAGGGGACAACTCAAAATCCGAGTACTGATATTTCTAAATTAGCTGACTCGGTGACCTTGCTAGTAATTGCGTTAGTTTATCAATGTTCAACACAATTTATTACTCTCCAATATGTACCAAAACGTTTATCTCTCAACACTAACAATATTAAAAACCTGAACAATCTGTTGAGAAACAAAGGACTATTCAATAAGAAAAATGCATAATAAACTGGAAAACACTACACTGATGGGTAAGAGGGTTAAACTAGGAACTAGTCATAAGTGAAATAAGGAAAGAATGTTGATGCTGTCTTATGTTTTGGGTACTTTTTAAATCTCTAAAAAGCAGATAATTTTAAAAAACCCCTTTCTTTTGGTTTTATTAATTCTGTGTCTCTCTTTTTTATTTTTCTTACTTCTTTTAAAACCAGGAATGAGCTACAGATTTTATATATCACTGAACATATTACCCAGGCCCCAGTGAGAAAAATGAAGACTGCTAAAACCTTATCTAAGCATTTAAAAGTCATTTGGACACATTGATCAAAACTCACTCTGAAATTAAACATATTAAATTTAGATGGAGGAAAAAAGGCATTAAGTTGATGGAACCCAATTTTTGTATGAAGCAAACAAATGGCATCATTTCACCAACCTTCTCATCTTGATCACATTGCTATGCATTATTTAAAATATGCACTTGATTTGGATAGTTAATAAGCTATCTGTAAACTTGGAGTAAATTTGATTGTGGGCAGTGCTGTTCTAGTTCCTCCAGAAGGATTATTGATTTCTCTTTACTTCTGTGTGGTGTCAGTTTGTGGCATTATGCCACCAACCATGTATAACTATCTCTGCTTATGGTGAGATAAGAATGCCAAGGAGCAGAAATGCAAGAATACATGTGATCTTTTAAATGATCCCATTTACTTTCAGCCATCAGCAGTTCAGCTCTTCTGTTCACCAGTAGCAGACATACATGATTCTGCCGTTGTGAGCATTGAATCTTCTCTCCTTTAGGGGTTTATAATGAACTCGTAAGTCATATGGAAGAAAACAACTAAAATTTGCCCTAATCCACAGTCAAAACAGTGAAAATGACCAATGTGCTGTTCCAATTTCTGTTGTAGAGAAACACTGATCAAGTCTGCTGAAAACTTAAAATGATAGACTCTCACTTTATTAATCAGTCATCTCAATTTACAAGACCAGTACTTTGTCTTTTTGTGTTCTTTGGGACTATGCCTACATTAGAAGATGGAGCAGTGAAAGCAGACCCATGGGGAAAATGGTTGCAAGTGACCAACCTGCAATGACATCCACATTGACCATTTTGCGGTGGGAGTTGACTTTGGACTGGTTCTGTTCTCATCCAAGGGGTGGCCCACCTCAGCTCTCAAAGGATGTCTGATGGTTCCTGAAGAACAGCTTAGACTTCAGATCTTTCTGAACACAACACAGTTCCCCGTGGCCACACCACAGTGTGAATCAAGCCAGCAGGTGAGGATGACTAGGGAGTTTCACTTCAACAATACAATCCTGATCAGACCTAAAACAGGAACACAGCCAATGAAACCTGTTAGTAGATGAGCTTGCCAAATTCTCATGAAATTTTGCCATGAAATTCTTCAAATTCAAAACTTTGAATGAAAATATTATTAACTACATAACATGTAATCTTTCTAAAGAAAAAAGTTGTTGGGTTTCTTACAACCTTCTTAATATTTTCACAGAATAAACCAACGTCCAAATAATGTTTTAAAAATTTTTAAGCATTTATTTATTACTAGACTGAAGACCAGGTTCTAAGAGAACAAGGGTTTTCCAAATTCACAGGATTTTGTACTTTTCTGCAGCAAATAGCAAAGAGAAAAGATTGTCATGAAGTACAGGTGTGGACATATGTCTCAGTGTTGAGTTTTGCTGTAAGCTCCGATAGATCTGAATACACATTTAGTGAAAAAAAAAATTAGGTGCAAAGTGTAGCACTAATATGTAACATGAAATTAACATCGGCTAACTTAAGGTTTCTACCATGGATGGTATGGACTAAACCCTGAAAGTGCTCATTTTCCTTCATGGACAGGATCTTATATAATTAGCTTTGAAGTCAATAACTAGATTTTAAATAGTAAGATGAATTCCATACCACAGGGAAGTGGAAAAACCTTCATGACAGGCATAGTTATTCCTACCTCCAGAGCATTGCCTCAGAGATCTTTGTGCACGTATGCTCTTGTGCACATACATGTTCTTGTTTCTTTGTACTATTTAGAAATGGAATTTATTTTGAAAAATAGTGATTTTTTAAGATGAAATACTTCTAAATAGATCAGATTTGCATAATTCCAAGGTATTCAAATATATTGTTTTACATACGTGTTAGGAAAAAAAAAAATCCTTGTTTTTACTCTGAACACTTGTTTTTGCTCAGTATGTATCTTATTTCTGTGAGCAAAAATAATTTCTTTTCTAGAATTCCACTCAGTAACAGCATGGCATGCAACTTTCTTTATGTGTCACCATTTTATTTTGCATCTGGCTTCATATCAAGCTTTTTCTCCATTCTGCTTAGAGTCTGTTGGTCACATTAGGTTACTCTGGCTGGATATAATAGGACATGACACATTTGAGGCACATGACACATTTGAGAAACACACTGAATGCAAATGTCTTGTGAGGTTGTGGGGTTTTGAGATAAAAGCCTCATGCTCTGTTATTTCAGTCTATTATTTACTTGCATTTCTGTACTTCATGATCATAGAATTGCAGAATGGTTTGCATTGAAAGCAACCTTAAAGATCATCTAGATCCAGCCCCCCTGCCATGGGCAGGGACACCTTCCACTAGACCAGGCTGCACAGAGCCCCATCCAACCTGATCTTGAACACTAGGGATGGGACATCCACACCACATAACATTTTTCCCTGGATCTTCTTTGGACTTCTGTGGTGTCTATGTGATTCTCGCTTATATCAATCTTGTTTCTGTGGAGGAGAGGGGTTTGACTTTTTTTTGCAGGTGAGAGGGTGTTCAGTTAAAGGCTTCACAAGGAGTGTGAAACTGTGTCCTGGGATCATGTGGGGTGTAAGATCATGTGAGATGTCTAGCACTGAACAATCTGCTGGGGTAATGCTGAATGGACTCTGGGTGGAGAAAGAAGCCAAGCCTCTCCTCCACTGCAGTTCATTCAGAGCAACAGATCTCTTTGAAGGAAATTCAGACAAGTAACTCAGACATCCTTGTGCCCCTCCATCTTCTTCTTTCCACTGTGCATGTCTGGAAAAGGTCTGGTTATCCTTAGCAGGCATTGGAGACATTATGTTAATTGTGTCCCTAATCAGCAATTCAGTCATGGATCACTAGATTTTGGGGTGTTGTGTATTGTGAACCATTTCTTAATCACAAGTGCTAGTTCTGTGTTTTCTTCTGGTTCTTTGCAAGAATCACAAGAGTTTCTCTCATTATCTTCCACTCATGTCAGACCTACTGGATGTGTCTCATTGAGATCTAAATATATTCCAGACTTCACAGGTGGAATTGCTGAGAGCATGTGTGGGGTCATGGCTCTGCTCCCATGGAAGTCGATAACAGATTCACAGTTGATTTCACTTGAAGGAGAGCTCAAGCCAAAGCTCAGTGCTTTTGAAAACCATACCCTACATATTTAAATTCCTCCACTCCTTCTTCATGAACTTGATTTTCAAAACACTTTTCCTTCTTCTTCTGGGAAGACACTACCTACTATGGCCATGAATTATTATTATAACAAAACCATGTAAAAAATAATGATGTTTATGCCCTTTATCACCACTTCAATTTATAAATGATTTCTGCTATTTCTTAAAATCTGTACTGTCTCATAATGTTATGTCTTGCCATTGGTTTGTTTTGTTACTTCCCTGAGTGTATAAAGATGTATATTAATATGATGAACTTTATACTTTGTAGTGCTTACTTCTGAGCTGTCTGGAAATTTAACCAGTGTATGATCACAATGAATCAACTATTTAAGAAAAAAAAATCTTGATACACTGAAATACTAGTGTTGCAAAATCCATTGACTTGGCTTGTAGCATCATACTAAAAGGAAGATGGCATGTAGCATTCATTTTCCTCTGATGTAAATAAGAGCACAATAATGGCACATTAGTGACTTAATTAATACTGGCTGAAAGCAGCATTACTTTTTATTTTAATTGATAAATAGATAAACATAGTTCAGGTACATTCACATTTCTTCCCTCACAAAGAAAATGTTATGTTATACCTTATAAGTTTGTTTTATTATTCTCAAGTCAATAAGAACAGCCTGAATACAGCCAGAACCAAACTGCCTGAGCTCTCATGTAAGTGCTCTGTGCTGCTGTCTGTTGGTCAGATTGTGGAATGAGACTGAACTGAGTTCACGCTCATGGTGGGTACACAAGTTGTTCTCTACACCCTTGTAGAAACTTATGCCCAAAGGTAACGCTGTTTAATTTCAGATAATGTATTTGATACGTAGGTTACAGCTGTTGCAATTTAACTGAAAATCAATTGGATTAATTAATTAGCATATTTGATACTTAATATGTTCCTCAACATATTTTAAGTAAATAGCTTGCCACAGATGAACCCACTTGAAGTCTAGATGGTAAAGTCAGGGCAAAAGAAGCTCTAGAAGGTCTTTGATGGGTTGGGTGGTGATGTGCTTACTTCAGGCTCAATGTGTCCCCAGGACTCAACTCTGTGTACTGTGCTGATATTTGGCATCTTAGTGTCACAAAACACAAACTTTTCAGAGATTTGCAAGAGACAAGCCAAAAGACCCAAAGTCAAACTCCCTTTTATTTATCTTAAAGTATCTGTGACAGAATGTTTTAGCTTGAGCCAGGAGACAGCATTGCCTTGTCCCAGGTGGGAACATAAACTCAGCTATCATAGATGGAATCACTGAGGTCTTTGGACTGGTCCAGACTAAGAAAGAAATTGTATAGGTTGTGGCAGAGTTTCTCTTAAAAAGAATTAGTCAATATTCCCCCTCCTTCAAATGAAGATGAACTAACCTATGAGTCTTCATCTGGTCTAGAGCTTCACTATTTCCCAAGACAAGCTCTGAGATGCATACATGTGAAAGTAAAAGGAAGATAGGAAGGCTTGAAGTGCCAAGGATGCTGGCTGAAGATCCATTTATAATTTGGTTCTGACTCATTGTCCAGTTAATCCATTATTTTCCAGATACTACTTTAAAATGCAGCCTTTATGCAGGAGATTCATATAAATTACTGGTTCAAACACTGAACAAGAGGATCTGTTATCTACTCCTTAGTCCAGTGAACTTACACATATACATTGTTTGTATACATACATGCAAACATACATATATATAAAAACATGAGGTAGGACAATTTGAAGAGGTGAAATTGAGAGAAATTATGTGAAAGTATGTCATATCAGTGCATAGAGTGCTCCCTTAGAGAGAAGCAAGAATTTGGATTAAATCACTTCTTCTGATAGGAGGAAGAATATGGACTAGACTATCCCTGAAATTCAGAATAGAATAGTAGCATTTCACCTCAGTTTACTTTCAAAAATGACTGATTTCTTGCCTCAGCTTAACTGAGAGCTCAGGATTATAAATAAGAGATAGAAATAGATCTCTCTCTTCACCTCAGAATTAAGCATAAATTTTTCAGGACTGATGCATCCTTCTCTTCAGTAGTTCTTGACTATTTTAGTCCTCCCCTTTTTCATACAACAATCTTCTTCATACTTCCCTTCAAAATCTTTGTATTTCTAGCAGGGCCGTCCAAATCAGTAGTGCAAATTTCAACAGGTTTAAGTGCTGATAGGTGCCTATATGTTAGAGTTAGCTCCTAGTCATTATTTTTCAGATGGAGAGCAAGACTCAAGAAAATTTTTAGCAAGCAAAATGCTGTTTTGGAAAATCTCAAGACTTCTAGGAGGAATCTGTTCTGAAGAACAAAACCTTGATCATCCCTCTGATGATCAATCTTTTTGCGAGTGGCAACTGAAAAAGAGATTTCAAATGAAGTTACAAAATTTTTTGGCCCTATCTTAGCCACTACGCAACAGATTTCAGAGAGACTGGGATGTTTACTCCTATGAAAAGAAGAGCTATACTTTGGGGTCTACTCAACATCAAAATGCCAATCCCCTAGCAAAAAAATCCCAAAAACTAAATCTGTAACTTGTGCGTCTCTGACTGACCCTTTTAAATCAGGAGAAATTAGTACCTTAGGTTTTTTGGTTCATGATTTTTTTGTCTCTGAAATGAGAGTGTGACTGGGGTCTTCTTATAAGGACACTGAGAGAGAACATCCATTAACGTTGGATCATTGCATTGATGGAAAATCTGATGGCAAATATAGTTTGTCTTTTGACAAGTGTTTGAAACTTGCAAAGCAAGTTTTTAAGGTCAGTTTCACCAAGTTAGTACTTTAGCAAAGTATGATACCCTGAACATGCATCCATTCACTGTGCAGTGCTATTGCAGGGTGTTATGAGCAGTTGCAGTGCTCCACTCAATAAGAGGTGGCAATTTGGCACCATGGAGTTATCTCAGAGAAGCATTGTAGATTGTAATTACATCATGTTTTCTTTTGTGTTTTGACACCACCAGGTGAGAGGTGTTGGTGGTGTGCACAGTGTAGTTGTCATGAAATATAACTGAGCTGAATGTTTGATGAAGTGAACAAAAGATAAAGCAAACTAGGCTTGCAGAGTCAGACCTTTAAAAACAATCCTGATGTAAATGAGGAGAGGCTTTGTTAGCAGATGAGCAGACTGCAGAACTGTTCAATCCCCAGTTTGCAATGAAAGCATTTCATGCTATGCTACTGAAGCATGATAATTTTTATCCCACGGCTTTATTGCTGAAGTTGTGATACTGTGTATATATACATATCCATACAGGCAAAATTTGTGTAACGAGATTAAAGAAAACAGCAATAAATATGTTTTCAACATGATGTAGCTGGCAAAAAAATGACAATTGTATCTAGAAATGTATTAGCTCTACAAAAATAGATTAATTTTTAGAGCATTTATTGTTGTTATTATTTTTATTGTTATTATTTTTATTTCTAAGGCTTACTAGACTTCATTGTTTCAGACAAAAACATGCATAACAGCTTTGCAGTTTGATTGCCTTATGGGCATAAAGCTTTGCATATTTACTGCCCATGAATCATACAAGTATGTGAAATCCAGTGAAGATTCAATTTCTCCTGCTAGATGCACCTCTAGCCGTTTAATTAAAATATGTATTATTAATAAAACTAGATTTAAGTCATATTTTTTACAGATATGACTGAAACATTAAGGGCAAATTGTTTCATACTTTCATAATAATTTGCTTTTAATGTTTTGTGCTTTAATCAAGATAATCCTAGGATAAGGTTTGTAGTGCTTGTGACTTCTTGATGTTTCAGTTACTGAAAACAGATATAAGAGTTTTCCAAGGCAAAGTCACATTTACTTATGAAATTCGCTTCAGAGTTTTGCTGCAAAGGGAACCCTATGTAACAGCAAAATGCAATAAAATGCACCTATTTAGAAAACTGTGCTTGTTGCACAGATTGCAGTCTATTATATCTATCTTCACAAAATAACTGTCAGGTTATTGTTTTATTCCAACCATTGTGAAGCCTTAGATGTCACAGTGCCCTGTTGACTGAATTTATCTTCCATTTCAAGGTAAATTTCCCTGGATCTCCTCTAATGTCTAGTGTGTAGATATACTGTGGTGTAACTCAGTTGCCCATACCTGTTGGTAAGGGATCAATAATACTCTCTGCTTCATCTTATCCTGCCTACCATTTAATTCTCCGTAGTTGTGGCTGTTTGTGGCTAATGAAGCTTTTGCCTGCAACAAGGTTATTAACTACTTTTAAGAAAGATGTTAATTTTTAATTTTTAACTCATAAGTTATATTATACTCCTAAAGGGAGTGTGGCTAGTGGGAGATTGAGAGGATGTCTTCTCTAAGAAGGGTGTAAAATGTAATTAAATGTATCACTCAATTGTGATAAAATATTGCAGATATGCATGTCTTATGTAAATTTTCCAATCAGAAAAGAAGCAGTGATTAGAGGAATAAGGGGAAACATTTATATATTTTACATTCAATTTACTCTTTTTTTTTGCCCTGTGAGGAATCACTGTATTCTTCACAAGTCTGTTGGATTTTGCAGTGTATAATTTCTTCACCTATTACTGAAATCAGTACATACTATCAAATTTCCTTGACATTACAGGTATAGTTGACAGACTAGAAAAAACACAGGGAAATCTGTGATCTCCAGAGAGGAAACGACCACTCTGTCATGAGACCAACCTCCAGAGAACTCAGGAAAACTACAGGACAAGGATCCCAATTTTATCTCCATTTATCTCCAAATTGTAATACCATTGGGAAAAAGTAAATGTTTGCAGCAACAACATTTTTTGAAAGTCCGTCATAGAATTTTAGAATGGTTTGGCTTGGAAGGTCCTTTAAAGATCAGCTGTTTCCAATCCTCCCACAATGAGCAGGGTCATTCAACTAGATCAGGCTTCTCAAAACCCCATCCAGCCTGGTCTTGAATGTTTCCAGCAATGGGAAATCCACTGCTTTTCTGGGCAACCTGTTCCAGTGCTTTACTACCTCCATTGTAAAAAAACTCCTTATATCTGCATATAGGGAATACACTTGATATTTTTCATATGCTAATGTGTTCCATAACTATTTTCTTTACTCTGACCACAGGCTTATTTGGCAATATATGACACACCAAACAAAAATAACTTATACTAATACAAGAAATAAAAATAGTTTAAAATTTTTTGACTCATGGCTTTTTATTAAAAGCACAAAGTTTGCTGAAATAGACACAATACAAACCAGAACAAACTGACAAATATGTATTTCTAGAAAAATACATAATTTGGAGAACCTTTATGTTAGAAAGGGAAAAACAAGATTCCCACCTAGTGACTTCTGAAACAGGGGCTTTAAGAAAAATTGTCAAAAGAAGGACAATAATATTTTAAGAATAGCAGTGCTGGCCTGACTGCCAGATCTCTTGTCAAACACTTATTTCTATAAATGAAAAGAGAATATGCACACTCTATATGGGTTAAATATTATAGAATTACAGGTACCACAAAATAAAAATATATTCTGGAGTAACAAATTTGATTAGTTAGTGGCAAACTGTTCTTTACTGCAGGGAGTCACACAGTAAAAAAACCAAGACATAGTTTTGGAAATTTGAACTGTGGTGCAAATTGATCATAATCAGAAGTGTTATTGGAATGATACATAGCTGTTATATTACTGTTTACACTACGCTGTCTTCTTAACATTACCAGAAGAAGTATAACATATTTTGTTTAAAAAAAAAGGAATACTGATATATTTCCTCAACTAACTTCTTTAAAGAAACACACAGAGAATCTGTTACATTTGCATAATAAACCACATAAATACCATATCCACTCCATAAATTCATAATATTCTAACATATTTATTCTAAATTCAGGAGACATTTAATGTGCCATATTTTTACCTATCTTTTCTGTGTTTCTATGCCTAAATGATAAAGTTGATCCCTCATGAGTGTTAAAGGATGGTGAAAATTAAAGTCACATGCCTAACACCTTATAGAAAATTTAAAAATAAATCTTTCATGGACATTAATTTTGGAAATTTGTTCTCATACAGTTTTGCACACCATTTTTACTTCTTATTTTTGCTTCATTTTTAATTCTTCATTTTTACTTCTTGTTGCAAAAAAGGGCCTTTAAAAGGGACTTTTTTGTTTAGAAAACAGAAATTTCATATTCCTGATTCACAAATAATCCCTAAAAAATCCACTTTACTGTTTTAGTAGCAGTGCATAAATTCAAAATAGGACAACTTGCTAATATTTGTGGCAAGTTTGAGGACATTGGTTAAACAAGAACAAACAAAAAAGTTTATTTAATTATATACATTGTTTTGTAATGAATTATTCATCCAAGCCCACTTTGTACCTGATTTGTCATTGTTTAAATTAGTGTAGAAACTTCAGACCTTTGTTGCAAAGCAGTAAAAATGTTATTTTCGTACAAAATGCAAAGGAGTAAGAGAAAAATTCATGACATCAAAAAGAAATCATGCCATTGCATCACACATATCAGATAGAGACTTTCCTTTCTGTTGACTTGTGCACTAGTTTAGGAAAGGGATCATACTTCATGTGTCCTTACAGTTCATGTTTTTCATTGTCAAATATACCTAAGAATTTTATCTCTTGTATTAAGATTTGCCCCTAGCAGTAGAACTGAAAATACAATACTATTTTACTAAATATGAATAAGGCAGAATTTTTTAGTCAAACTACTATTTATAATTTCAGGAATTGACTTTGCCCACTGATTTAGTTGCAGATTTTGGAAATTCATTTCAGAACTTCTATTTTATGATAGATCTTATTGCTATTGTTCCATTTTACAGAGCAAGTATGATACGTGAAAGATCAGATCCTACTTATCTGTGTAATTCATCATTCCATTATCTGGAACCTCAGACAGAACAAGTGGACTCTTAAAATGTCCAATATTCT